>JAWWNI010000197.1:600000-1108110 GCA_034642065.1 Darevskia nairensis
GAGCACATACCCTCCCTCAAGAAATTCTGGGCACTATGGTTTGCTATGAGTTGCTGGGAATTCTCTCTCTCTCTCTCTCTCTCTCTCTCTCTCTCTGTGTGTGTGTGTGTGTGTGTGTGTGTGTGTGTGTGTGTAAACTACCTCACCCAGAATTCTCTGAGGGGGAAAATGGGCTTTGAAATACTGAAAAAAGCAATTAATTGCACAATATTTGCAGACTAAAAGAAAATAGTGGTAGCAAATGGCACTTGTATTCACTTGCATGATTTCCTGATGTTACAGGAATTTCCACTCCCGGCTGCATTCCTGAAGGCATTCTTCGGCATCTCTAGATGTGGCCTGTGTTCAGAACTTCCTAAATCTACTTTTAGTATCTGGGTGTATCTTGTCAATGCATCCCCGGTTTAGACATCACCACATTCCCAAGCAATGTTCTTCCAGCTCAGTAACCAGCCTCTGCTCATCCATATGGAGAGCCCCAACCTTGCATTCCCCCCTCCTTGGTTAATTTCTTCCATGTCCTATTGGCACACATGGCTGCCTGTCAATATAATCATTTCTACCTGATGGAGTCAGGAAGGTCAGACCTGGGGAGACAGGGACTCGTGCCTCGCAGTGCCAGGCTCTTTTCCGCCAGTCCTTGGCAGGGCCCTCTCCTTATCTCACCCCTGTCAACCTCCATACTGAGCGAATGCACTTTGTTTGGAGACCACTGGATCCCAAATACAGCACGGCAGATTTTATCTTTATCTTTATCTTTATTGTCATTGTACAAGTACAACGAAATTGGATTTAAAATAATAATAATAATAATAATAATAATAATAATAAAATAATTTAAAAAATAAATAAATTCATTTTTCATTTAAACAATTGTTTCCCCAACCAAAAATGTACTCAACACGAGTAACAGCAGTAAACGTCATACAAAACACTTAAAAATAAGGGAGAGCACTGAGCAGCCGCTGCGTCTATGCGCGCCGCCATCTTAGAACTCTTAGAACTGTTATAAAAAATAACAGAAATTTAAACAAAAACAAAAAACAAAACAAAACTGAGCCCCTTCTGCCAAGCGGCGGCAGCAGCAGCAGTCCTTAATAGAGCCCATCAGGCCCCGCCCTAGGCCAGGTGGTGAGTGGCCGGACTGGGGCCCTCAGGCGCTGAGTCTCCCGGGTGGTAGCGGCAGCAGAAGTTCTTATAGGCCCACCAGGCCCCACCCTAGGCCAGGTGGTGACAACCCATTGCACGTTATGTCCTCCCTTTTAGATGTAGCGCTTACCAAGGCAGAGGTGCACACTCTCAGTTTCAAATGAATGCCAATTCTGACTTGTGACAAACTGAGTCAGAGTAATCTGTAACAATTAATGGACCTAAGTTAGTCATGCCCACCCATTTCAATGGGCATTGGGTACAATTCTTCATGGTTTGCTTCAAATGGAGGAGGACTGCCATTAGATAAAAAGGCAACCAGGGCCGGTCCTCCCATGAGGCAAGGTGAGATGGCCGCCTCAGGTGGCTAGATCTACAGGGGCAGTCGATGCAGCCTCCAAAGCTTGCATCTCCAGCTGCCGCTGTAGCAGCAACAGCTGAAATGCACTCCTTGGAGGCTGAATCTGCCACCTCCTCAGCAAACCCACCATGCCATCTCTGCCCCAGAGCTCCAACCCTTCTATCTTTCCACTGTCCAAAGAGTTTGACGCTGCTGTGAAAAATCCCCAAACCAGTCTGGTCAGAATGTTGACTGTTGTCGGTGGAAGGAGATTAGCTACCATTTAGTTCCAGGGCCCAATTCCAAGTGCTGGTTTTGACCTATAACACCCTAAATGGCTCAGGACCGCAATACCTCAAGGACCACCTCTTTCCATATGAACCTACCTGGGTCATCTTCTGAGGGGCCTTCTCTGCAGTGGCTCCCCGTCTGTGGAATGCTCTCCCCAGGGAAGTTTGCCTGGCGCCTTCATTATACACCTTTAGGCACCAGGCAAAAACGTTCCTTTTTAACCAGGCCTTTGGTTGATCTGATTTACATTCTATGCCCTTTTAAAATGTGAGGATTTTTTTTGGGGGGGGGGAGCTATTGAGTTGTTTTTGTTATGTATTTTGTGGTTTTATATCTTGATTTTTTTCTGTGAACTTCCCTGAGACCCCCAGGTATAAGGCGGTATATAAATTCAATAAATAATAATAATAATATTTTTTATTTTTAAAAAAAGCAGTAGGCGGAATGCAATGGACCATTGCTGGCCAGCTGGACTCTTGAATAGGAGCAATCTGCACTGCAAGACTTGTTGCAAGCTCCACTTGCAAATAACAATAAACAGACCATGAGCAGGGAAGTCATAGTCACTGCTGGTTAGACCTCATACAGTGTATTTGGCATGGCAACGTGGTCACATATTTGTCTCCATGCTGGGCGTGGTGTCTGTGTTTTACTTATTCCCTCTTTCTTCCAGCCCATGGCAGCTAAATTAACCCTGTGCCCTGTTTCGGAATACAAGCATTTGACCTCCGCCCCCGGCTCAGAAATGGCCCCAATAACACTGCCGCCTTTCCCTGCCCCACCACTTCCCAAAGCTGGCCCTTCGGGGACCAGACCGGCACCATCCCTCATCCAAACCAGCTCCTTGAATCGTGCTTGAAAGTCAGTCAGTACAGACAGGGGAGTCCTTAGGCACCACCTCACATTGCAATAAAAACACTGCTTAACTCATTTTGTCGCTCCTTAATCTCTGGGACCAACACGGCAACAGCTGTCTATATCCCATTACTATGAAAGATACCGGAACTTCGCACCTGAAAATGGGGCATTTGCAACACGAAGATGAAGGGAAGCAAAATTAACTGTGATGCCTGCTTCTTGGGTGAGGGCAAGGAACAGAATATCATTCCCCGGGGATTTTTTTTTCATCCATATTAACCTTCTGCTCTGCTTTAATATGTAACGTCACCCTCTATATACCAGGGAACGAGTGACTTTTCAGTATTGTCTGATGGAGAGAGAGTGTGTGTTCTGTTTAAGAGGAAAGCTTGCATGTTTTTTCCACCAATGGAAACCAGATATCAGAGAGTCAGTGCAGTGTAGCAGTTAATAGTTCTTGTACAAGGGCCTGGGAGACAAGGTTTTGAATCCCCGCTCAGCCATGAAGCCCACTGAGTGGCCTTGGGCCAGTCATGGTCCCTCAGGCTAGCCTACTTTACAGGGTTGTTGTGAAGATGGAATGAGGAGTCAGAGATGCCACATTGACCTCATTGGAGGGAAGGAGGGATGTAATAATAATAAATAGGAAATAAAATCCAGAGGCATATAAGTAACTACTTGGGTTTTAAATCCTATTCTACACCCCCTCAAAAAAAAAAAACCAAAAGAAAGAAAAAAACCCTGCAAAGGTAGGATAAAATATGAAAGAGAGGCAGCAAGGAGTTGGAGGAGTCTTTAAACCTAATGCTTAGAACAGGGGTAGGCAACCTAAGGCCCGTGGGCCAGATGCGGCTCAATCGCCTTCTCAATCCGGCCCATGGGCGGTCTGGGAATCAGCGTGTTTTTACATGAATAGAATGTGTCCTTTTATTTAAAATGCATCTCTGGATTATTTATGGGGCCTGCCTGTTGTTTTTACATGAGTAGAATGTGTGCTTTTATTTAAAATGCATCTCTGGTTTATTTGTGGGGCATAGGAATTCGTTCTCCCCCCCCCCCTTCAAAAGATAGTCCGGCCCCCCACATGGTCTGAGGGACGGTGGACCGGCCCACGGCTGAAAAAGGTTGCTGATCCCTGGCTTAGAATCATAGAATTGTAGAGTTGGAAGGGACCCTGAGAGCCATCTAGCCCAACCCCCTGCAATGCAGGCATCTCAGAGAAAGCTGGCCATCCAACCTCTGCTTTATAAAACCTCAAGGAAGGAGAGTACAAACACAACAGTTGTTGTTGTTTTATTCCACACCATCTATTTCAACCTCCACACCAGACACTCCCGTAGAGCTCCAGTCAGAGTAATTGATTGTTATTATTACTTTATACAGTGCCTCCCTACATTTGATGGCATCTGGGGGTGCTTTTTTATTAAAAAATGGGAATCAGGAGGATTAGAACAATGAACCTCTGTTGTGATCTAGCAAGACTGTTTTTTTGTCTTTAAATTGGGGCAGTCTGAACTTTATTGGGGGGGGGCGACACCACAAAACATAGGATGCTACCTTATACAGTGGTCCCTCGACTTACGAAATACCCTATATACTCGAGTATAAGCCTAGTTTTTCAGCACATTTTTTGTGCTGAAAAAGCCGCCCTCGGCTTATACTCGAGTGAGGCAGGCAGTGGCTCCTATGAAGCTTTCCCAGGTTTTTTGTGGTAAAATTGGGTGCCTCGGCTTATATTCGGGTCGGCTTATACTCGAGTATATACGGTACTTGAAATCCGAATTTTTCGACTTATGAATGAAAAAAGTGGCCGCACGCCTACGAATTTTTCGACATCCGAATGGAAATCCGCTGCCGGTTTTAGATGCGGTTTCCTCGACTTACAAATTTTTCCGAATATTTTCTCTCCCAATGCATTCCTATGGGAAATCGCTTTTTCGACTTACAAACTTTTCGACCTACGAATGTCCATTCAGAACGGATTAAATTCGTACGTCGAGGGACCACTCTACTGAGTTACAGTAGACCCTTGGTCCACATAGCTCAATATTGTCTACAGGAGGGGTCAGCAATGGGTGCCTCTCCCCACTGCTGAATCAGGCTAGAAAGATGCATCCTGTTGCAGCCAACAGCCACTGCTCCGCCTCTGAGTTACAACCCTTCCTGAAATGTTAGCAAACCTTTGCCTGGTGGAGTTCGCAATGCCGCCTTTTCTTCCTGAGCTACCAAGTTTTATAAAAACATGAATGGCATGGAGACAGGGCCAGATTTAGGTTTGATGAGGCCCATAGCTACTGAAGGTAATGGGGCTCTTTATATGTCCAGCTGTCCTTTGTCAACAACAAATTGTCGCTGTCTTTTTTTGTGTTGAATATATGCTATATGGTAATTTATGGACCTAATAGGTATCTAAAGCAGTCCATGCAGAATGTAGGCACCCTATATATAGAAATGAGCAAACTGGTGGTATTTTAGGGAGCAGGCGAGCAGGCGGGGCCCATTATTTACATCATAGGAGCCTACACAACACAAAACACTGTTGCTGAATGTAGGTTTTATTTTATTTATTTTTTATTTTGGAAATGTACATCCAGTTTCTTTTTTCCTTTAATTTTTTTTTGGGGGGGGCAAGAGAGTGGGGCCCTAAGCTATAGCTTGTTTAGCTTATACATAAATCCATGGAGACAATCCAGAGAGTTTCCTCGTCTCCCTCTCTCATGTCAGAATTTGCCACAGCCTAATGAAATGAATGTGGGATGCGGGTGGTGCTGTGGTCTAAACCACAGAGCCTAGGGCTTGCCGATCACAAGGTCGGCGGTTTCGAATCCCCGCGACAGGGTGAGCTCCCGTTGCTCGGTCCCTGCTCCTGCCCACCTAGCAGTTCGAAAGCACGCAGTGCAAGTAGATAAATAGGTACCGCTCTGGCGGGAAGGTAAAAGGCGTTTCCGTGCGCTGCTCTGGTTCGTGGCTTAGTCATGCTGGCCACATGACCTGGAAGCTGTACACTGGCTCCCTCGGCCAGTAAAGCGAGATGAGCACTGCAACCCCAGAGTCGTCCGCGACTGGACCTAATGGTCAGGGGTCCTTTTACCATTAATGAAATGAATAGGATTAGGCCAGGCAAAAGAAAGAACTTCTTCTGACCGTGCTTCATTTCTCCTGTAGATGGGTGATGCTGAGGGATGGACATGCCTCTGTGAATTAGCCCGAGGTAAGGCAATGTGGTGACCCCCATAGGTGTTCTTGGATGCCAGCTCCCCATGATCCTCAGGCAGCATGGGGAGGATGAGAGTTGCACTCCACAACATCTGCAAGGTCCCACGTTGACTACCTCTCCATTTATCTTTGATGTTAAAAGAAAAGAACGCTGCTCATGCTCGGGGAAGCCCTTTCTCCAGATAGCCTGTTGCGTTTTGAGGTCCCAAGACACCCCCCAAATAAAGTCACACTTCACACAGCAATTTAAATTTAAGGTTTTTGGCATAATTTTGGCCACAACTTTAAATACAACCAATGTGAGTGGTTGCTTAGGCATTGGTTCAGACTATCTGCCCCCCACCCTGGGACAGAACTGACATCCGCTAGCCAGCGAAGTCAGTCAGGGTAAATACTTTTAAGGGGGAGAGAATGGAACTGGGTGTCAGGCCCTCACCTCTCCCCAAATGCTCCCAGGGGCTCTTGCGTGGCCCTAGCCCCTTGCCGGGGGTACGGACAAAAGCATGGCGAGCCCCTGGATTCCTTTAACGGAATACCCTTGCAGCGGCAGCATTCTGAGGGGCAGGCACAGCCGATTCCTTACCCCTCCACCAACCAATTTTAACCAATGCCTAACCGCAACCTTACAAGTTGTGACGATTTGCTACACAGTAGGCAAAAACCAAATGGCACCAGCCAATCAGCCAAATGGACAAAATTCCTACCAGGCCCCTGCCTCAAAGCAGGTGACCCCATGACAGGCATATCAAGGTCAAGCGCAAAAGACCCTGAAAACAGGGAGGGTGGGCGGGAGATCCGATGCATGCAGCGAAAAGAGGAAGCTCAACGCTGCGTACGGGGAATATAAGGCCTATGGGTGTCAATCAACAATTCGCAACATCAACATCTCCCCAACAACAAGAGGAGCCCAATCACATCCGTGGCCATCCAAACTAACCCGCCCAGCAACAGGGGGGTTGTCTTGTTAACCCTTCCGCAACATGTGCTCTCCATGAAGGAGAACCAGCTTTGGCACCAGGTAGTGGTGTCAGTGAGTGTGTGCACGGATTTCTGTTGAGGCATGATGTGTCCTAGGCGCTTCCAGGCCCTGACAATGGTGCTAAGCGCATGCATTAAGCAGACGCCCTGGTCCAGGAGGGACTGCTGGCTTAGCAGCATCTGCTGTGACCCTCGAGCTGTCTGAGTGCCACCGTGCCAGTTGCTGGATATTGACAGTCGCCACTCGTAGCCAGAGCGAGAACATGAAGTAAACACGATGTCACATCCAAGTGAGAGCCGCCAATTAGATACCTGCCCACTGCAATCTGTCATAGAGGAGGGCTATCTGGGACGGAGAGAGATGGGGAGCTGGGCCAAAGGGGAACCTGGAGCACACAGCCTCCGTCCTCTGGGGAACGTTGATAGGATTGGTGGGGCACAAGCTGGCGAAAGCTGTGTTGGAATGGAGAGGGGCTTGGTGGTGGCGGGGAGGAAAAGAGAGAAAGGACAGACGGAGGCTTGCGAGGCATTGCTGAGGAGAGCTAGTGGGGCTTGTGCGGGCTGTGATTGATCTCTGTCCATGTCTCTTTCTTCCCTCGTCACCTTCTCCCTGGTTCTGCATGCAAAGCAACCGTCTGCCTCTCCGACTTGTGTCCGGCTCCATTCGTCAGCCAGACAGAATCTTAATCAACCACTTCACTGGAGGGGCACAGGCAGGCTTCTGCTCTCTCTCTCTCTCTCTCTCTCTCTCTCTCTCTCTCACACACACACACACACACACACACACACACAGAGAGAGAGAGAGAGAGAGAGAGAGAGAGAGAGAGACATACACACAATGCATTGCTGATCTGTGGACAGATTTAAGAATCGTCAAGGTCAGGCAGGCTGCCTTACCTGGTCAGAGTTCCAAAGGCACGCAAACACACAGGCAAAATTAGATCACACCCTCCTAATCTGGATTAAGAAACTGGAAAGATATCTCTATGGATCTCTTTATATCTCTGTGTGTGTATGTTCCACCACTCATTCCATAGGTTGTCTGCAACTAAGTTCTACTCATTTCAGACCTGTATCCCAATTTGTAGAATGTGTCTTCTTTGTCTTTTTTTAGCCAATGACTGGTTTTTCCCTATTTTTGATCATCGTAAATAGTTGCTTTTATATTGTTTCTACCGATAATTCCATTGCTTTATTCTTTTTGTGAACTGCTCCGAGGGTGGTGGTTGCTTTTCCAGTCAAGCGGCGTGTAAATTTTGGGAAACAATCCAACGATTTAAATTAATAGCCCTACGTTCATCTTGTCCATTAAGGTCAATGGGTGTGACTCTGAGTACCGACTAACAGTGGATACAACCCCTTTAATTCACAATTGCTGGAATGGATTTTTAGGACTTTACCAGATATATTCTGTGTTTGGGATGTGACTAACAAATTTGGTAGCATGGGGATTTTTGCATGGAATGACACTGTGCCTAAATGGAGCCCCCCCCCTTTCCTGACTCTTTGAGGAAAAATAAAGCACAGAATTTGGGGGGTGCTATTGCACTGAAAGGCAAACCCTACCCTCCACCCCAAATCTGAGTTGTCTGCCCTACACTTACAGGGTTCCCACCATGTTTGGGTATATGCAACACCTCTGTGTGCCGAGCTGTCAAAAATGCACTGCATGTTGGGAGCATGCAAACCCAGCCTGAGTCCTTGGTATATGCAGATTCTCTCTTTACTACACCGGTCCATCACAACAGAGAGTGTTTTTGCTGGTGTTTGCTGAACAGCTGCTAGTCCTTGATATTTGAAGCCTGTGGACAAAAAGATAGCTACCGGTATGGCAGTTTGTAACAGGTAGCCCATGACTGATGGCAAATTAGGAGCAGAGAGAGATTCGGATTTTTTGCAGGCCAATATAGGGCGAGGAGAATTTGCTTGAAAACCTCTCTCTCTCTCTCTCTCTCTCTCTCTCTCTCTCTCTCACACACACACACACACACACACACTTTTTAATAGCTCTAGTGAAGAGGCACCATTAACCATGAATAGGACAAAAAGGGTGCGATCTCATGCATAGGGCAGAGGATAGGGGGCTGACTCTGTCCAACCCCCCCCCACCACCACCTCTTTCCCTGGCTCCAATCTTTGCAGCAGATGCCCCCAAATGCTGGTGACACCATTGAGTGACCTGCTCTGTGCTAGGCAGTGGGAGGAAATCACTTGGAGGACATAAATAAATAAATCCATAATAAAAATGATGCTGGTTGGGTCCCCTGCTGCATAGCTGCTGACTAAGCTTTGACCCTCGGATCTCTCCCAGATGCTGATGCCTGTCAATCACAACCTTGGACCCCAGTTATGATGGAATACGGGCAGGGTGGGCGTAGCACCTGGGTATCTCAGACAGGAGCAATGCCTCAGTGCTCTAAGGCCAGGGCTGAGCTTCAGGCCTTGTTTTCAGTGCCCGGAGCTTAGGATGTGCAAAATGTCACAGGGCTGGTTGATTTATAGTTTCCCATGGAAGGAGAGCAGCTGCAACTTCTATAGGGAACCTGAAGCCAGCAGAGGGCTTCCCACTCTAGCTATGGCACCAGAGTGGTATAAAATTGTCATTGTCTCGGGAAGTCAAGAAAAGAGAAGCTTTCCAAAAGGAAAGGGTCCATAGCTTTGTAGCAGAGCAGGCAGGTGGGAGCCGCAACAAAATGTTGCAGCGTGGAGTGCTCTTTTCTGGGTTCCCCCCAGTTTGCTAGCCCCGCCTTCTTTCGAGGCCTTCCGAATCAGAGGATGTGGCTTTCTGAGCCTTAACTTCCCCCTCTATCTGGATGCTTCTAGATGACCTGCTTATTCAACATGCATCATGGTCATTTTATCCAGGGAGATTAAACGATTTTAGCTATTCGATGGGCATTTGGCCTGATTTGTTTGCAGGGGTGCAACATTCACAGTCGCATTCCCAGTGAATTTTCCCATCCCTTTCCCTGTTGCAAAAAATGTCTCATCTTCTGGAGAAGCAGTTATGCTGTGCAAGAGCTCCCAACTAGCCCATAACTGTGCAACCTGAATGTGCTGGTATGTGGTTGAACCCCACCCCAGAATAGCGGCAGCCTGGAAGCTCGCTCCCTCTCTTTTTAGTCTCACTGTGGGTTTTCACCTTAATTATTCATCCCTTTGAGCAGCAGTGCAGGGAGATAATTTTAGACTCTGGGCCATAGTTCCTGGGCTACTTTAGACTGGGATGTGTATTGACTTCAGTTACTTCGGCGTGTGAGAAGCTAAGCCTTGCTCTGGTTGTTTTTTAGTGTGCGTTTGTGTGTTCTCCTGCTCATTCTGTTGACTTCTGCCCCAAATTCTTGCCCTGATGACAGCACCGCCTCCTGATGGCAACAGTCATCATATCAAGTGATGAATTGCCGTGGGCGAGCCAGCCCTTGGAAATGACAAATGGTGCAGTTTATCTCTACTGCTGCTGCCCAACCTTTGCATGTTTTGAAATCCTGGGCTTGCTTTCAAATCTCAAGCTCATGATGACAAACAATCTGAGTCTGGGCATCCCTAGGGACCGTTGTGCTTCAAAAACAACACCTCCAGCCCCCTCAAATAGAGTCAAGCCAGGCATCTGACTCATGACATTCCTAACTCTGCAGCATCAGATCTGAACCAGTTAATGACCAGGCTGCACATCATGGCATTCAGGATCTACAGATTTCTCTCTTGGACCCTTTCTCCAGCTATTGTCAGCCCAGCCTCTAAGCCTCCTGACCTTAGATCGCTGGGAGAGAGACGGAGTCGGTGGATTTTTGACAGGGAAAGAAAACTGAGGCACATTTGATGAGGCATCCCCGTTGATGAGCCCTCGGGCAATCTAGGCTATGGATGCACATGCACCTTCCACCCCAATTCAGAAGAGAAGGGAGGCTTGTACCATCAGTCAGATTGTTTCACAAATGTTCTCTTAACAGCCCCGATAGGAGTTGGCACGCCAACGTCCTTGTTGGTGTGCCATGTAGTCAGTCAGTCAGTTGCCTCACAGACTGGAAACCAGGGTGCCCGGGTTCTGTTTCCAGCACAGGTGGAATCTCACAAGTCAGAGCCAGGTGAAGGTGGCTAGGAAATCCATCAGTCACTGTATCTAAATGGGACCTCAATGTTCAGAGGCAGAGTATGCATTCAAAGACAAGTTGCTGGGAACTGCAGGTGGGCAGAGCGCTGCTGTGCTCTGTTTTCTGCCTCTCTTCCTTTTGTTTTAGAGGAGTACGATGTTTGGAGAAAGGGGATCTTATGAGTCAAGACCAGATGGACTTCTTCTTCTGACACTTCCCTTCATAGAATCATAGAATCGTAGAGTTGGAAGAGACCACAAGGGCCATCCAGTCCAACCCCCTGCCAAGCAGGAAACACCATCAAAGCATTCCTGACAGGTGGCTGTCAAGCCTCTGCTTAAAGACCTCCAAAGAAGGAGACTCCACCACACTCCTTGGCAGCAAATTCCACTGTCGAACAGCTCTTACTGTCAGGAAGTTCTTCCTAATGTTTAGGTGGCATCTTCTTTCTTGTAGTTTGAATCCATTGCTCCGTGTCCGCTTCTCTGGAGCAGCAGAAAACAACCTTTCTCCCTCCTCTATATGACATCCTTTTATATATTTGAACATGGCTATCATATCACCCCTTAACCTTCTCTTCTCCAGGCTAAACATACCCAGCTCCCTACGCCATTCCTCATAAGGCATCATTTCCAGGCCTTTGACCATTTTGGTTGCCCTCCTCTGGACACGTTCCAGCTTGTCAGTATCCTTTTTGAACTGTGGTGCCCAGAACTGGACACAGTATTCCAGGTGAGGTCTGACCAGAGCGGAATACAGTGGTACTACTACTTCCCTTGATCTAGATGCTATACTCCTATTGATGCAGCCCAGAATTGCATTGGCTTTTTTAGCTGCTGCATCACACCTTCATATTTGTGTGTTTGTGTGTTTGGGGCCGGAGCAGGGAAAGGAATCGTCAAGGTTGTTGTCTCTTTAAGCAGAAGCGTCATTGACAGTGCGGATAAGCATTGCAATGCTTGCATCTGCGGGCGGGTAAAGAAGAAATCACGCCATGCACTTCAACACACTTAAGTGCTGTTCAGTCAATGATACCTCAAAGAGAACTACAGCAATGCTAATGAGTCATTAATACCCCAAGGAGATGTAAATGAATGGGAAAGGAGATTTACAGTTAGTTTACACAAAAAGCAGATCATGTGGCAATGCTATTCCTAGCCTGTGCCACTTCAAACTGCAGGTGAGGGGCTTGCATGATGTGTGTTTGTGTGTGTGTGTGTGTGTGTGTGTGTGTGTGTGCGCGCGCGCGCGCAATACAACCATTGCAGTGCTGAAGGGGGGGTGGGGAAGAGAGCCAAGAAAGGTCCCTTTAACTAAAAAAGGTCTCTTGACCTGCCTGTGGGTGCTATACTGTAGGCCAGTGATGGCTAACCTTGACACTCCAGATGTTTTGGAACTACAACTCCCATCATCCCTAGCTAACAGGACCAGTGGTCAGAGATGATGGGAGTTGTAGTCATCTGGAGTGTCAAGGTTAGCCATCACTGCTGTAGGCAATGGTTTGGGGGAGAATCAGTAGGGTTTCATGCACTGTTCCTTGTCAGTGCTGACTCCAGGGTTGCGACTGTGAGATTGCCATGTGAATATCCCTAGAAAGTAAACAAGATGCAGTGTTGCTTTCTACTATTGTACCCCAAAATAGAGGGGTACAATAGAGGGCGGATGGGGGAGACATTCAACTGCTTTCACATTGAAAGGTGAACTTGGCTAATTTTCACTTTCTGAAGCTGAAACAAAGCCATCTTTTGAAATTTGCACAGCGCTCCGAATTTTGCTGTGCAGCTGCCCAGACAAGCAATGTGTACATAAAGGCGTGGACTAGGGTAAAGTATGTTTAGTGCGGTGAAAATAAATACAAGAACACATTCTATTGTGGGATATCACTTCACAAAAATGTGTGTATTAGTAGAAATGTGTACGAAAATGCTGGTGATTTTTCGTGGGAATTTAAAAATAAATAAATCACAAACTGATGTGGAAATTGCGGAGAGCCAAATTTAAGATTTGAAAAAGCAAGAAACCGAGAGAATTGGAAACTGATATAGTTAACCTTTCCTAGTTCAGAGCAGCTCAATATATTGACAGCCGAGTGAAATCATTTTGTGAACACCATCCTCTGTTGATGCAGGACTGCGTCACTTCTAGGTTATACAGAACTCTTCCTCAGACAGACTCTTTACAGGATGATAAGAAGAATGGGAAAGCTCAGAAAACTTGCCTGTTTTTACATCGACAAGAGGTTTCGGCCTTACAATAACTTTAAAAGCTCTACTCCTAAAAGAGGTCTTGCTTGTTTTGCCATCACTCTGCATGCCAATTCCTCGGCCGCACTCTAACAGCAACTTCTCTCTGTGTCTTTCACTGTGCAGGACTGCTGGTTCGGGGTGCTGATTTTAACCAGCCAGCTGACAATTACACAGTTTGTCAAGGGGACAATGCAACACTAAGGTGAGTTTCTCCCTCTGACCGAGGAGTGTGTGTTGGTACATATATATATGTGGGTGGCTGAGAGAGTGTGTCCTGCTGGATGATATGATGAGCCCTCCCCATTAATTTATTACCATGGACTAGACCAGGGGTCTCCAGACTCACCACGCAGCGGGCCGGTTCCTCCGGCAACAATCGCACGGGGGGGCCGGAGGGCGTGGGAGCGCGTGCCCATACGCGCGTGCCCTCGCTTTTTCCAGCATGGCGCGGCACCGGAAATAGCGTTTGCGCGTGCACACGGCCCTCCGCGGACCCGGAAATGACATTTTGTGCATGCGCAAATGCTATTTACAGTGCCGCATCGACCCAGAGATGGGCAGCCGCACCGCACCACGCCACACCGGTAAGAGCGGGCGGCGGCAGTGGGTGGCGGGGGTTGCCGGGGGTCACTGGGGGTTGGATAAACGAGCCCCTCAGGCCGCATCCGGCCCCCGGGCCATAGTCTGGTGACCCCTGGACTAGACAATAGCCTTCCACAACCTAGTGGTCTTCAGAGGTTTTGGACTGCAACTGCCCTCCAACCTAGCCAGTAGAGTCCTGCTAGCTGATGCTCATGGGATTTATACTCCAAAACCTCTTCAGGTTGAGGAAGGCTGCTGTAGTTTCTCAAGCTGTATGGACTCATATCTTCCTCCTGTTCTAAACTTACTAGAACTTCCACGTCAGCCCCCGCTCAACCCCACACCTCTGTGTTTGGGAATAGGGAGCCTTTGGCTTTCCAGATGTGTTGTGCTACAGCTCCCATCCTTTTTCAACAGTGGTCACACTAGCTGGGGCTGATAGGAACATAGGGAGTCAGACCCGGTGGCCCAGCTAGCTTTGCGTTCCCTACACTGCAGTGCCCATTGCTGCTGGTAGGGCAGAAGGCAAGGAGGCCAACAGCAGGTGGCGCCAGAGCGAATGGCAGGCAGAGCCAACTAATTCCACTTTTGTCCCCATCCTCCTCCCTGCTGGAGGAGACAACACAGAAACTAAGGAGGAGGAAGAAGCTGACAGGCAACGCCACTCCACAGACTGTAAGAAGGCAGACAAGTGAGGGCTAGCTGGGGGCAGACTGAGGTCGGTGGGGCAGTGCCCCAGTTGCCCTCATGGTTTGGTCTCCACTGCTATGCTGACTGGCTCTCCAGGTTTCCAGGTGGGGGACATTCTCAGCAATACCTGGAGATGCCAGGGATTGAAGCTGGGACCATCTGCAGGTGCTCTCCCAACTGAGCTGTGGCCTTTCCACCCAACCCAGGGGATTTGGAGCCCAGCAAGATATGTGGGGTCAGCCGCCTATTGCCCACATGTTGGCTTTCTTTATTAAATTGCCCTGAGGTAAAAGGAGAAGAAGGAGTTTAGATTTGATATCCCGCTTTATCACTACCCGAAGGAGTCTCAAAGCAGCTAACATTCTCCTTTCCCTTCCTCCCCCACAACAAACACTCTGTGAGGTGAGTGGGGCTGAGAAACTTCAAAGAAGTGTGACTAGCCCAAGGTCACCCAGCAGCTGCATGTGGAGGAGCGGGGAAGCGAACCCAGTTCACCAGATTACGAGTCCACCACTCTTAGCCACTACACCACACTGGGGATTAGCAAATGTAAGCACCTAGCGGGCCACCGTACACAGGTCTTGTGCTGGGCCTGCTGGGCCCAGGAACCACCACAGACCTCCCATGTAGGGGAAGAGTGGCTCCTTCCAAGCAAAGCAAAAAATGGCGACGCATCCATCTTCCATCTACAGACTTTGCGCCAGCAGAGAGCGGGACCTTTCCCTTACCCTGTTCTCCCATTCCCCCTTCCGTCGGTGTCTGAACCCAGAGCAGGTTTCGTCCCGCAGTTCAATCGTTTAGCTCTCCCTGCCTATTAAAGTTTCACCGCAACATCTTGACAGTATTTAAATAAAATATGCCCTCTCCCCCCTCCCCCACCTCACGGCACAACGCACAATTACCTTCTCATAACGCGTTAATAGCAGCCGGCGGTGACTTTCGGGATGGCTAATAACTCTGTCAAATGCGGCATAAATTCACCAGGCCTTGGTGTGAATATTTCTGCATTGTTTCGAAGCAAGAGGACATAGGGAAGCTGCCTTATACTGGGTCAGTGTGAGAGACCGCCAAAAGCAGTGTTGCCTGTAACTGGCTGGCAGCAGCTCTCCAGAGTTCTCCCAGCCCTAACATTGGGGACTGAACTTGGGACCTACACACAGAGCAGGTGCTCTCCCACTGAGCGACAACCCTTCCGGGTAGGCCCCCATAGGAGAGCCTTCTCTGTATTCTGAGGGAATTCCATTACTGCCACATCGAGATCATACCCCTCAACTGTCCTGTTTAAATCTGAACATCCCGTTTTTTTTGGGGGGGCGTGCTCTTGCAGGACAGCAAGGCACCCAAAAATGCGCAGGAGAGCACACCTTGCATCTTTCAACCATATCAGTAGCGCAAAATCATGTCAAATTAAGTGCAGTTATAGAAAAGACATGTGCAGGGGGCTTGGTGCCAGGGTTACCGTATTGTTTTAACTGCCCTTGCTTTTACAGCAACCTAGCACACAGAAAGGGACCCAGGTGGCGCTGTGGGTTAAACCACAGAGCCTAGGGCTTGCTGATCAGAAGGTCGGTGGTTTGAATCCCTGTGACGGGGTGAGCTCCCGTTGCTTGGTCCCAGCTCCTGCCCACCTAGCAGTTCGAAAGCACATCAAAGTGCAAGTAGATAAATAGGAACCGCTCTGGCGGGAAGGTAAACGGTGTTTCTGTGCGCTGCTCTGGTTTGCCAGAAGTGGCTTTGTCATGCTGGCCACATGACCCGGAAGCTGTATGCCGGCTCTCGGCCAATAAAGCGAGATGAGCACCGCAACCCCAGAGTCGGACACGACTGGACCTAATGGTCAGGGGTCCCTTTACCTTAGCACACAGAAAGGAAACCAGAGAAGCTTCTTCCACCCCACATCGCAAAGAGATGCATTGTGATCCCCTTTCTCCCTCTCTGAGCAAGGACTGAAAGCAAGCCTGGGTTTTAAAACTCCATTCTCCACTCTGCACATGCTTAGGGGAGGAGTGATGGTTAGTTGCGTAAGTGAGATGCTGTGGGCTGCAGCCAGATTGACTAGAACCCATGCTGTCCTAGAGCACAAGAGCTGTAGTAGAGGAGGGAAGATACTCTGCACGTGCTCAGGGACAGCCATTAGAGCATCTCACAGGTTGTTTGGAACACATGCCCACCTGGCTTTCAACAAGAGAGCAACTGCAGCTCTCATATCCTCCTTTCATGGGGAATCAGCCACCAAGCCAAGGTTTCACGTGGCAGCATTATATCCTGCAGCTCTCATATCCTCCTTTCATGGGGAATCAGCCACCAAGCCAAGGTTTCACGTGGCAGCATTATAGCGTTCCATCTGGCCCTATGATGACCTCTTGTTCCCAGCACAAAGGACCTCTGCTTGTCTCTTGCTCATTGCTCTTTCTCTTCTTTGGTGTTCCATGCGCTAATGGGTCTCAGTGGAACAGACTCGGTGCCAGTTCCAGATGTGGCCGTTATTTCTTGCGCTCTCTGGATGGTTTTTGTATTATGAGCTGACCAATTAGCCCTCAAAACATAGGGAGCTGCCTTATCTTGCGTCAGACCACTGGTCCTGTTCACTTGGGGCCAATCCGTGCTCGCCGTCTTCTTCTCGGCCAATCGCACACATTGTCCAGCACTGACTAGCAGCAGCTCTGCAAGGTATCAGGCAGGGTTCTCTCCCAGGGCTACCTGGAGATGCCAGGGATTAAACCTGTATCCTTCTGCTTGCAACGCAACTCTATTACTGAGCTACAGCCCTTCCCAAGTACTTTAGCACCTCATGTTTCAGGCTGAACATTTGGGTTTGGGCTGGGTGTTCATCAGTATGCGGATGATACCCAGCTCTACCTCTCTTTCAAATCGGAACCAGTGAAGGCGGTGAAGGTCCTGTGTGTGTGTCTAGAGGCGGTTGGAGGATGGATGGTGGCTAACAGATTGAGGTTGAATCCTGACAAGACAGAAGTACTGTTTTTGGGGGACAGGGGGCAGGCGGGTGTGGGGGACTCCCTGGTCCTGAATGGGGTAACTGTTCCCCTGAAGGACCAGGTGTGCAACCTGGGACTCATTTTGGACTCACAGCTGTCCATGGAGGCACAGGTCAATTCTGTGTCGAGGGCAGCTGTCTACCAGCTCCATCTGGTACGCAGGCTGAGACCCTACCTGCCCATGGACTGTCATGCCAGAGTGGTGCATGCTCTGGTTATCTCCCGCTTGGACTACTGCAATGCGCTCTACGTGGGACTACCTTTGAAGGTGACCCAGAAACTAATCCAGAATGTGGCAGCTAGACTGGTGACTGGGAGTGGCTGCCAAGACCAAGGTCTTGAAAGACCTACATTGGCTCCCAGTACGTTTCTGAGCACAATTCAAAGTGTTGGTGCTGACCTCTTTAACGGCCTCAGCCCAGTATACCTGAAGGAGCGTCTCCACCCCTATTGTTCAGCCTGGACACTGAGGTCCAGATCCGAGGGCCTTCTGGCGGTTCCCTCACTGTGAGAAGTGAGGCTATAGGAATCCAGACAGAGGGCCTTTTCGGCAGTGGTGCCCGCCCTGTGGAATGCCATCCCATCAGATGTCAACTACCTGACTTTTAGAAGACATCTGAAGGCAGCCCTGTTTAGGAAAGTTTTTAATGTTTGATGTTTTATCGTATTTTTAATATTCTGTTGGGAGCCACCCAGAGTGGCTGGGGAAACCCAGCCAGATGGGACAGGTATAAAGAATAAAATTATTATTATTATTATTATTATTATTATTATTATTATTATTTTGGTGTCACAATGCCATACCCATGGGCACAATAGGATCTCACTGGTATGGATAGACATCTCTTCCTGCAGGCATCTCATCACCGACTGCTGGCTCAGGCAAGATATTCACAACTTACAATCCCAGAGTGGCTAATGTGGTCCTCTAAGCATTGTTGGGATTCCAGCTCCTGCCAGACCCAGCACCAGGGTGTCTCATCAAAAGCCATTCTGCTGAAACCCACCCCCCCCCCCTCCAACCTGGAAATGCCCAGACTGGACATGGCAGGACAGTTCCATTCCTTTAAAAACATTTAGACAAGGAGCAAGGGTTCCATTTTAAAATCACAAGAGAGATGCACACTAGGAGAGCAGAACCCTCCCCTCCTTTATGCTTATTTCCCCAAAATTGAGCTCAATCAGAGCTGAGTGCTAATATACCTTAAGGCAATTGACCTTGACAGGGAGAAAAGGGGAACATGATAGAAATGTATGAAATTATGCCTGGTGTGAAACAGGGGTGGATGTGCCTGTTAATTTTGGTTTCTCGTTTTTCCCATGTTGGGATCGTTTTGTCACATTTCTGCAGCCATTTGTGAGTTGTTGGTTTAACAAAGGAAGCCTCGTGAAAATTTGTCATTGTTTTAGTGCAAATTTCTACTAATATACTGTACACATGTTTGTATGAAGTTTACAAGAAGCTTTCCCTTATATAACAGGTGTTTTCTGAGTGTGTGTGTGTGTGTGTGTGTGTGTGTGTGCGCTAACATACATTTTTCTGCATATTTTCACCAATACATGCTCTCTCTTTTTGGCACATCGGATGGAGAACCACACTGGAGGAGTATGAATGACTGGCTTGCATGCCAGTTCAAAATGTGAGAGTTTGGTAGTTTCTCATTCCAATGTGAAGAAAATCAAATTTCTCCCCCATCACTAATGTGAAGCAAGTAGATGGCGATACGTTTCTCTCTCTCTCTCTCTCTCTCTCTCTCTCTCTCTCTCTCTCTCTCTCTCTGTGTGTGTGTGTGTGTGTGTGTGTGTGTGTGTGATGGTCACCCATCTAGATGGCTTTAAATGAGGACTAGACAAACATATTCTCCAACTGCCCCGAAAATGCCGGGACTGTCACAAAAACCCTTAAGCCATCACAGCTTCTCACTTGGTCACGCCGAGTCCCGAATTTCCAAGGGACCTTCCCTTGAGTGCAGTATTTCAATGTGTTACTGGAAGTTCAGATCCATGCGTCCCACTAACACATTTCTTAGATCTAGGCCTCCCGCTCCATTTCCCAAACTCAATATGGCGTCACTTTTTTAAAAAAATAAAAACGAGATCTGGGTCACTTGAATGCCCCTAAGAAAGTCTTTCACCATTTCCCTGCTTCTCGGTCAGTCAGTCTCCCATAAAGAAAGCAGTGGGTTGGGGAGCGAAGAGGGTGGGGCTTGTCCACAAAGCCACTGCCACGGCCGAGAGGGGCACCGAGGGGTCGCAGGTGCTGAAGAGCGGCGGTTACAGATGCTTGGCCCCAGCTTGCTTTGTTTGGCCGCTGCGTCTGTGTCCCTGCTCTGGCCTCTGAGGAGGAGGAGGGGCAGGGGCAGGCTGTGGAAGGATGGCAAACTCCTGTGACCACCTGGCACTAAGGTGGTGGAACTGCGGGAGAAAGTGGCTGTGCTGGAGGTGGAGATGGGCGCAGGACAGAGCCATATGGAGCAAGAGAAGAAGACGGTGTGCCTCAAAGCCCAGGACAGCACCCCCATTTTCATCTGAGGAATGCTGGAGGGTAGGGACAGCTCAATGGCTACTCTTGGTAGTGGCGCCCGCCCTGTGGAACGCCCTCCCAGCAGAGGTCAAAGAGATAACCAACTATCTGACATTCAGAAAATACCTGAAGGCAGCCCTGTTTAGGGAAGTTTTTAACCTGTGATATTTTAATGTATTTTAATATCTGTTGGAGGCCGCCCAGAGTGGCTGGGGGGACCCAGCCAGATGGGCTGGGTACAAATAATACATTATTATTATTATTATTATGATTATTGTTGTTCAGTCGTTCAGTCGTGTCCGACTCTTCGTGACCCCATGGACCAGAGCACGCCAGGCACGCCTATCCTTCACTGCCTCTCGCAGTTTGGCCAAACTCATGTTAGTAGCTTCGAGAACACTGTCCAACCATCTCATCCTCTGTCGTCCCCTTCTCCTTGTGCCCTCAATCTTTCCCAACATCAGGGTCTTTTCTAGGGAGTCTTCTCTTCTCATGAGGTGGCCAAAGTACTGGAGCCTTAACCTCAGGATCTGTCCTTCTAGTGAGCACTCAGGGCTGATTTCTTTAAGAATGGATAGGTTTGATCTTCTTGCAGTCCATGGGACTCTCAAGAGTCTCCTCCAGCACCATAATTATTATTATTATTATATCTCTGGCTCCACAGCTGGAGGCAGCAATGCTTCTGAATACCAGTTGCTGGAAGCTAGCAACAGGATGCTAGCCTAGACAGGCCCCAGGGCCTGATTCAGCAATGTTTGTCTTCTTCTCCTGCTCTTTTTAAAATATAAATTTTTGCTTTGTTCACTCAATAGACATCAAAGCAACCAGGATGCTCTTTGAGGGAACGTGGGCCTACAACATGGGGCGGGAGAGCAGGGAGAGCCCCCCCTCCCCATATACCCCCCTCTGCCACTATGCATCCAGCCCCCTCTGCACACGCCCAGCTGGAAGTTGTGAGTCAGCATGCGGAGATCGTCTCTCTGCCATTCTCCCCCTTCCTCCTCCCCGCACCCGCCAGCGCCCCACTCCAAACAGCCTGCAGTGTGCCGGGTTCCCACCAGCCTGAATCAGCAGAGGCTTTGACCTACTTCCCAAGACCTCTCCCTCCTGCTCTCTCTCTCTCTGCAGAATAGAAGGGGGAGGAGGTGGAAAGAAGCCCTCGCTTGCTGGCTGGCTGGCTGACTTGCTTGGCAGGAATACTAAGTGAGCTGCAGTACAGAGCCTACGTCTTTTGTTAGCTCCCAGGGGCAGGTCACCCCCACCCAGTACCCTGTGTCCATGGAGGAATTTTGGCAAAGCTGGAGCAGAGATCCATCTAGTCCAGCGTTCTCTCTTTCCCACAATGGCCATGATGCTTTTCTATGCTGCCTCCTTTCCTTGGATGTTGAGATATACTGCAGCTCTGCAAAGAGGTTTTAAGATCCTGGCTCATCTACTACCACCTTTTAAAAAGATGGTGGTTTTAAAAGGGCGACAAGACAAGCTCACAGAGGATAACGGCCTTCAGTGGCAACTAGGCATGGGGCTGATGTAATATATTCCCTGCTGCATCAGAAGCAGAAGGCAGCCCTGAGTACTTTGGGCTGGAGAGAGCGTTTGAGCTCATGTCCTGCTATTAAGGTGTTGGTTTGCCACTGTGGAATTGGGATGTTGGATCAGATGGAGCTTTGGTCTGATCCAGCAAGGCTCTTTTTGTGGTTTTAATCCTCTCTCCCCTAGCTGCCATCACAACACTTATTGTGTCAGGGACTGGACTGAGGAGGAATGTTGGGGGGCGCCAGTAGGAGGACAGTATAGATTCAGAACAGTGGTTTTTAGAAGGGCATAGTTCAGAGGCTGCAGCTGGGGGATATTGGAAGAAGAACAGCAGGAAGAAGAAGCACCAGGGGAGAGACAGCTGACAGACTCAGTGTCTTTGGAAGGCATTCCTGAATGCCCCTCTCCCAGGACCCGGCGTGCATTGAGGGTAGTAGAACAAAGATCTCAGAGGCAGAAAGCTCAGATTAGCCAACGCAGGGGTGATGTAGAATAGGAGAGATGGAGGGGGGGGCTTTATTTGGAGCAACGCCATTATTTAGGGAAGACTGCATTCCTTCATCTCTCCCTGTGAATATTAATAAATTACATGGTAAGAACTATTATTGTTTTTCTGTTTCTTGGCTGCTGCCGTGAGAGGGATGGGATCCACCAAAGCCTGACATATTGCAGCAGCGAGTTCCACCCGTTAATCCCACCTTCTGAAAAGAAGGAACCACTTCCTTTTTGCCAGTCCCGGAGCTAATGCCCATCGGACTTACTGGGTTATCCCAATTTCTGTTACAATAACTTTCTGCCACTCTGTATATATAACATTTTTTATGTGGTCCTACCTCCCAACGGCTGGCAGGGGGAAAGTGTTAAGCAGGCCCTACCCACCACCCACCTACCGACCAACCAACCAACCAATATTTCGCTTTCCTTAAAGCTTTAAAAAAAAATCAGGAAAAACAACCAGATATATTATAGATTTGGCCCTTTCTGTCCCAGGAATCTGACCTTCTCCCGGACACTTTCACCAGGCAAGATGCCACTAGTAGATATCTCAGCTCTGGGTCCGTGGCAGAATGTGAGGGGCAGGGCAGAGTGTGTGGAGGAATAGCATCTATATAAAATATCAGGGTCAGCTGCAAATTCAAGGGGGAAACACAAAGCCCTTCCCCTCCCCACCCCAGCTTTCCCCCAGTTATCTTTGGAAGACTTGTCCAATCTGTGCCTGACAGCTGTCAGGGACCAAGAAACGGGATTACTTAGCGCCCACTCGCCTTGAAGGCGAGAGAAAAAGCACTCCGATAATTAAATCTCGAGGCCGGGAGCCACAGGGCAAGGGGGGGGGTGCGGAGAGAGAGGGGGAGGGAGAGAGAGAGAGAGAGAGACAGAGAGAGAGGGGGGAAGAAATGAAGTGGCAGGAATAGTAGTGAGATGCCAAGGGGGTGGGTGGGCAGATGCCAGGGCGTCGGAGAGGGTGGCAGCACCGAGAACACCCCAAGCCCATTTGCAAGGCAAGGGTTGCTTTTGAACGTGCCCGCGCAGGATTTAAATTCAGCAGCTGAGTTCACAAAGTCTGGGATATTTTAATGTTCCCCCCTCTCCCCCCCCTCTCCCCAACACTCATTATTTTCGTAAATCCACAGTTTGGAAGGTGTTCAAGTTTTTAGGGCTTGATAAAAAGAGAGAGTGAGAGAGAGAGAGAGAGCTGTAATAACATGGGCTTTTGGACTTCAAAGGGCTTGGGAGAGAGAGAGAGAGAGAGAGAGAGAGAGAGAGAGAGAGAGAGAGAGAACGAGAGAGCGCCAAAGGCCTCCGCAATCTGTGAGGAAAACTCAGGAGTACTTTCGTTCTCTCCTCCCTCCCCGCCACACTTCTCCCTCACATGTTACAAGGCTGCGTAATAAATTCTGCTCGGCTGTGTGCTACAGAGGTGGAAATGGGCCCAGCTTTCCCTTGGATTATAAACTGAGCGATATACAGAGCAGGATATTGCTCAGGTGCTGAGGTCCCTGTTCTCTCAAGGCCCCAAGATGGCGGCTGTTGCCTGGACTGGGGTCATGGAGGCAAGCTAGGCCTCGAGATTATGGGTGCTCCCTTGCCAGGGCCTGAGTGCATAAATGCCAATGTGAGTAGGCCCCACTTGTGCTGTATATCTGTCCCTCTTTGAGGCAGAAATATTGAGCGAAGGCTGGGATTGGAAGGAAGTGGGATTCGATTCAGTTTGCTCTTTCTGAAACGGTACACGAAGCGAAGCACAGCCCATCCTTTGAAACTTGCACTTCTTCGAATTTTGAAGCCAAGTTCCCTAGCCAAGTAATACATGTCTGAAAATACATGTATAACAGGGTGAGCATGCCTGGAAATGCATACATTAACATCACGCAGAAATTCATCACTGGTGATTTGTTTTAAGCTGTTTTTAATAGCGTATTTTACATTGCTGAACCCACTCTGGGACCGTTCTGTTGAAGGGGTGCGTGATAATAACAGCAACAGCTTTGCAAAAACGTGCAAATTGCATACAAATGTGTAACATTGGGAGAAATTCACACTAAAACGTTGATGAATTTTCATGAGAACCTTTTTTGTTTGTTTTTTAAATAAATAGAAAACTGATGTGGGAATGTAGAGAATCAGAGACTTAAAAAAAAAAGAAATAAAACACTGAGAGGAAACTGAATTGAGAAACTCTCTCGTTCCTACCTCTACCTTACGGACCTCGCTGACCCTAACCATCCAGAATATTTGAAGATTTGGAACAGATGAAATATTTCTTCACACGGCACATAGTTAGACTTTGGAATTCGCTCCGATGAAAACTAGGGATGCCCACCAATTTGAATAGCTTTAAAAGAGGATTGGAGAAGTTCATTGGGAGGTTAGAATATCAGTGGATATCAGAAGTTCATTCGGGGGGGAGGCGTAAGGATAGCAATGGGGTTCCCATAGGCTTCTGGTTGGCCACTGTGAGAACAGGATGCTGACTAGCTGCATCTTTGACCTGATCCAGATGTTCTTATGTCCACTGCAGCATCCCTCAGAATCCCATATAGGAGCCAGCTCTGCCCTGCCCCTACTTCTGCTGTTGCCCCGTTTTCATTCCATCGTTCTGCCGCTCACCTTTGCTGCTTAATTCCTCTCCCTTCTCTGCAGCTGCTACATAGACCAGCAGGTGACGCGCGTGGCGTGGTTGAACCGCTCCAACATCCTGTACGCCGGCAATGACAAGTGGTCCATCGACTCACGGGTGCAGCTGCTGACCAACAGCCCCTCGGAGTTCAGCATCATGATCACCCATGTGGACGTGTATGACGAAGGGCTCTACACTTGCTCCTTCCAGACACAGGACAAGCCTCACACCTCGCAGGTGTACCTCATTGTGCACGGTAATGCTATTATTATTATTACTATTGTTACTATTATAATTTCATTCCCACCCTCCACCAGCAGCAGCCCCAGGCTGGGTTAAAACAATTCAGAATTCAAAATCCTTTCCTGACAGCACCAGGTATTTCTCCAGCAGCATTTGTCCAAATTGCCTAACTAGCAAAGGCGCAGAAGTCCTGCCATCCTTTGCATCTGACTGTGTAGGTATAGCTCCCCAGAACTCTACCCTCCATCTCAGAGGAGAGCTGCACTTTGGCTCTAGACAACTTGGAATCTCTCTCCAGCTGTCAAAACCAAACAGAGACTCCGCTCCTCCGCTGGTTTCCCAGCCGCCTGCGGGATTTCTGCAGCATTGGCAAAAGCCACAACTGCAATACTATCCCACCCCATAATTACACCCAGCCCACCCCCCCTTTTCCCACGGTTGCTGGAGCTGGGAAGCCAGTACAATAGGAGCTGATTGGACCCCGGTCCGGAACGAGGCGCCTGGGCGTCAGGAAACAGCTGTTCTCAGCTCCTCCATCATTCGCCGTCGCCTACGTCACCCCAACCTATCGGGGCAGACAATGGGGATCATTAGGCCCAGTCAGGAAAAAAGCAATTTCTTTCTCGGGGGCTCTTCCGCTGGGGCAGAGAAAGCAGCTATTGGGAATTAACCCCGAAAGCACTAGCCTGGGGATTTGCTGAAGAGGCACTCAAAATGCAGCTGTTTCTGGGGTGGGACAGCTATTTATAACAAAAAAAGGCAAGCAAAGTGTCTGACATCATGACAAGAAGACTAGGATGTATTGCAAGGACCCCTGGAGAAGGGGAGCAGGTTGCAATGCTCCTTTGCTGACCCCGTGCCCAGAGTGACATTGCATTTTCTCCTGAGGAATCCCCATCTGCTGTACCCTGGCCACTAAATGTTAGTGATGTTGGGTAGGAAAAGAATGTGTGTCCCTCGCTGTAGTCCCAAGTGCAGGGCTTCACACTGGTGTTAATGGCAACCCCATACTTCCGTGGAATAAATTAAAGGGAGACAGCTGGGGGCATCATCAAGTCAGATATGAAGGCTCAAAAATCAAACCTTCATTTCTCTGCATGCATGGGACTGGTAGGGTGGAAGGCAGGGAGCCCAACAGTAGATGGTGCCAGAGCCTGCTAATTCCAGTTATGTCCCCATCCTCCTCCTCCCTCCTGAGTTCTGCAAGGGTCACACTGAGACTAAGGAGCAGGAGGAGGAAGCTGACAGCCAGGGCCACACCTGGGACCGAGTGGAGGTAATAAGGCAAGCAGGTGCAGGCTGCGGTTGGCTGGGTGGTGTCCCACCACCCCAACGGACTAGCCTCCACTGTCTCTCTGTCTGCGTAGGCCCATCCTAGATACTTACTCTTGCTCACTCCAGGGCATGACAGAACATTGAACAGAATCAGTGTCAGCTCTAGGTTTTATGGGTGCCTCTATGCAAGTTGCCTTCAGGGAATGAGTCTTTCAACAGTGTTCCTGCTGCCCATTTGCTTGCCCTCTCCCTCCGGACCCAGTCTGCAGGAGAAAGGGGGCGAGACGAGCCAAGGGTATCTACAGCTCCTCATTGCACTTGCCAAAACTCATGGGGGGTTGGAGAGGGCAAGTGAACAAACAGTCCCAGCAAAGAAGGAAGGGTCAAGGATTCTTAGAAACAGCAGAGGCAGAATTTGGGCAGCGCAACCGGTTCCTACACACAGGGTCCAGGGGGCAAGAGGGTGTCTTAGACTCCTCCTGCCTCCTTCCCAAAGCCTAGTTAATGCTTTCCCAGCTATGGGAAGGAGGCAGGAGGGCTCTGAGACCCCGCCACAGCCTCACGCCTCCTTCCCAAAGCCCAGCACCTCGCTCACCTGGCTTTGGGAAGGTGGCACGACAGCTGGGGGGGCATCAACTTTTGGCCTTTGCCATATTACCAAGGTCCTCCCTTGCCCCCTACTGGAAGTTGAGGCTCAGCTGGTACCCAATGATGCTGATACCTGGCACTATCACCGAGTGTAATATGTAAGAAGAGAATTTGAAGATATGCCTGTATATGGTTGCTAGCCATGCTGGCTATGTTCTGCTTGTTGTAGGCAAAATGCCTTTTGAATCCCACTTGCTGGGAATCATGACTGGGGAGAGCAGTGTTGTGTTCAAGTCCTGCTCATGGGCTTCTCATAGGCCTCTAGTAAGTTGGCCACTGTGAGAACTGAATGAAGAAGAAGAAGAAGAAGAAGAAGAAGAAGAAGAAGAAGAAGAAGAAGAAGTGTTTGGATTTGATATCCCGCTTTATCACTACCCGAAGGAGTCTCAAAGCGGCTCACATTCTCCTTTCCCTTCCTCTCCCACAACAAACACTCTGTGAGGTGAGTGGGGCTGAGAGACTTCAGAGAAGTATGACTAGTCCAAGGTCACCCAGCAGCTGCATGTGGAGGAGCAGAGGCGCGAACCCGGTTCACCAGATTACGAGTCTACCACTCTTAACCACTACACCACACTGACTCTCCAGAATGTTGGCTTTGGTGGATTTTGGCTTCTTCTTATGCTCTTAAGTCAAGTTGTCAAGCGACCAGAGTGTAGCTTTGCAGTCAAACACAATCATTTGTTAATTGCTGCAGGGCAACTGGCTGTTCAAAACCTCAAAGGCACTGTCATTAGGGTTGTGTCAAGGAAGACAGGGCTCCCTAGTGTTGGGAGGCCAGGTGCACCTTGATATTCACTGCCTCTCTCCCCCAAACTCTGCAGTCCCTGCTCGGATCGTGAACATTTCGTCAGCAGTGACCGTGAACGAGGGGAGCAACGTGAATCTGCTCTG
Source organism: Darevskia nairensis (assembly GCA_034642065.1). Taxonomy (NCBI): domain Eukaryota; kingdom Metazoa; phylum Chordata; class Lepidosauria; order Squamata; family Lacertidae; genus Darevskia; species Darevskia nairensis. Next base: position 627,676 of record JAWWNI010000197.1, read on the forward strand.
CCTAGCAGTGGGGAAGCCAGAGCCGACGGTAACTTGGCGGCAGTTGAAAGGTAAGGGAGACTGGAGAGGGGAGGAAGGCTGAGGGTATCCCCTTTGTCCCCTATTCTGGCAGGAGCTTGCTCACCCCTCTGAGCAACTGGTTTCCTCTGCAAATGAATTAAGGCAGGAAGAAGGAAACCTGTTTACAGATTCGAACCATATGAACCCACCCAGACCCTGAAATCGCCACCTGAGGCCCTTCTTTCTGTGCCTCCTTCATGGGAGCTCCAGATAGTGGCAACATGAGAAAGGGCCTTTTCTTCAGTGGCTCCCCATTTGTGAAATGCTCTCCCAGAGAGGCTCGCCTAGCACCTTCACTCTTCTAGGTGCCAGGTGAAAACTTTCCTCTTCAACCAGGCTTTTGGCTGATTAGCATTGTATTCTTTAAATGTGTGTGTGTGGAGAGGGGGGATGTTATGGGTTTTCTTTGTTCCGGTTATTGTTTTTATTATGTCTTTTGTGTTTCCATTTTGTATATTTATGCCATTTAATGAATAAAACAAATAAATAAAATCAGAGCCGACGATTGCCTCCATCTCAAAGCAGGTTTCGACCCAAAGAAATGCAACTCATACCCATGTACATCTGTTAAGCAGGTGAAATTTGGTACTGGGTACAGAAATTAGCACCTCCTCTTTCTTTCTTTCTTTCTTTCTTTCTTTCTTTCTTTCTTTCTTTCTTTCTTTCTTTCTTTCTTTCTTTCTTTCTTTCTTTCTTTTTTAAAATAAGTAAACAAAGTTTCCACTCCTTAAAATGGCAGAATGGGCTTGAAAGAGTATCTTCAATGGCTAGTGAAATTCCAGAATTGTGGCAGAAAAGATATTGCAATGGCAGAGAGTGAGAATCTAATCCCCTGCTAAGCATAGCCCCCTCGCTCCTCCCCATGACTTGTACAAGGCAGTGCTTAATTATTCCAGCTGCAGAATACAGCTTTTCTTCTTTTTCTTGGTGCAGAGCTTTGATTTGTTTATCAGCACGCACAGCTCAACCTCGTAGGCAAAGCTGCTCCCCATGTATGTGTGCCGCTTTAGCACACATAGCTTGTGGGGTGTGTGGGATTTTCACAGTTACGAGACTGGGATTTTTAAGATTTGATTTTGAGTTTTTACAAGTTGCCTAAAATGTGTTCGAGGAGTGAAGAGAATCAAGCAGCAATTAAATCTTGCTGGCAAACCAGAGATACAGACTCACAGGAAGATGGAATAAATCCTCACCTGGTTTTGATGAAAGAGCAGTATCATCAGCTGCACAGGGGTGACAAACCACTCTAACTCGTGCCTAGTGCCCTCCCAGGCTTTTAAACTTTTAAAAAAGACTTTCAATACCTTAAAGCTGAAATTGATTCCTATTTTAGTCTCTAATTTGGTAGGGTTTCAGGTATTTTATCTGTACCCTTATAGAAGGGTGTGTGTGTGTGTGTGTGTGTGTGTGTGTTATTTAATCTGATTTGACATTTTATTGCATTTAATTCATGTTGTGCATTGCCTAGAGGACTAGTTGAGCAGCTGGCTAATAAATGTAAATAATAAATAAATAAAACATCTTTCAAAGGCATTCCCAAACATCTCTACAAAGGCAGGAAGATGAAAATAAAACCAGGGAGAAATGGGAACACTGATTTCCCCAGAGACACAGTTCCCAGAAAATAGGCAGCAGACCTTGGAAACACAAATGGCGGCAGGACTCAGCATTCTTGGACAGAACCCGACATTGCTGGTAGCTGCCCACCTGCCCTCCTGCTTGCTTGTCTCTCTGGGGTTGGCCACATTAGGCAGTTCAAAAGCTGCCATATTGATGTCCCCGCAAAGCCCTGGTGAGGTCCTACATTGGGTCCTTATACCGGTGGTGCTGTAAACCACTGAGCCCCAGAAGGTTGGCGGTTCAAATCTCTGCAACGGAGTGAGCTCTCATTGCTCTGTCCCAGCTCCTGCCAAACTAGCAGTTCAAGAGCATATCAGTGCAAGTAGGTAAATAGGTACCGCTGCAGCGGGAAGGTAATCGGTGTTTCCATGCGCTCTGGCTTCTGTCACAGTGTTCCGTTGCGCCAGAAGCGATTTAATCATGCTGGCCACATGACCCGGAAAGCTGTCTCCAGACGAACGCCGGCTCCCTCAGCCTGAAAGCGAAATGAGCGCCGCAGACCCCATAGTTGCCTTTGACTGGACTTAACCGTCCAGGGGTCCTCTACCTCACCTGCATTGTGGCCTTATGAGAATGTCGAAATGGTCTTGCCGTTCGCCACTGGAGCCTGCTGTAATCCCAACCGGGGTTGGGTTATGGGGTGCTGGTGTCAGACGGGTGCACGTTGGTGGGAAGTCTAATGGTCCCCTCCTTCCTGGTGCCAGCCTTGCTACGAGAACAGGGGTGGTTGGAGCTCATCCATTTATCAAGCCCCCAGGAGAGATGCCGTCCCTAGTTGCTGGGATGTGTTTGGCTGGTGGGTCGCAGGTTGTGCAAGCTTGTTCTACCCCCCCCCCACACACACACTTCTAACCCAGAACCCCCTGCGCTGTTGTCACAGCCCCGGTGCGAGGCAGCCCCTGCGTGTCCGAGGTGTGGATAACAGTGTTGTTGTCATATGTGTTTTCTTGTGTGTAAGTCTGTGTTTGTGTCTGTCTCCCTACTGCTGGCCCTGACCCCCTCCCCGCCACCCCCCTCCTCCCTCCCCAACAGATGGGTTCACCAGTGAAGGGGAGTACCTGGAAATCACGGAAATCAACAGGCAGCAGGCTGGGGAGTACGAGTGCATCACAGTGAACGGAGTCTCAACACCTGATAGCAAGCGGGTCCTCATCACTGTCAACTGTAAGTGCTCCCCATATTTGCCTCCTAGTTGTGTCCCCTTCAGCCAGATCAGGGGTTGCAATGTCTGGGGCGTGGAGCTTCAGCTATAAAGTTAGGGGTGGACGGATCTGTCTATTTCAGTTTTCTAAGTTTCCTCCCCCCCCCATCCAATCTTATCATAACATTGGGACCCTGAGGGACATCTAGTCCAACCCCCCTGCAATGCAGGAATCTCAACACACAGTCCCACATCCAATTTGAAACCATACCAGCCCCTGCTTAGCTTTGCAAATATGCTATCAGTTTTATTGCGTTTTAAATTTAATCCTCCACATTTTTGCAGCAATTTGTGGTTTTATTTCTTTAAAACCCTCACAAACATTTGTCAGAATTCTAATGCAGATTTCTAATGCAAAACTTTTCATGTACAATTTTTTCCTTTGTATACATTTTTTTACAAAGTGATTTCCCCCAATATAATACGTTCCTGCATATTATTTTCACAATTATATGCATTTATATGCACGCTTTACTCTTGTGCATACACTTGGCTGGAGTAATTTTGCAATGGAGCATATGGGGAGTTTTATGGGGAGGGCTCCCCCTTTACTCTTCTGCATCTTGTTTAGTTGGAGAACTGCATCACAAAATTTGGAAAAGTGTGAATTTCAAAGGCTAGCTGTGTTTTGGTTTGAAAAGCGGGTCTTAGGTGACGGAAACCCAGCCAGATGGGCGGGGTATAAATAATAAATTATTATTATTATTATTATTATTATCAGTGAAATGCAAACAGAATTGAATTTCTCCTCCATCCCTAGCTGAGACCCAGCCCTTAACTGGGAGTCAGGAATGCAGGAATGACTCCAAGGGTGAGCGTGGAGCTGCAAGTGTTTTCGCTGCCTCCCACTTCCCCATCTCCTCCCCAGCTTTCAATCACAGGGTATTAACATCTTATGTACCATGGGACTGACCTCTGCTCCCTTAATAATGGTCTTTTCTACTCCTCCCCTGGCTAAACTACACATTACCTACGAGATTATTGACTGGATCTACACTGATCTGTAAAAACGCTATTAAAGGCTATTTTAAAAAATGCTATATGGCTCTCAATGCAATTTCCCAATGGCGATGGATCACTGCTGTGCAGTGCCCTCTGGTGTCACATTTTAAAAACAAGTTTATAACGTTTTAAATGATGAGTATAGATGAGTCCCCTGATCTACCGGTATATAGATATAGATAGAATTCAACTGCTGGGGGTTCCAAATTAGAAGTGGCCCTAGGAGAGGGATGCTTAACCCTTTCCCACCCTATCTTGTCACTGGCCAATTCTCACAACCTATTTGGCAACGTGGGTGCTCAGGGCTGGTATACACACATGGTGGAATGAAGTAATAGGGAGTTGTGAGTTGTTAGGCTGGGCTATAGCACTTCAAGCTGCTGGCACGGAGGCCCGTTTTTAAACAGAGGGGGGGGGGAGATGGCCTTTAAGATCTGCAGAGCCCAGATTCTCAAAGGCTTTATAAATATTGACCAGGCTCTTGGATCAATGGCTTGAAAGGCTAAAGAAAGTTGCGGCAAGTTCTGGGGCACTAGAGCCATAGACTTAGGATCACACACCCCCTCATTCAGCAGAGGCCTTTATGATACTAGGTGAAAAGGCACATATTATGCAGTTGGCATTGTCCCCACCCCCCCACCCCAGCCTTCCCTTCCCTTAAATCTTTGATAGTGGGAGAAGCAGAAAAAGGACACGAAGAGGAGAGAGGAATTTTTTCTTCCTCCCTCCTCTCTATCACTCCCTTGCACAGGCAAACATTGTGTCATGGTGTAGGGGATTATGGGAGATGTGGTTCTTCCAAAGACATCTTCTTTTGGAGGCCAACACTAACTGACAGAAGATGCCAGGGATTGAACCTGGGACGTTCTGCAAGCAAAACAGATGCTCTACCACTGAACGACAGACCTTCCCCTGGCATCTGGCATCATCCTCCAAAAGAAGATGTCTTTGGAAGAAGCACATCTCCAATAATCCCCTACACCATGACACGGTGTTTGTGATGCCAGGGGAAGGTCTGTCGTTCAGTGGTAGAGCATCTGTTTTGCTTGCAGAACGTCCCAGGTTCAATCCCTGGCATCTCCGGATAAGAAAGCCTGGAGACCTTCTGTCAGTTAGTGTTGGCAGTACTGAACCATGTGGACAAATGATCTGACTCAGTATAAGGCAACTTCCTATAATGTTATGATAGGGGAGCAGGGAATTCTTCTCTGACTCAGATTTTTATGCAAGCCAGAGAAGAACTTTTGGAACTTGTACAGCTTTACGCTCCCCTGTTGTGTTTTTCCCAAACCTGACTTGGGCCATGTCCATACCATACATTTACAGCGATATGATACTACTTTCAGCTGCCATGGCTTCCCCCAGAGGATTCTGGGAATTGTACTTTATTAAGAGTGCTGAGGGTTGTTAGGAGGCCTCTGTTCTCCGCACAGAGCTACAATTCCAAGAGTGCATTAACAATCGATCCCTGTTTACAGGGAACTCTGGGCATTGCAGCTCTGGGAGGGGAACAGTGGCTTCTTAAGAACCTTCCCCCTTAACAAACTACAGTTCCCAGAATTCTTTGGGGAAGCATCTCTACCAGAGGTTGGCAACTGGAGACCATCTGTTGAGGAACAGCTAAGACACTGCATATCGTGACTAATATATGCCTCCCACATCAACTTGTCTCTTCCCAGACCCTCCAACCATCACAGATGTGAAGGACTCACGCATCCCGATGGGAAAGAATGCACTTCTGCGCTGTGAGGCTATGGCAGTGCCACCTGCAGAATTCCAGTGGTTCAAAGACGACAAACAGTAAGTCATTCTTCTGCCCATTTCTTGGCCATGGCCAGAGATCCATAACATTGATATCCATCCAATACATTTGGGAGGGGGAATCACAGCTTAGTGGCTTTGCAACAGGGAGATCCTAGGCTTAGTCACTTGCATCTCCAAGTTGAAAGGATCAGTTAGCAGGGGAGGGGAAAGACCGCTGCCTCAGACCCTGCAGAGCTCCTGCTAGGGGTCCAAATAGCCTGACCTGGCATAAGCAGCTTTCTGTGTTCCTTAAGGACCTATTGACACAAGCCATTTCTTCTCCCCAGAGCAAAATTGGTGTGGTGTACCCATGTGGTGGAATGTGGTAATAATGTGGACCGAACTACTGTAGGTGTAGGGGGTGTGCGTTTGAATGCTGCTCCGTGTACAACGACAAAAAGGCCCTTTAAAATACTTGGAGTAAAAAAGACCTAGGCACAGCGGGGAGAAAGGTTCTAACTTTGGCCTGCTCCCTTTATCTGCTAGTTTTCTACTTGCAGGGATGTCCCCCACACACACACTTTTTGGCGGCATTAAAACATGATGCCCCCCTCCTGTCATCTGAAATGGTACAGTCCATTCTGTAAACTCAGTATTGGTTGTGCTGCAGGCACAGTCCAAGCCATTGTGAGTGGGGAGGGAATTCTCAGCAACCTTCAGTACCAACCTTCAGTACCCTGCAGTTCCCTGGATTCTCTGTGGGAGCCAGTATCTTGCAAAATAAGACCAAGATAGGCTTGCAACAGATGTGCATCCCAATTCTTCAAGCTGCTGGGCTTCTTGATCTTGTTTCCATCTGGCAAGACCGTCGTTACTCTCCAGCAGCCTTTCTCAAACTCAGGTCCCCAGATGTCGTTGGACTACAACTCCCATCACCCCTAGCTACCAGGACCAGCAGTAAGGACCCAAGTTTGAGAAAGTCTGCTCTGCAGTCGTCTTTTTCTTTGCCCTCCCTCCAAACTCTCCTGTTTAAGCAAATAAACAAAAAGGAAAAGGAATCACGGGACTGGCACTCGAAAAGGATCAAGGTGGCAGGTGATGCTGACAACCCTTCTCTGCCTGAGATCCTGGGGAGTCGTGGCCAATCAGAGCTCTGAGATAGGCAGGTAGATCACCTGACCTAGTAGAAGGCAGCTTCTCTCCCCCCCCCTCATCATGTAACTTCGCTGTGCGTCTCATTAGTTAGACAGCGCCGCATGCTTTAACCTTCCAAATGGCAATCTTATTAAACAAACCCACGGCGCGTACTCATGGTCGCTTAACGCAGATTAATTTGTAACTCTCCAAGCAGAACACGGCCCATCAGTCACGTATAGCCCCCCGTCCCCCGGGGGGCTTGGTAAACCGTGTGGTGTGGTTGCCTGCCTGGGATTGGGGGGGAAAGAGAGGGGAGCTGTTGTCAAGTCCCCTGGCAGGCCCTGGCGTGTGATGAGTGGGTTCTGTTCACCTGGTACAGGTGGGAAATGGCAATTTGTATAGGTCTGTAGCAGGGGTAGCCAATGCTGTACAGCCCGCCTGGTGGTGCTGTTCTTCAACAGCTCTCATCACCCTTGACTATTGGGATGAAGGAGAGATTTGATTTAGTTCACGTTTAAAGGGGGACCCATCAAATTTGCCCTTCCTGAAACAAAAGAGCAAACCAAAATATCGACATTCATGCTTTCCCGAATTTTGCAGTGCAGTTCTGCAGTCAAGCGATGGGAACAAAGGTTAGGGGCGTGTGAACATATTGCATAGGGGTTGCGTTCCTGGGGGGCCTGGGTCGGCAGAGTGCACATAAGCCCACTCCACCCTGTTCTGTCTCTGTTCTGCCCTCTTCTGGGCTTTGGGAAGGAGGTGGGGGGCTCTGGCAGGTCCTAGAGCCCTCTCACCTCCTCCTAAATATGGGAAAGCGCTAACTAGGTTCTGGGAAGGAGGAGGGGGGCACTAGGACCCTGTCAGAGTTCTCCTTCCCAAAGCCCAGCACCTCACTTACCAGTCTTTGAGATAGCATCCCACCACCACCCGCCAGTTCAGCACCCAGTGCATGCAGAGCCCTTGCACAGCCTTAAATCCGTCCCTGGATTTTGCTCTTTTCCATGTTTGCATTCATTTGTCAACTTGGTAGGAAGGAGTAAGTGCTGTGGGGAGATAAAGTCTCCTGAAGGAAGAGGCGGAGGGGGGGAATTTCTGTGCTTAGCTGAACAGCTGAGGCCTCTCTTTCGGGAGCCGAGTTCCGGTTCTGCAGGGATTGACACCTGACAAGATGATTTGCAATTATCTCCCGATCAGCTTCCCAGTTGTTTCCCTCCAGTGTTCCTGCGCTAGCTTGGTGATAACAGTTCATGGTTCAAACCTCTTGCGTCTCAGGGGGGCTGTTTGTGGTTAGAACTGCTCAGCGAAAAGAAACCATGACTTTTTATCTTACTTTATTAGGAAACAATGACAGAGCTGTGGGCGCACTGAACATCAGACGCAAAAAGTCGGGGCAGAGGGCGGGAGGAAGCCACCCAGGAACACAAGGACATAAAATAAAATAAAAACACCCAGTGATTTGATAGCTGTCAGTAAAAGCAATGTGGAATTTATACAATAAAATTGTTAGAAGCCATAAAATTCTGAAGTTCTGGTTGATGAACAAGCAACTGGGGTTTAATTTGAGCTGGGGCTAAGGGCCAAATTGCATATTCCATGTCCAGATTCTCCCAATATTTTTGTTTTTACTTACAAAGCAGTGACAGCGGGCTCTAAATTTGATCAGAGTGGTAGCATCGGAGGGGGAGGCAGTGTTTAACCTGAAAGGCTGCCGCACGGGGGAAGGCAAAGGATTGTTCTCTGCTGCCCCCAAAGGGCAGGGTATTTGTTGGGTTGAACATTAAGAGGAACCTCGTGACTTTTAAGAGCAGCTTAATAATAGAACCCCATTTCCTAGAGGGGTAGTGGTTTCTCCTTCACTGGAGGCCTGTGAGTAGTGGTGGGACAACCATTTGTGAAGAATGCTCATTTTCGATAAGGCTATCAATGGCTACCACCAGGTTGGTCGGAGGTGGCAATGTTTCTAGAAGTCACAGGATGGATGAGGCCTCTTGTGCTCGGGTCTTGCTTGTGGGTTTCCCACAGGCATCTGATTGGCCACTGCAAAGGCAGGACACTTCACTAGATGAGTCATTGGCCTGATGTGCCGGACTCTTCTCATGTTTTTTATTTTTGCTCTGGAACTCACACAACAAGCAGGAGATTGGACTACATGGTGTAAATTTCGGCCATAGCAAGATGAATCACATAGATCTCCGTGGAAGCTGAACTGTAGGGGAACGGAAGCAGCGCTGATCGAGAGAAACCAAGGAAGGGCAGAAATTGCCTCCTTCTTCCACCCCTTCTTGTAACCCGTTGAGCCAATAACCAGCACACTGCAAACCAAATAAAACTCCTGCTCTTTCTGGCTGCTCAGGAGCGCAAAAACAGGGACGACGGTGAAGCAAGGGGAGGGAAAACAGATAATAACATGGTTGCTGGGCTGCATTCGGTTTGGTGAGTCACGGGTTTTGCAGCTGTTCAAACCAAGCCAGGCTAGATGGCTTCCTAGATTTAAAACTCAGGGGTGAGGGGAGAGAAAATAGCCTGGATAATAGGAGAGTCTGTATGTGGAATACTTTGCCTGGTAGGAGGGCTGGCATGGGATATACCATCCTTGCTGCCACATTTAATAAAGAAGAAGCTTCCCTCTCAGGAGTGGCAAGCAACAATACGCATATGTGCATGTGCATTCACACACACACACACACACACACACACACACACACACCACCGTATCAGAGAAAAGGAGGCAGGTGAATCCAGATCTACTGCCACTGTGGGGGTTGTGGTCCAACAGATGATGGATCGCCTGTCTGACAGGCCAGAGCAGAGATAAACAGCCACTGGGACTGTGGGGAGGTGGCATAGAGAGGTGTGGAAACTGCAAAGGGAGCCCTTGGACTGCATCAGCCGATTCAGCCTCCCATAGCTTTTGATTTCTGGGGATGCCTTTGAAACACTCCCTGTCCAAATGCCTCCCAGGATTTGAGGGCTTCCAAAACACCTAGCCTTGTTTCCAGAGCACCTCCTACAATGCATGAGCAAGCTGCCCCTTTGCGATTTCTTGACTTGGTTCGGACAGACCCCACCTGGAATACTGTGTCCAATTCTGGGCACCACAGTTTAAGAAGGATACTGACAAGCTGGAACGTGTCCAGAGGAGGGCAACCAAAATGGTCAAAGGCCTGGAAACGATGCCTTATGAGGAACGGCGTAGGGAGCTGGGTATGTTTGGCCTGGAGAAGAGAAGGTTAAGGGGTGATATGATAGCCATGTTCAAATATATTAAAGGACGTCATATAGAGGAGGGAGAAAGGTTGTTTTCTGCTGCTCCAGAGAAGCAGACACAGAGCAATGGATTCAAACTACAAGAAAGAAGATTCCACCTAAACATTAGGAAGAACTTCCTGACAGTAAGAGCTGTTCGACAGTGGACTTTGCTGCCAAGGAGTGTGGTGGAGTCTCCTTCTTTGGAGGTCTTTAAGCAGAGGCTTGACAGCCATCTGTCAAGAATGCTTTGATGGTGTTCCTGCTTGGCACTGGATGGCCCTTGTGGTCTCTTCCAACTCTATGATTCTATGATACCTATGTGCGGTTTGCCAGAAAAGTGTCCCCTTTTGCATCCCCCCTGCCCACTTCCTCTGTCCCCGCTTCTCTTCTCCTCGCAAGTTACCAGCAGCCATCCGTAGTGTTTGTGCCCGGGTGAAGCCATGGTGCAGGGAAAGGGATCTAGCAAGGCAAATGCACAACAGGGTAAAAAAACCCTTTTTGTGCACTGGGACCACGCACAAACGTGCCAGGACACGTGGGCAGCTTCCAAGGGTTGCAGTGGTGGTGGTGGTGGTGGGAGGTGCGAACTAATAAACAAGGGTCATCACTGGAAACTTATATCTCTTTAACGAAGGGTTAACTCTCATGCAAAGAAGCCAGGAAATAGAATGCTGATCGTGGGCAAATCAGGGGCAGGGCATGAGATCAGTTGCAAGCTGGTATTTTCTATAATTCCCCGTATTCTCAGAGCACAATGCTTTAACAATGTTACCCGCCCATGCTCTCCTCCCACTCCCTTTTCCTAGCAGAGTAATTGGCGGCGTGGATGGACTGCAGATCCAGAACGAGCGCACTCGTTCCATGCTGCTCTTCAGCAACGTCACTGCTCGTCATTATGGGAACTACACCTGCCTGGCTTCCAACAACTTAGGCTCCTTCAATGTCAGCTTACGGCTCATCAGTGAGTCTTTCTTCTCCTCTTCCTGCTACCACCTCCCCCATCCCTGGCGGAGGTTGTGTCTTAACCTTGACTGGGCCCACTAGGAAGGGGCCTTCTCCTCCCAATGGTTGTGTTAAATCAACTCTCAGAATATTTTGCCTGCCACCACTTGCACCCTCAGTTTGGACTGGCCGGGCATATGAGAAGTAGTGTGGGTGGGAGAGAAATTTGATCCTCTTTGCATCGAAAGGTGAAAACTAGAACTTCCCAGAACAATGCGCGGCCCTCTTGCAAAATACACCCATCTCTGAATTTTGCAACGCAGCTCTCCAAGCAAGTAAGGCGTACAAAACCGCACACACTAGTAATGTGTGCATTAAAAAAAATAATGCATCAGTTAATGACAATAGCATACACAAAAGGCATAATATTAGGGGGAATTGCTTTGTAAACATGTTTTAATCAGACAAAATTGCATAAAAATGTGTTTATTGGGAGAAAGGTGTAAAGGTAAAGGAGAAATGCACACTATAATGGTGGGGAATTTTTAATAATAATAATAATAATAATAATAATAATAATAATAATAATATGCTTTTATTATTTGTACCCGCTCATCTAACTGGGTTGCCCCAGCCACCTTAGGTGGCTTCCAACAAATATAAAAGCACAATAAAACATCAAATATTAAAAGTTTCCCCATATGGGGCTGCCTTCAGATGTCTTCTAAAAGTCAGATAGTTGTCTATTTCCTTGACATCTGATGGGAGGGCGTTTCACAGGGAGGAAGTCACTACTGAGAAGGCCCTCTGTCTGCTTCACTGCAACATCACTTAGCTTCGCAGTGAGGGAACTACCAGAAGGCCCTCGGAGCTGGACCAAGCAGTGGGAGTGGAGACGCTCCTTCAGGTATACAGGGCCAAAGCTGTTTAGGGCTTTAAAGGTCAGCGCCAACACTTGAATTGTGCTCAGAAAAGTACTGGGAGCCAATGTAGATCCTTTAGGACCAGAGTTATATTGTCTCAGTGGCTGCTCCCAGTCAACAGTCTAGCTGCTGCATTCTGGATTAGTTGTAGGTTCTGAGACACCTTCAAAGGTAGCCCCATTGCCGTACTCCAAGCAGGAAATAACCAATTTTAAGGGGGAAAAATATTTGCAAAGTGATATAGAATTGTGGAGAATGGAACTTCTAAAACTGGAAAAAATGAGACACTGAGGGAACTCAAAATTGACACGTTTGCCTAATCCAGTGATGGCTAACTTTGACACCCCAGATGTTTTGGAACTACAACTCCCATCATCCCTAGCTAACAGGATCAGTGGTCAGGGATGATGGGAGTTGTAGTCCCAAAACATCTGGAGTGTCAAGGTTAGCCATCACTGGCCTAATCCTAGTAGAGAGGGCCAATTTTATTTCTAACACTCCGGTTAAAACAAACCCTTCTTCTTCTTCTCTTCCTCCTCCTCTTAGGACCAGGTTCTCTGGACAACATGGCAGCCTCCAGCATGGAATCTCCCCTCTTCCTGGGCCTGCTGTCATCCGCCTTTGTGACTCTGCTGTTTAAGGTTTAGGGCGGCTGGGGAAATGAAGCAGAAACACGGAAGGAAACAGGTGAAAGGGAATGAATCCAAGAGAGGGAGAGAAAGAGAGAGAGGGGGAGGCATCTCTACTTTCTGGAAAAGATGAAGAGAGAGAGAGAGAAATGAAATTTATCAAGAACCCCATCACTGTGAGGGATAGAAGAAAACAAAACGAAACGGAAAAAAAATATGCATTTGTTTCTACAGCCATTTATCTTCACACTCCATCTCAGACACTCCCAGTTGAACTTGTTATTTAACACAACCGAAAAGACACAGGGCTCTATAGGGTTGACTGCAGACATTGCTCACCCCACCCCTCACCTCTGCGACTTAAATGGAACAGCAACATTTTCCTTCTTGGGCTGATGGGACCTTTCGTCCTCCGAATGCACAGACCCCGGAATACCGATTTCACAAAGGGTTTTGTTCTTTCTGTTATTTTAACCTCCTTTTTTAAATTTTGGTTCCTTCTTTCGCTGTTGTTTGGGAGCAAGGATTTCAGCAGCTGACAACATTTAGGAGCTTCCCTTCTAATTATTATGATTTACAAGCTGGGCTGAGAACCTCCATAGGCGGTGGAATTCCTTCTGCCCCCTTCCAGATTCATTCAGACAGATTTGCAGGCCATTTATTATTATTATTATTTTGCAGCCTGGGGCCAGGAAAACTATCAGCAATATTTGGAAGGCTGCTGAGCTCAGCCTAGGCAGGATGGAGGTCTCCTTTGGGGCATTGCGAGAGAGGCTGACATCATATAAATGCACTCCGCGAACGCTGTCTGGGGACCAGCACCGAGAACCGAACCCGCAGCCCTTAGACTTGACGGCACGCCAGAGTCTTCGGAAGAACTGTTTAAGGTCATTGAGCCAAGTCTGCTAAGTTTTTTGAGGCATGGAATTTCCACCCTTTAAAACGCAGGGGTAAGAATGACTTCTCCTGACAATGTTGATTGCCAGGTAACTTTATGCAGTCTATAGAGAGAAATCAGGAAGAGGGAATGGCTGGTTTGATTCTTTGTTTGGCCCAGGAATTCTCCTGCTTTTGACAGTGATTGGGTTGGTGTTTTGCTTTGTTGTTTTTTTCCATTCATTGGGGGTGGGGTGTATATTTCTGCTAGAAAAATCATTGCTTGGAACATCTGCCAGCTCTCTAAAATCAATGGTGTTCTTTTTCTGTACTTTTTACAAAATCTTTTCTCGGCAATCTCCCTTGAGCTAAGGACTCCCATCCCCCCCCTCTACCTTTACACACACATACACATATGCACAAACCCACACCAGTATCTCTCCTCTGTATCTTTGTCGAACAAAAGCACCATGGCACTTGAATTCTTCCTTATTTATGTCTTTATTCTATTTTCCTTCCTCTTTTCTTCTTTGCTCTTTCTAGTTCTCGAGTCATTATTGCTGATTGTATCTTGGGACCCCCCAGCCCTGACTTCAAAGGCTCCCTTTTCAGACGGAATTATAATCAGGGTTTTGTGTATTCAGCACTTCTGCACATGCACCACACACACAAAAAAGTCCAACGTTTGGGATAGAATTCAGCATTCGGATATGTCATAAAAAATAAAAGTTTCTAGTCCTTTTGTAAAGATAAGCTCGAGAATCTGTGGAAAATACCAGCGGGTAGCTTTGTGGATGAGATGAGGCAAAGCTAATCCGAGATCCAGCCTTGCATTTGACGATTTGCCTGGTCACTTGCAGAAACCAGGAGTTGCATCAAGGTCCATGCTACATAGGAAGGAAACCACCCCCCTCCGCTGCCGCCTTCAACCTTGCAGCCAGAATGGAAATGCAAGCAGGTTGGTAGAGTGGAGATTATTCATCCTTCCGCAGCCTGTTTATTAAAAGTCTCAGTAAAGGCAGTGATGCAGATGGGTACAGTCATACATTGGAAGCCGAACAGCTTAGTTCCCAAACCTTTTGGCTCCCGAACGTTGCAAACTGTTCCGGTCTGCGAACTATTTTTGAAAGCTGAATGTCCGACAGGGCTTCCACGGCTTCCAATTGCCTGCAGGAGCTTCCTGCAGCCAATCGGAAGCCGTGCTTTGGTTTTCAAATGTTTTGGAAGTTGAACGGACTTCCGGAACGGATTCCGTTCAACTTCCAAGGTATGACTGTACTTTGGACTTTGAGGTCCTCTCTTCAGATAGCAGTGTCTATTGCTTCACATTGCGATCTGCTGGCCCTGCTGTGACTGGGACTCCCTCCTGCTCATTCTGCCAAGTGGGGCCTTAGACACTTGCCCTGAAGTCCTGTCTTGATGGAACCGCTGCTATGAGGCTAATAATACCTCTTGTTTTCATGCTGGCCACGGAGGAGATTCTCCACTTCAGTGGCCAACACAGAAACACAAGAAACAGGCCCCTGAGCCGGTTAGCAAATCCCTCCTGCAGGCTAGTAGTTTTTGTAGACTTATTTGCAAGGCTATGTGGGTGATCCTTCCCTGCAGATATATCCCCCATCCCCAGTACAATTGAAGGTAGTTTGAAAGAGAAGTTTCTGCTTGTGAGGTGTGCACTCGCCCCACTTTTGCTTCTGGTAAACAGGTTTAGCAGGTTTTTGCATGGTTTGGGAAGCAAACTAAATGTTGTAGGAGATGCTGAGAACTGAAGAAATGCCACATGTGAGGCTGTTAAGTGGCAAGTTTATAAGGAAAGCCCAATGCATTGCAGCTGGCATTTAGTCGACACAAAATTGCATCTCCTTCTAGCATGCCACACGCCCATAAAGGGGCTGTGTTTCCAAATGTGTCAGGAGGAAGTCAACAGAAACACTGGGGATCACTGGTCAGATTACATCTGCACCTTATTGGCCTTGCTCTGGCATCTTTCCAGTTATCGGTGTGGCTCCTGTTTTGTTTGTAGCTGCTGATGCCACTACGGATGGAGGAAGAGGAGATGAAGGGTTGCTGTTTATGACTGCAGCTGCAGATCTCCTATAACGTCTATGTAGTCCAACCCTCAAAACTTATAAGATGTGCTTTGACTAGGTTAATAATAATGATGATGCATTTACAGCCAGCAATGGTAATGTAGCCTCTCAATCCACTTAAATGAAACTGCCTGTTTGTAAGATATATTGTGCAAATGCATGCATTTGTGTTCAGTTTCCACTGTCCTACACAAGTTGCTAGACCTCAACATTTCTTGGCACAGAATGTAGGTCAGCAGAATAACGTTAGTTTCTTTTTAAACATGGAGCATCTACAGTCCTATGCAGCTATGTACATGCCATGATTCTGCAGGAGTACAGAAAACTCAGAATATGGTAGGGGTTGAATTCAGGGGTTTTTTTTTGGGAATCCCAGCTTTCTTTTTTGGGTGCGGGGGGGGGGGAGCAAGTTCCTAGCTGTTATAGTTTTGTATGCTTACAAAACATTTTGTGCTATGCCTGCTGAATCTCTGAAGCCAAAGAAGTGGCTGAACAAGATCCCAAGTGGTCTTAGCTCCTTGTCCCTCTCCTTGAGTAGCAGAAGAATGATTACGTAAAAATAGGGGGGTTAAAAAAAAAAGTAGGGTGAATTAAACAAAATGAGGAAAAAAATATTGAGTTCATTTGCATAGTTTATGCAGATTGCAGAACTGGGCTTTTCTTGGTGCAGAATTTACATTATCTTGCTGCAGAATTTTTCATTTGGCAGACAGTACACAGAGCCCTGGTTATAATTGAGAATCCAGAGCAAGCATCGCCATGACCCAACAAAGGCAGAGTGGTGGGATCTTTTCTTCATCTCCAGAAGGGAGGCACTCTAGTTCTCGCCTTGTTAGGTTCTACTCTGGTATTGTGTCAGAGGCATCTCCTCCTGAGTAGCATTTCCTTGTCCCTCCTATGTTCTCAAGGTTATTGCTGCAGGTGCTCCTGATGCTCAGCAGAGGTGGGAGAGCCCATGTCAGGACAGGGACGGGAAACCTGTGGCACTCCAGGTGTTCTTGGACTCCAGCTCCCATCAGCCTCAGCCAGCATGGTTGATGATCAGGGATGGTGGGAGTTGCAGTCTTAACAACTATGGGTTCCCCAGCCCTACAGTAGCAGATATTGGGGGGATTGGTGATGCTCGGATTCTGCCTCCAGCTGAAAGGAGGAAGTGTGGCATATGGTGCTTGGGTCATTGTAGAGACTCAGTTGTGCTTGCTTGTGTTAACATCTGGTTGCTGTACATGCAGAAGTGGGGAGTGAGAGAGAGGTATCTGTAATGAGGTATCTGGCCAAGCCAGCACAGGGGTTCACATGAAAAACCCTGGTTGAAGCAGGAGTCTCTCCTGAAGCCTTATTTGCCCTTGCTGGGCTTGCAGAACTTAATGGCTGAGTACCAACGATAACTTCTCAGAGAGCTGGAGGTGATCTTGTGGAGCTTTCTCACCTTCAATGCATGGGGTTTTGTTTGACCTTTGTGGCCTGCTGTGGTCTCTAGCCCAAATGTTCCTTGAAACAGTAGCAGAAAGCCAAAAGGAGCTCCAGCCAGGGCACCCAGGATTGTATGAGCTGTATGTGTGTTTTGGTGAGACAGTCCCAGGCAGTGTAGTGCCCCTGTTAAATTATGGTTGACGCACTTCTATTTTTAAAAAATGTACATGCGAGAACAGGTGCATCTCCATGCAAGCAGGAAACATGGACAGTTTCCCCTTAGGAATGAAATTGACTGAACCAGGAAATACTTATTTGGTTTAGTCAATTTCAGCACTCTTATTACCTGCTATGAGATTAAGCCTGCTATTTTAAGCATGCTTACTGGGGAGTAAGTCCCACTGGGCTCCATGAAGCTTTCTTCCGAGTAAACATGTATAAGATTGTGCTGCATGGGGAGAGCCCTTAATTAGAAAGCAGGTGAAGGGAATGAGCAGACCTTCTACCCTGGGCAGTAAATCCCCTTCTGCTTCCATTATCTGTGTGTACTTACATAGAGATAAGAGCGGAAGTTCTCCCATTCAGCCAGAGAAACAACTGTCTGTACACAGTTCAAGATTTCACTCACCCTTGTTGTCTTCTGTCTATATTCTGTCTTCAGGATTGAGTCATCACATCTGTTCTCCCTTGTGCCCAGGGTTAAGGAGAGGGCTTCCAGGCAGATTTGAACCCTTCCATTTTTTGAAAAATTAAGCACTGCTGCAGACGGAGGTCATGAGCAGTAGGGTAATGAAGGGGGCAGCTAGGCTTCTGATGTGCTCTGAAGCTGGCTGTTTTCCCATGGAAGAAGTCAGAATTTGGACAAGGGATTTGACCTGCAACGTCTCTCTTGCTGGGCAGTTCTGCAGCTCCCATTCATTTCAATCTATACAGGAAACTTTCTCAGTAGGGGTGGGGGAGAAATGTGATTCAGTACTCATTGAAAGGTGAACATACCCACCCTCACCTTTCAGAACCATACATGAACAAAAACACAGCCATCCTTCGAAATGGGCACTTCTCCAGATTCTGCAATGCAGTTTTCCAGCCAAGTCAGGCGCAAAAAACCCCAAACTGTGCATATTGTTGTAATGTGTGCATTAAAAATATGCATGTTTGTGAAAATTACACTAAAAATGCATTATATCCGTGGAACCTGCTTCGCAAAACGTGTGTAAATCAGGCAAGTTTGCCTACAGAAATGTTTACACTAAGAGGAACACACATGGAAATGCTGATTAATTTTCATGAGGACTATATATGCAAACTTGTGGAAATGAGGGAAACTGAACATTCTGGACTAAAAAAAGAAAGGGGGGGGGAACAGAAACCGAAATGAACAGATTTACCCATCCTTACTTCTCAACTGAGCCCTACATGTCCTCTCCTGCCCCGTGCTTCATGGAACTCCAATCTGCCTCAGGTCCTTCCGCATTCCCTCTATTCAGGTTGTCTTGTAGCAGAACCACCCATCCCCATCCTCCTCCTCCTCCTCCTCCTCCTCTCCATCCTCTGCTGCAACGTTCCCACTTCAGTTCCATCTTCTCAGCACCTTCACCCATTCATTCATTCATTCATCCATCTGCATCAGCAGTTATGGCTATTTAACAGTGTGGCGCAGGAGGGATACGCAGAGCATAGGAATTGTGCATTCTTTGACCCCGAGGGCCCACAGTCTGCATGAGATGGACAAGACAAGGATGGAGAGAGGCCAGGGATGAACAAAGCGGATTGGCAGTGCAGGGTCAGGCGAAGTGAGGCAATCCTCTGTTCTGTCGCTATAAAGGGGAGAAAGTGCTCTTGCGCTCTGGTCCTGCTTACCTGTGCTCTGGTCCTGCTTACCTGTTTCCCACAGGTTGGCCACTGTTGTGGATTAGATGGGCCACTGGCCTGATCCAGCAGGTTCTTCTCATGTTCTTCTAATCTAAAGGCTTCTGATAATGCAGGGATTGGGCTGTTACTGTAGGACAGACAGCCTTTGTTGAGCTGGCTGGGGTTGAAGGATGTTGCCCAAAACATCAGGAGGGCACCAGGTTGACGAAAGGTGCTGTAGGTGGTTGGACTGTTGTTCCCTAGGAAATAAAACCACTTCCAAATCAATGCAGGTCCCAGCCCTGAATGGATTTGGGCAAGCATTTTGCTCTCATTTCTGAGGGTTGTCAAGTTTTATTTTCAGTCACGTTAACAGTTGCATGACATAGGCAGAAACAGGACAGGTGCAGCTTCACTTGTTGGATGCCTGCCTGCCTGTCTGCCTGGAAATCAGTCCACGTAGCCCAGTTGCAAACTCTACTCAAACTCTTCCCCAGATGACCTATATTATTGAGTATGGAGACTACATCTTCCCGCTCATCAATCATTTATCCCACACATTTTTAGTGCATTGCCTGATCACTTGACTAACTACAAAAGAACAATTTTTATTTTATTTTTTTTAAAGTGAATTTGCTGTGCCAGAGTGTTTTAATCCACTTTAATTGTGCAATCTTAAATGTGTCGCATGTGACAGAATCCCTCCTACAAAACACTGGCAACAAGGAGGTGATTGGGGTCTTTTCCGGCCCTGCTGCAAGAAATCTTTAACTGGGGGCAACGTGCAAGGCAGGATGGCCTTCCATGCCAAATCTCATTAAACACACAGGAGCCCTGCCATTAAAAATATGGCAACCCTATTCATTTCTCCAAGAGGCACTGACTGCTCTGGTCTGAGCAAATGACATGCCTAGCCTATAACTCTATGTCCTTCCTTACTTTACATTAGGTGCGATGAACCTGTGGCCTCTCAGATGTTGCTGGACTCCAGCTGTCATCAGTCCCAGCCAGCATGGACAGTGACCAGGGATGATGGGAGTTGTAGTCCAGGAACATCTGTAGGAGACAGGTTTCCCATCCTTGCTGCAGACGGCAGGCAGTTGATTGATGTATCAGGCAACCTGGCAGCTGTTATCGGAGCCCCATAAACTACAAATGGAAGGATTTATGCAAGCTCAACTACTCTGAAGTCAGCAGTGTTAAGTGCAAAGCATTAGTCTTGGTTTGTGAATCGTGGCCGTGGATAGTAATTGCTGAACTGTTTGTTTGCATCTCTCACAGGAGGCCAAAATGTGTTTTGGTTTTGTTTAATGCATCTGGTGGTAAGGAATATATAACACAGGAAGTAGCCCCTTGGTGACTCCCTGAATCCATAATCTTCTTCTGGAATATTCTCATTGCTGAGCACATGCCTAGGAGCTCACTTGGGGCAAGTTTAACTTTACACCATCGGTTTTGTTTGTTTGTTTACAGCAAAATCTCATCACAAGATGAGGCATTGCTATAATTTCCCATGTTTGCTTGATCTCATAAATGTGCCCACTGCCTCTCCAAAAAAACCAACAACTGCAAAAGGGAGAAACAAGCACAGATTTCCCTTTGTGAAAACTTGACCGTACTTAAAAAAAAGAAACACATCACAGCATAGGTAAGCCAAAAATGTACAGGGAAATCACCCATAGGGCCTATTATTATTATTATTATTATTATTATTATTATTATTATTATTATTTACACAATATGTGACAGGGTGAGCTCCCATTGCTCGGTCCCAGCTCCTGCCCACCTAGCAGTTCGAAAGCACGTCAAAGTGCAAGTAGATAAATAGGTACCGCTCTGGCGGGAAGGTAAATAGTGTTTCCGTGCGCTGCTCTGGTTCGCCAGAAGCGGCTTAGTCATGCTGGCCACATGACCTGGAAGCTGTACGCCGGCTCTCGGCCAATAAAGCGAGATGAGCGCCACAACCCCAGAGTCGGTCACAACTGGACCTAATGATCAGGGGTCCCTTTACCTTTTTATCCTGAGAGACTTGGAGATTCGGTGCTGTTTATGTGAGTGAATGTTGGTATTGCAGGACAGAAAGCACAAGAGAACTCCTTTTTTAAAAACAGAGTGCACATTCAGATTTACAAGTGGGAACTACAAAGAAAATGTTGCAGCAGGGAGTGCCACTTTCACTTCCTTCCAGCTGTAGGGGTCTATTTCCTCCCCAAAGCCAATCAGCATCCCATGTCTGCTGAGTATCTCCCTCTTGTGGGTGGGTGGGTGCCAATTTGGCTACAAGATGCGATTGCACTCATGGCCTGAAAAGGATGATAAGAGGTGACTAACCTGCAGCTGGGTTGCCAAAAGCAGTGGGACTTCACACCTGGACAAGAGGAAGAAGACTCATGGCCAAGGCTGTGGCAAAGAGCCAGGCTGAAATCCCTTCTTCCGCACCACATTGTGCTCAGTGAACCAAACTATAGTGAGGAATACATGAAAAGCCTTAGGCCAGTTGTAGGGAACCTTTGCTCCCTCCCTGATGCTGCTGAACTTCAACACCCATCAGCCCCAGCAAGCATGGCCAGTGGCCAGGGATGATGGGAGTTGTAGTTCAGCAACACCTAGAGGGCCAAAGGTTCCCCTGCCTTAGACCCGATTGAACCATTGGTCCATCCAGCTTAGTATTGACTGGCAGCAGATCTCCATGGTCTCAGAGACTGTTCCCAGGCCTGCCGCCTGGAGATATTGGTGGCTGAACTTTCTGCAGACAAAGATCATGGTCTGCCATTGGGCAACGGGCCCTACATTCCTCTGTAGTTCAGGGGAACCTTTGGCCATCCGAATGTTGCTGGACTACAGCTCCCATCGCCATGCCAGAGAGTGCCGATGGGAACTGAAGTCCAGCAAAAGGGCTGCAGGCTCTCCGTCCCTGTTATAGATTTGTATCACTTCCTCGTGAGCGTGAAGAAAGGGAGGCCAGGAGGAACCAGAACAGGCAGATTGCCACCTGCAGAAAACAAAAGAATCCAATCATGTTTGCTTTAGCTCTTTAGCCCAGGTAAGGTGAGATGTGTGACCTTTGTAGCCAACCTGGACCTTTGAAATGATGAGCTGGGTAAGCCTCAGAGACATCATTAGGCTTAGGAAGACAGGGCGAGAAATTTGCTCCCCAGTCTGTGAACCTGTGAAATCAGAATACTTGGATCAAAGGACTGCTTAGCACTTCTAGATAAATTGCTTGTGTTTTCACAATCTCATTTTAGAGGCGATGGTGCGCTTGCATTTTCCAACGCAGACTTTTTTTTATTTAATATATAAAAGGACCCACCGAAGCCAGTTTCTTTCTTCAGAAACAACTGTGCCACTCCTATTTTGCACAGTGCCATCCATCTACATGGCATTTTGCAACGTAAGCAAAAGGACAGCTCTCTGCCCCCCAGGAGTTTGCAATCAAATGTTTTGACAGTACAGATAGGGCAGAGGGAGGAGAGTCGCAGAGCTGTCAAAGGCACACAGCTTCTGTTGGAATGGCAGCCCTGCTCTTGGGAGACAAGCTCTTAAACCACTTTTCCGCCATCAGCAAGTGGCCAGGCATCAATGACTGCATCTTGCCCAGCAAATATAACATGCAGGTTCAGCATTTGCACCCGGCACCCTCAGGCAGGTAGTGGGCCCCCAGTTCTCTTGCAGGGTCCACCAGTACCAACCCCTGCCCCAGGCTGCCGTGCTGGGCAGCTGGGGGCTAAGAGCTGCCATTTTTAATGTCCCGCAATGCCACCGAGCTGTGCCACATCAGAGGCACTGCAGAAAATATTAGCCGCCTGTTGCTGTCGCCTGCACTGTGAAGAGGGAAAGCTTATAAGCAAACCAGCCAAGCCAAGTTACGCTTGTTAACTTCACTGCTGCCACCAAGTGGATATTTTTATTTCTTTTTACTGGTTTCCCCCACTACACAACCATTTAACCTTCTGGACTTTGGGCAGCCCAACCTACACCCTATGTCGGATAGAGTGGTATGGCACTTAGGCATGGGAGTGAATAACAAGGCCTCATACCCATCCCCCCCCAAACAAACCTAACTATGCTTTTACTTAAGTTTTTAGTAAGGCAATGAATTGAACTGAGAAGGAACGCCAGTTTTACAGTTTGAGTATTTGCTCCTAAGCTGGGTAGGATCGGAGACGGAGAGAGAATAGAGATAGATACATCTATATAAATATATTACAGGCTGTTTCTCTAAACAAGCCAAAGCTTAACAATTTGCATCTCTCAGTTTCATGAGCATCATAACATTGCTGCTGGATCAAGACAATGGCCCATGTATCCCTGCATCCGGTTTTCACTGTGACCCAACCAGATGCTTATGAGCCACCTGCAAGCAGGACTGTCCCTACCTGTGATTCCCAACCATTTTTGGGTCCTTTGTGTTCCTCTCTAGCCTCCTTCCTGCCACAGTGCCCAACCGTGTTCTCCAACACTTTCCAGAGTTCCAGTTCTCTTAAAGTATTTCAACCCTTCCTCTCTTGCAGCTCGTCAACTCCATTTCTCCAGGTTTCTGACTCCACAAACTTCCAGCTACCCCATTCCCCAGCTCGACTTACATGCAGCATTTTTCACTACCCTTCCCAACCTACGGAGGGCCATAGCTCAGTGGTAGAACATCTACGCTGGATGCTGAAGGCCTAGTTCAATCCCAGGCATCTCCAGACACCCTGAAACCCCGAAGAAGCAGTGTGACTTGGTGTAGACAACAGTGAACTAGAGAGAATAGTGGTCTGACCTGGCTGTGGTCCTATGTACCTACCAATCAGGAGAGTCTTGGTTGTGTTTCTTTTTCCCCTTCACTGGCAGGTTCCTGGGATGAGCTTCTTATGCAAAACTTCCTGAGCAAAACAGCTACCCGACTTGAATCTTTAAACATCCTATGAATAGCTTCCTGTGAAATTTTTGACCCTCCTATCCAGGATAGCCTTTAAAAGAAAAAGCAGCTGTTTTACGACCCTGAATTTCACGGCCAAAATCCCAACACAAAGTGGCTTAAAGTCTTGTTCCTTTACAGTGAGTGTTTCCCATTCTATGGGGAATACCTTAAATCAGTTGCTCCCCCAGGAAGAGCAGCAAGTTCCCATAGCCTTGCCTTGTTCCTTAAAAACACATTTACATCTGATGAAGTGGCCTTCAATCTGCGAAAGCTTATGCCATAATAAATACATCTGTTAGTATTTAAGGTGCCACAGGGCTCTGTTGTTTTTCCTGCAACGGACTAGAACAGCTACCTTCTGGAAAATCTATATATGGATTTGCACCAGGTTTTCATCCAATTATGCTACTCATTTTCACAATAATGTATGGGTGTTCCTTTAGCAGAACCAAAAATAATAATTTAAAAAAATTCACCTTGTAATTCCCATGCTGGTGCAATATCAAAATTTCAATCAAATGTATTTCCTGGTGTAAATGCAATGTTTCTGGACTCCCTCAGGAGGTTGCGAACTCCCTTTCACTGGAGGTTTTTATGCAGAGGTTGGATGGTCATCTGTCTTGGATGCTTTCGTTACAGTTCCTGCATTGCAGGGGGTTAGACTAGATGACCCTTGGGGGTCCCTTCCAACTCTATGATTCTATAATTTGCTTCATTGCATGCTCCTAGAAAAACCATGAAAGGCAGACTCAGAGCCAATACTGTTTCCTGGGTTGCCTATTCTGTTTAGTGAAGATTCTAGAGCAGCATCTGGCTTGGGTGAAATCTTTTGCCCTGAACTCGCAATCTGGTCCCAATCCTTGGGCATAAACCTGAGTGTGTTGATGTTCAGCCATGACAGAGGAGCAAGAGGTACAGCTGGGTAGCAGCAGGCAACTGCTAATCCCACAGGCCCCGGGGGGACTTGACAAAACAACAGTGGTTTATCAGAACCACGAAGTCACTATCCTTTAGACACCAGACAGGAATAGAGGGAAGCAGAGCTGTGTCATGGTAGAGATTGGGGAGAAATCCAATTCAGTTTGCATTTAAAGGTTAACCTACATAATTTGTGACCTGAAACGCAGCCATCCTTTAGCATTCGCATTTCTCTGAATTTTGCAACATGTACAAAAATGCATATGCTAGGGTAAAGTGTGCGCAAATATGTGTGCATTGTTTAAAAACAAACAAACACACAGAACTGTATTACATTAGAGAAATTTGCTTTGCAAAACTGTATGGAAGACCAAAACGGCACACCAGAATATGTAGAAATTTGCACTAAAATAACGAGGGCTTTAAAAATAAATTTTAAAAACACAAACTGATGTGGAAATGGAAAGTTCTGGATTTAAAGGAATGGAAGTCGACAGATTCCCTCATACCTAGTGAAGTGAGTGACCTCCCAAAAATCCAAAAAGGCCACCAAGGTGATCATCTGCAGTACTAAGGAACAGGACTGGCCTCTCAAATGCTGCCCAGCTCTGTACGGCTCCAACAAGCAAGGAAGGGAAATGTGTGCAGAGGCTCATAGGATCATACCTTTGGCATATTTTGTGGAGAAAGGTAGAGAAGGCCTAGGAGGTAGCAGCAATTTGGTGGGAAGGTATGTACATCGCCTTCTGCACAGAAATGCAGATATCTTTGCAGCCCGTGGATCCTCTACCTGGATCCTTAGAACTGCTACCTGGGGCTTGCTCACCAATCACAGGACCTCTTAACTGGCTATGTAACACAATTTGTGAAAGGAGGCTTCGCAGACAGAGAGCAGAGCTGCTACCATGATGCTGGGAGGCACAGAGACTTGAAGGAACCCAAGCTAAGAGTGCTGGTGGGGTGGAAGGTCAGGGTCCACTGAATCCCCCCCCCCTTGCCCTTCCTCCAAGGAGCATGCATGGATCCCGAGCCTCACAAGAACCCTCCGAGGTAGGGCAGGCTGAGGAAGTGTTTGCCCAAAAAGCTTTCGCAGCCAAGCGGGCTGTCACCTGCTATGCAGGTCTGGTGTGCTATCCAGCACACCAGACTGACTTTCGACGGAGTGACATCAGACTAAAACGGAGAGGACTGGGGGATGAGCAACAGCGGCACTAAAAATATCAGATTAATTATCCCAGCTTCCTCCTCCCCTGCCAGCCCAGAAAAGAACAAGCTGGCCTACTTACGAGCAAAGTTTAGGCCTAGGAAACGGTGCCAGTGCTGACAGTCGATTCCCTTTCTTTCTTTCTTTCTTTCTTTCTTTCTTTCTTTCTTTCTTTCTTTCTTTCTTTCTTTCTTTCTTTCTTTCCCTCTCTCTCTCTCTCTCTCTCTCTCTCTCTCTCTCTCTCTCTCTCCATCCCTCCCTCTGTGTCTCTCTGCTTCTCTCCCACTAACCTCCACTTCGGGTTCACCTTCCCCTGGCAGGAAAATAATTTTCCACAGTTTGCTGTCATGCTTGAGGGATGTGAGAGAAGATTGGCCAGCATCTCTCCATCCTGCAGGTCGCTCTGCCACTCAGGGGGACTCAGCTGCGGGGTGGGAAAGAAGCAAGGGCAGCAGCGAAGGACTGCGTTGCCATCTCACAGCAACTGTGGCCGCCAGTGGGGCCTGGTGCTGAGTGGGACTTGGGGAGCACCAAGCAGGGAGACCAGATGTTGGCTAGGACAGAACTGATGCCAAAGCAGAACTGCCCCCTTACCGGTTGTAAACAAGAAGGCAGGCAGGTGTGGGTTGACTAACAGCATAGGGAGGTTGGTTGGGCAGCACCCCCTTTGCCCTCATGGATCTGCCTCCGCTGACTGGTGGCAAGGCTATGTAGCTCCATGAGAAAGAACACCTACCGTCACATACAGGCCAAACGCTACGATACCACTTTAAACAGTTGTGGCTCCCCCCAAAGAATTCTGGGAGCTGTAGTTTGTTAAGGTCTTGGTAGGTTTGTGGTTTTGGTAGACCACAAACTTGACATGAGTCAACAGTGCAATGCAGCAGCTAAAAAAGCCAATGCAATTCTGGGCTGCATCGATAGGAGTACAGCATCTAGATCAAGGGAAGTAATAGTACCACTGTATTCCGCTCTGGTCAGACCTCACCTGGAATACTGTGCCCAGTTCTGGGCACCACAGTTCAAGAAGGATACTGACAAGCTGGAACGTGTCCAGAGGAGGGCAACCAAAATGGTCAAAGGCCTGGAAACGATGCCTTATGAGGAACGGCTTAGGGAGCTGGGTATGCTTAGCCTGGAGAAGAGAAGGTTAAGGGGTGATATGATAGCCATGTTCAAATATATAAAATGATGTCATATAGAGGAGGGAGAAAAGTTGTTTTCTGCTGCTCCTGAGAAGCGGACACGGAGCAATGGATTCAAACTACAAGAAAGAAGATTCCACCTAAACATTAGAAAGAACTTCCTGACAGTAAGAGCTGTTCAACAGTGGAATTTGCTGCCAAGGAGTGTGGTGGAGTCTCCTTCTTTGGAGGTCTTTAAGCAGAGGCTTGACAGCCACCTGTCAGGAATGATTTGATGGTGTTTCCTGCTTGGCAGGGGGTTGGACGGGATCGCCCTCGTGGCCTCTTCCAACTCTATGATTCTATGATTCTAAGGTACTGAGGGTGGTTGGGAGCCCACCCCTGTCCCCTCCCAGAGCTACAATTCCCAGAGTTCCCTGGGGCTGATCATGAAACTACTCTGAGAATTGTAGCGGGGAGGGGGAGCAGCATCTGCGAACAACTCTCAGCACCCTGAACAAGCCCAGAATCCTTTGGGGGAAGCTGTGACTGTTTACAGTGGTATCATAGTGCTTAGATTGTGTGCTGCAAATGTGGCCTCACCCTCCAAGCAATGCTGTCAGCGAAAATCTCAGGGGCTGCCCCACAGCTCTGGAACTCCTTTCCCTTGAGGGTGGGGACACCTTGCCCCTGGAAGGGCACAAACGCTTGTCACTAGATGGCCACAGCGTCAAGCGAGGAGGACTTGCATGTCGGCAAATGGTTTATCACCACACAGATCCGGCATCGCACAGAGGAACACTGGCACCCCCTCAAAGCGCATTGCTTTTCAGTAGCGTCAGTTCACACATAGAGCTGCAAATGAGAAAATGAGGGGAGGCCCAGGGAGGTGGGAGGAACCAGCCCCTAGAGACACGCCGGAGCCTCCTCATCTTTCAGCATGGGGCTGGACTTCAGGGGAGTCGGAGGGGGGACGTGTTGACGCAGCAAAGGATCAGGCATTTTAGATATATGCAATGTTCGCAGCTGTTTAATTGGATCTGAATTTGAATTTTTAACAGGGTTTTATATTGGTTTTTAATCTGTTGCTGCCCACTCCGAGCCCTCGGGAGGCGGCTGGCTGAGCAGTCGAATACATACATAATGCAAACAAATTCCCCCTGCCCCACCACTCTGTATGTGTGTGAGAGAGAAATCAGTGCAATAAATAACTGAATTTGAACCATGCAAACCCAGCTCCCGGTGCCAATGGCAGGGAGTCCCAAGCATTTCTTGGTCTAGAAGGGTGGATCAGCTACTGCTAGTAAAAGTAACAACGTGTGGCAATCTTCCGCGCTCAAAAGTAATAATATATCCCCATCCCACCCTGTTCCCTGTAATACTGGAGGTCACTGACAGAGGTCAGAGGTCGTGGGTGGAACAGACAGGCTCTGTGACCTCACCGACCATTAAATCTGCCAGCGTCCCTGGAATAACACCCCTGGTTTTCGGAACTATTTTACTATTATTATCTTAGCAAGTAGACGTAAAGTTGACAATGTTTACATGAGTTTATGATCCTGCTTTGCACATGCACTTCTTGTTCAGCCATACTGGAGATGACTTTTTAAAAAGAAAAATGCATCATCTGCAACCTTGTGCAATTAACCGGCAGAAGCATATAGCCATGTGTGGAAAGTAAGCACCTGGAATAAGTTCATGTTCAGACCAACCATACGTTGAGCAGTTCAGGATCAAGTGATGGACATGCATGTCTCTGTTTGTGCATATGCCACATCCGGATAAGCAAAAGGACAATTTGTAAGCCATTAGTAAGTCGTGTGTAAAGCATGAGTAGGCCGCGCGCCAGTCACGAGGAAGCCATGCTCCGTTCACGAGTGCATCATACGCAATTAGTGTCAAGCATGAGAAACCAGTGAGTAAAGCAGGTGTTAAACCATGAGTAAAGCATGTGTTAACTGTGTTTGACATGTAACTTCCTGAACAATGTGCCAATTGCAGTCTCTTCCCGGGGAAAAAAGTATCATGTCTATGTCACGTGCCAAGCATGTGAATAGCAGGTGCAAACTACTCCTAAGCATATGTATAAACCATGTGTCAACCCATGTGTACACCATGTGTAAGTCACATGAAAATCCACATGTAATACATGTCAGTGCTAATTAAAACATACATACACACACGAGCCAGTACTTGCTCATGGTGTAATTGGGACTAAGTTTATTATGATTCTCCATATTTATACCTTGTTGTACCGGGACAGCATACCTTGGCTGGTATCTTAAATCAATAATAATAATTTAGTTGACTGGTGTTAATCAATCAAAACAACGGGAAATTCCCAGTCTATCTGCAAAGGGCAAGAACACTTTGCAAAGGTGTGGAGTGTGCAAATACCATGTAAATTTGTAACGCCCATGTAAACAAAGGATCGTTGAAAACTGTTGCAAACCATGTATAAACTATATGTAAGCAAGGCATATCTTTGTGTAAAGCACTTGTAAACGCTGTGTAAAGTGCATGCCGACAAAGTGCAGACTCATTATAAAGCATATGCAAAACTCATTGTAAAGCACAGGCAGAGCAAGGTGTGAACTCCATGTAAATCATGTAGTGGGGGGGTGGGGAAGCAATTTGGGTACTCTGCAAAAAGCATGCTTAAGCAGAGTGCAGGTATTTTCCAAAAACTCACACCGTGTAAAGTATGTGCAAAAAAAAAAAAAAAAAGCGAAAAAAAAGGTTGTAAATGATTTGTGGAGCACATGTAAGCCAGATGTAAAATAGTTGTAAAGTATGTGTGTGGTGGAGAGCTCAATCTCTTTGCAAACTGGGTGTAAACAATTCATCAAGCATGTGGAAACAGTCAGAGTGTAAACTCTCTGGAAAGCGTGTGAAAAGCCGTGGTCGGCAGGGAGTAAAAAAACACTGGGCGTGGCATGTGAGAGAATATGCCGATGATATTGGAATACAAAGATACGAACAGTGCTGCAAACTCCATGCCAGGTATGCGTGAACAGGGGTGCAATCCTCAGACCAAGGGTATGTCAGCCAGGAGCAAACCAATTTTGCCAACTGAAAATCTATTACGGGGAGGGACCTCCAGGCTTTACACAGACTTTACACCTTGTCTGCACGTGTGATTACTTGTGCTAGCCACTAATTAATATGCACCATGTCCGTATTGTAAAACTTGAGGGGGGGAATGTTTTTTTTCCTCCCCGTCAAGGGATAAGCGTGAGTGATTTCTGATGGAGTGGGTCGTTCCACGCTGAGGTCCGTGCACGATTCAGCCATGCAGAGGTGAGTTTTTTGGGGAGTAGTTTTCCAGACTGCTGTCAGAGAAGAGATCTGGTTTGGGGGGCCCTTTTAGCTGCTCTCAGCAAAAGAGTCAATGCTTAAAACAGTAGGGACAGAGCAGTTGCCCTAGACGTCTCCTCCTACCCAGGGTCGGTTTGCTAATTTCATTCCTGTGCATTAAATGGCTGTGTGTTCAGGCAGAAGTCTAACAGGTGCAGCTTTCCACTGCTTGGAGGCAAGAAAAATCAGCACAGTTTCTCTGCCTTTAATACAAACTGTTAAATAGACAGGAGCGTTACCAGAGAGAAAGGTGGCAGCAGCAACACACGGGAGTGTGTCTAGGCAGTGGTGAGTCGATCGAGCCACATGGCAGCCCATGCCAGTCCACTCAAGTAACCCAGCAGACAATTGGAATTGGAGAGTGAGCTGGACTTACTGCTGAACTGAAGTAAGGAAAAGGAGTGGAGGTACCTTCCTGGGCTGCTCTTGTGCATCAACCAAACCTGCAAGCGACACTATTCAAAGCACATCGCCTGCTGATGTGCGCACATCAGACTGATGTCAAAAGCACAAGAGCCCTGCCTCCCACCCACAAAATTGTGGGTCCTTAATGGGAGAGAGGGGCCCCTCATAAGGCAGGATAAGGAGAGCAAAGATCTCTGGGAAGTATAAAAATGAAGGGCTGAGTAAAGGGCCAGATGGAGGTAGGAAAGAGGAATGCAACTTTTCTAGTACACCAAGGCTATGGGTGGTAGAAGGCACCACAGAATCGAACACCAGGCCCCAAAGCAGGGATTGTGGCCCTCCAGACCTCTTTGCCTGGCCTTCAAAACTCTCCCTATGTCACACCTCCACCTTGGACATGCCCTCTCTCCCACCTGCCTGGACTGGGTCCTTCAACTCCAGTTTGCCCTGACAGAGGGAGGTGTGAGTGTGGTTAGAAAAACGAATCTGCTGTCCCTAGGTGAAATTTGCATTCATGGCTCCACCCACTTTAGCCCCTGGCCCCGCCCACCACTGACATGAGGCCTCCCCCAGAGAGTTCTCCAGAAGGGAATGCGGTCCGGGAAGGCTGAGGGAGGCTGTCTTGCCTCAACCAGGTTGGGCTGTGGTTTCTTTCCCAGCAACTTGGCCATTCCAGCTGATCACCTAAAGTTCCCTTTTGCCTGCTGGCAGCTCGTAAGACCCAGGACCGTCCACCCGTACTAGAGACACCAGAAAGAATGAAGGAAGCAGAGCAGAGCGAAGGTAGCAAAAGAGAGGGCAGAACAGTGGGGGCAACAGTGTGCAAGCAGGAATGGGGATGCAGGATCGGAAGGGGCAGAAAGAGAGGATGAAGATCTGAGCAGGGAGCAGCGGCAGGGAGAGGTTGTTGCATTATCATACGGAACTCGCAGCTGCAAAACTCGATGCGATGGCGTCTTCTGGATTTGAATCTGTGGTGGCTGGTGCCTCTTACGGCTGGTGGAGCAGAAGGCAAGGAGGTTAACAGTAGGTGGCGCCAGAACCAATGAGAGGCAGAAACAACTCATTCTAATTTTGCCTCCACCGTCCTCTCTGCTGAGTTACACAAGGGACAATACCCCCTAGACCAGGCATCCCCAAACTGCGGCCCTCCAGATGTTTTGGCCTACAACTCCCATGATCCCTAGCTAAACAGGACCAGTGGTCAGGGATGATGGGAATTGTAGTCCAAAACATCTGGAGGGCCAAAGTTTGGGGATGCCTGCCCTAGACTGATTCTGAGTATGAAGGCAAGCAGATGCAGACTGGCTGGGGACAGACTGAAGATTCTGGGGGCAGTGGTCCCACCCCATTCACTCTAATGGACCGGCCACCACTGACTTTAGAGAAGGATTTGGAAGGTTCAGGGTGGAGGAGCCAGAGTCATTTAAAGGAAAACCTCCATGTTCAGTAGCAATAGACCCCGGGATCACCCGAGGCAACTGGTAGCAGGCCTCTTATCACCCGCATGGCCTCCTTGAAGGCACCTGGTGGATGGCTGCAGCTGCAAAGGCAGGAAGTGGTGGAGAAGATCCTGGCCTGATCCTGCAAAGTGTGTTGCAAGTCAGAGATATGGAAGGGGGAGGAGGAAGGGGTGAGGCGACAACCGAACCCGGAGCAGAGAAGGAGCAGGTGTGCAGGACGGCCGACCTCAGAGCAAGCCAGCTAGAGCTACCCACTCCATCAATGGTCCCATGCTCCGTTAACTGTCGCAGAGGTTAGGGGGTGGGGCAGGAGGGCAGCTGGGAAGGGGAGGGGGCATGTCGGTGGATGCTGTACCTCAACGTTATAAAAAATATGACAAAAATATTGTAAAAAAAGAAAAAACTTTATTGCAAGCAAAACAAACCACCTTGTCTTCCATCTCATGCGGCCCGTCGGGGGCCACACCCATCGCAGGGGCGTCGTGCCAATCCCATGGAGGTGGGATTCGAACCTGCCTCCGGCAAAAGGGGCTCGAATCCACCTCCGAGAGGGGTGGGCTTTGCGGCCAAATTCCTGATTCCTTGGGTTATTTTTTTAATTTATTTATTATTTTTTGCCAAATCCATGAGGAAAAGAGAAAAAAAATGACAAATTAAAGTACTAAAAAAAAAAATCTTTCTTTTTCCAATAAAATCAAATAAAACCATGAAAGAGAGTCGTGTGTTCGTATGTCCAAAAAAACATTAGTTACGTTGGGAAGAGGGGCTGAGTAAAGCAGGTGATGCTTCCCGTCTCATACAAAGAGGAAATGTAACAAACATTTTTGCATGGCATCTCTCTTGCAAACACCAGCATTTCCCCACCCACCCTTCCTTAGCTGCTACAGCCCTAAGAAATCCCTGGTTGCCTTGTCTCCGTTTTCTTCCAGCCAGGGCTGGGAAGCCTGCCTTTGTGCCATACAGAGATGAAGAGGTGCCCATCAATGCGTATATTAGTGAAACTGACATACGGAAACCTGTTACGTTAAGGAAATTACATTAGGAGACATCTGCACCAAAACGCTAATGAATTTTCATGAGGAGTTAACTTCGCTGATGTTGGAACCTTGTGTCTTACATACTGACCCGCGTCTGACTCCAGCCCTGACACAGTGGTACATGGGAAGTCTTCAAAATATCCAAATACACACACACAGACACACACACACACACACACACACACACACAGTGCCATTAAAGAGTCCCAGCCATTCCTAACTTGGCTCCGTGCCTGGTCTAAGTGCAGGAATGGGGAATACCTGTGGCCATGTTGATGCCAATTCCCAGGCTTGGTATCCTAGGCTTGCCTCCAAGATGGACAAGAAAAGGCTCCAACGAGCAGTAAGAATTGCAGAAAGGGTCATTGGTGCTAGCTTGCCTTCAATAGAGACACTCTATGCTACCCGAGTTAGGAAGAGAGCAGAGGGAATTGTCACAGATCCTTTGCATCCCGGTCATCATCTGTTTGATTTACTTCCATCTGGACGTCGCTACAGCACTTTATACACAAAAACGGCCAGGCACAGGAACAGTCTTTTCCCTTGTGCCATTAAATTGTTATATTCGCAGTTGTGTAGCGGAAGGGGAGGCCAGTTATGGGTGGGGTTTCTTTGCTCTGTCATTGTATTGTGAGTGGAACAGTGTTTGTATAAGGTATGTTTACATTGCAATGTAGCCGAAGCAAAATTCCAAGTATGTTGGAAAATGTACTTGGCCAATAAATTATTCCTATTCCTATTACATCGGGACCAAGCCAGCACGGCCAGTTACATCCTATGAAGCTGACTGTTGGAAGAGTCAGGGCAGATGAAAGAAAGTGCTTCTCTTCAGGCAGCACATACCGGGTAGTTAAACTATGGAACTCACTGCCACAGGAGAAAGTGATGGTCGCCAACTTGGATGGCTTTAAAAGAGGATTGGACAAATTCATGACGGAGAAGGCTTTCAGTGGCTACTAGCCATGACAGCTCTGCTCTGCCTCCACAGTCAGAGGCAAAAAATCTTGTAAATACCAGTTGCTGGAAGCTACAGGATGGGAGAGTTTTCTTGCAGTCAGGTCCTGATAACAGGGATGTCCAGTTAACAGAGTTGATGGGAGTTGGGGTCCAACAACACCAAAAAAGCAGGCAGGAGAGAAAACCACACAAGATGACACAGCTCCTAAGGTAACTTAGATTGGACTATTATTTTTCTCCTCAAACTGCTATGAATCTCTTCGAGCCAGGGATGGATGGATGAATTTCATTTTAAGCTTCTGCCAAGACCCACATAAATGCACGATGATGGAATGGTATCACTTATCATGTGCAGAAAGGATCATTGCATTTTACACCAAAGAAGGAAATTACACACAGGAGAGGGGGGCCTTTTTTCTTTATGCCTAATGCTGATGAGAGGGCCACCCTGGGAGTAACCAATAAGTCAGATCCATTCGGCAAGTGGGCCGTTCTTGCGACTTCCAGGGAATCTAGGAGGAAGTGGTGTGAGCAACTTATTTCTCACAGGCAGAAAAATATATAGCAAATGGAAGACCTGATTGTCTGGTGTAGCCTAGTAACCCCTTATCCAGAACTGTCCTTGGGCAAGTGGACAAAAGATGGCCTCCTTTCTGGCAGGTATGAATGCATTGAGGCAGCAAGTAGTAATTGTGGGAGTCTTTAAAGCACCTTAGAGGTGGGTGTGTCACACAGAGAGATTAAATAGATAGGTGGATAGATAGATAACCTGAGGACTACAAATCCAAAGGAAAGCGCTTTCTGGCCTCTGCCAACAGCTACTGGGAGAACACCAAGGGGGAGACAAACTTGGTGTCTGATCAGCTGGAGAAGGAGCAGCTGATCCATCACCTCCTTTCCTTTCCCCTCCTCATTCCTTTTTCCTTTTGTGCTGTGTCTATTAGATTGAGAGCCAGCAGTCAATGGCTGTCTTATATTTTAAGATTATGTATAGTGCTTAGAAAGTTTTAGGTGATGAATGGATGGATGGATGGATGGATGGATGGATGGATGGATAGGTAGATAGACAGACAGACAGACAGACAGATAGACAGACAGACAGATGATAGATAGATGTGAAATAATACTCCACATGCCACAGCCTATTTCATTGTACTCATCAAGTGAAAGAGAGGGTGGTAGTTACTCTGAATATATTAGTCTGCAGTGTGATGTTTGCATGTTGCATTGGAATGACAGCTATGCTGT
Source organism: Darevskia nairensis (assembly GCA_034642065.1). Classification (NCBI taxonomy): domain Eukaryota; kingdom Metazoa; phylum Chordata; class Lepidosauria; order Squamata; family Lacertidae; genus Darevskia; species Darevskia nairensis. The sequence goes on from JAWWNI010000197.1 coordinate 663,031, forward strand.
GTGTACACACACACACACACACACACACACAGACACTGTAGTAGCTTTCAAGGCTGTTATTGTAACTTCAGCATGGTACATAAAGAGTTGGAGAGGGAGGAAGACCTGCCTTAGGGAGGGGGAGGAAAAGAGAGGAAAGGCTGGCCTGAAGCAGCATCAAAAGAACCACAAGATGATTTCTGTCTTCTCTCCATCAGCTCAGCTTGTCCCCTGTCAGTTTTGCTCAACAGCTGGTACTTTCCTTTGCATGCCCGGGGCTGATGCTCTGGGGAGGGCACAGCAGTCAGGCAGAAGGGGAGGGTGTGAATAGGATGGCAGGGTGTGGACAAGGAGGCAAGGGAAGCAATGGCAGGAAGCCGCTGTCGGATCCCATCCTGTCAAGTCTGGCTGGCTCTTGGCCTTCTTGCTTTGGCTATCAGGACCCTGGACAGCTCCTTCCTGCCTGAAGTTGTGCATCAAGCACAGCAGCTGCCTCTGGACCAGGGACACAGCTGGCTGTGAGGCTTCCAGGCTGGCTCTGTGGATGGGATTCATTCAGGGCTTCGGGAATGCTCTCCGTTGCATCTGGAATGGGAGGAGTCAGGGTTGGGCTATTGTTGCCCTAAGCACCCAATTATTTAGGGTGCCAGTTTTGTGCTGATTTCCTGGGGCAGGAGGGATGGATCCACCAGGACTTTAGAAGTTGCACGTGCTGTGAGAAGGGCTGGAGGATATCTAAAGGTGGCCACACACACACACAAACACATGGACACATGGACATAGGGCAGCGAGGGGTGGAAGAGATGGTGTGAGGGAGGAAGCTGTCTTAAACTGAGTTAGCACAGTATATCTGCACCAGCCTCCTTCAAACTTGAGCCACAGGGGCGGGAGAGCTTAACAGGATCCAGTACAAACTGAACAGAAACTGGAGCAGCTAACCAAAGACCAGGTGCTGCCTTTACAGATGGGAAAAGACCCACCTGCCCCGAGGGATCACACAATGCCAATATCCCCACAAGGTGAGAGAGTCTCGCAAGCACCATGCCTCACCTTCACAGACTCGGCGAGGGGGTGAGGAAATGTCTTGGGACGTCTCCATTGCTTCCATCCAGTTCTGAACTTCTTGCCTGAAGTCCTGCATTGCGACTCCCATGTCTGTTGCTAAGTCAGGATCATTACTTGCCTGAATTACGATCTCTTTCTATCTTCCAAGTAAAGACCTCTGTCTGTGTGGGTTGGGTGGGTGTCAGGACAGGCTCTTCCCCAAGGTGTCAACTTGAGCTATGCAGTGCAAGAAATTAATGTTGGTATATAATTTATCGTCAGATCTTGTTAGATTAGCAGATGAGTATCAGCTTCCCTCCCACTACAGTGGAACCTCGGGTTGCGGACGTAATCCGTGATGGAGGCACGTCCGCAACCCACAGCGTTCGCATCCTGAAGCGCCACGTTTGTGCAGGCGCGATTTGGCGCTTCTGCGCATGCGCAAAGCGCGATTTAGCCTTTCTGCGCATGTGCGAATGGCGAAACCTGGAAGTAACCCGTTCTGGTACTTCCGGGTTTCCTGCGGTCCACAACCTGAAAACACGTAACCTGAAGCATCCGTAACATGAAGTATGACTGTACTCCCACTACTCACCCACCACCACCACCACCACCACCACGAACCACCAAAAATAGAAAGAAAGAAAGAAAGAAAGAAAGAAAGAAAGAAAGAAAGAAAGAAAGAAAGAAAGAAAGAAAGAAAGAAAGAAGAATTGGTCAAAGATAATATATCTGCATTAACTGACAATTTGCATTGGGCAAAATAATTCCCAAAAACTGATTTCTCGTGGCGGTGTGATCGTTACAAGATTGATCCTCACCTGCAAAGTTATTTAAGAAAAATCTTTCCCCAGATTAGGTTTCCAAACGATGCCTTCAGCATTCTTACACAGAAATTATGGAAAAGCTTCACAAAGTGAACATCTTTTGCATTTCTGGACAAAATGAAGTAGAAGACTTGCTGCATTATTTATGTCACTGCCCGCTATATAGACAGCTGAGAGAGAGATTTATTTATGATCTTACAACCCAATTATCAGACTTTGCAGAGACCCAGAGGATTTGCTCTCTTCCTGTGGGCACAGCCTTCTCTGTAGCAGAACCAGCTCGCGCTCCGGGACCAAACAGGATTGAACTCCAGGTACATCAGCTGATGTGCGGAGACTTCACTTCTGCTTCCCAGTTGCAGGATCCAGCTGTGTAGGGTAGGTGGGAGTGGTTTGGACGAAATGTCCCTGTGAATGCATTTCAAATGCCATTTGGGGGATTGAAAAGCATCTGGAGGGGACACACAAATTAACTCTTCCCTCTATACCAAGTGTGGGAACCTTAGAGAGCCAGTGTGGCATAATGGTCAGAATGTTGGACTAGGATCTAGAAGACTAGGGTTCAAATCCTCACTCAGCCATGAAGCTCACTGCGCGGCCTTTGGGTCAGCCGCTGCTTCTCAACTCAGAAGGTGGTTGTGGGGATTTAAAGAGGAGGGGGAGAACCATGAGCTCCTTGGGGGGGAAAGGGGGGGGGAATATGAATTCAGCAGATGATAGATGATAGATAGATAGATAGATAGATAGATAGATAGATAGATAGATAGATAGATAGATAGACAGACAGACAGACAGACAGCCTTTGACCATCCAGATCCAGGCTGAACTACAACTCCCATCAGTCGCAGAAAGCATGGTCAATGGTCAGGGATGGTGTTATAGTTGTTATAGAGTTATAGTTTATATATAGTTATAGTAGATAGATAGATAGATAGATAGATAGATAGATAGATAGATAGACAGACAGACAGCCTTTGACCATCCAGATCCAGGCTGAACTACAACTCCCATCAGTCCCAGAAAGCATGGTCAATGGTCAGGGATGGTGGGAGTTATAGTTTATATATAGTTATAGTAGATAGATAGATAGATAGATAGATAGATAGATAGATAGATAGATAGATAGATAGATCCAGGCTGAACTACAACTCCCATCAGTCCCAGAAAGCATGGTCAATGGTCAGGGATGGTGGGAGTTATAGTTTAGCAATATCTGGAGCACCAAAGTTTCCCCAGTGCCAAGTCTCAACCTCCAGACTGTTAACCTCAGATATGAAAACATATTAGGACTATATGGTGCCTTTATATGTTCCCCTTTGCAGCTAATAGCAGCTGGTGGAGTGCAGCAGGAAGGGGTGGGGAACAAATTTGATTCAGTTCACATTTACATTTTTGTGAACCAACCTGGGATCTTCAGATGAAGGGTGGTATATAAACTTAATAAATAATAATAAATAAATAATTTACAGGCAAGCCTGCTTACTTTGTGCCAGCCAAAAGAATTCATAAACCAAAACAGAAGCCATCTTTCAAAATATTGCACTCCTCCAAATTTTTGGAGGCAGTTCTCCGGAAAAGCCAAGTGTCCAAAAATGCATGCCCTGGATTGAAATGTGTATTAAAAGGCATTTGTTAGTGAAAACAGCACACAAAATGTGTTAGGATAGAAGAAATCACTCTGAAAAAATGTAGATATTCGGAGAAATTCACACTAAGGTCTTTCATGAGAACGTCTAAAAAAAACACAACCCCATATATTCTGAAAGCAATGTGAAAATGTGGATAAATGAACTAATGAGTGAAAAAAGGAGGAACTGAAAGGAAACAAGGTGACAGATCTGCCTATCGCTAGCTGGGAGACATTTGGATCAGGGCTGCAGAGAGGGAAGGAAGGCTTGACTCTGTGGTCCTGATACCTGGATGTGTGGGAATGTGGGCTGGGGTTGATGGGAGCTGGAGTCCAAGGAGGGCGATAGCTTCCTCAAGGCCTGTTCTGTCATGCCGGTAATTCATAGGTGTGTATGTACAAGGATGGGGACCCTGAGGACCTTCCGTCAGATGTTGGACACCACCACCATCTGCCCCAGCCCAGATGGCAAAAGGTTAAGGATGATGGGAGTTGTAGTCCAGCAACAGAGGGAGGGAGCAAGGTTGTTTTCTGCTGCTCCAGAGAAGTGGACACGGAGCAATGGATTCAAACTACAAGAAAGAAGATTCCACCTAAACATTAGAAAGAACTTCCTGACAGTAAGAGCTGTTCGACAGTGGAATTTGCTGCCAAGGAGTGTGGTGGAGTCTCCTTCTTTAGGTCTTTAAGCAGAGGCTTGACAGCCACCTGCCAGGAATGCTTTGATGGTGTTTCCTGCTTGGCAGGGGGTTGGACTGGATGGCCCTTGTGGTCTCTTCCAACTCTATGATTCTATGATTCTATGAACACCCAGAGATCCACAGGGTCTCCTACCCTGGTTGTAGACTGACCATCCCTGGAAGGTAAGAAGTTCTCCATCTGCACAGAATAGGCACTAGCATAGGGCACATGTACCCAGATTTAATCTTAGCAGAGAGTTTCTATTTTGTGTGTACCGGAAATAAATTACTGTGACTTGGCTGCGGTTGTGAAAATGTCCCCCTTGCAGGTCTGTCCCCCCAGAAACACAAAGGTGCCTATCAGTCTCCTTGCAGCTCCTTCCTCAACTCATCGCCAAGCTGACTGATTTTCTCTTCTTCTTCTTCTTCTTCTTCTTCTTCTTCTTCTTCTTCTTCTTCTTCTTCTTCTTCTTCTTCCCCTTGCCGCCCTCCCTTGGGCAGCCTCCAATCAGAGCAATTGCCCATCACGGCGCTGCTATTCATTTAGCTTTCATCACGGCTCCCATTTAAAAGCAACAAAAATGATTGACGAGTCAGGAGGGAGTCAGCCATCAAGACAGATTAGCAGGGCTAATGGTGAGATTTGCAGAGGTTGAGTTCCTCGAGCATCCTTACTTCTCGGGCCTGTTGGTTGGGGCCAGACTGGCCTCCCCCCTTGCATCCTAAGAAGGATGGTGCCATGACATCCCCATGGCCCTTTGTCTTATGGGTGATGGGATAGAGCTCAGCGCACACTCCCCTTCAATTCTCATTGCCAGTTCTCACTGTGCAGAAGCAGAAAATATCCAGTGGACCTGCTGCTGGATCTCTTCTTTCCTCCTTCCTCACCTGTAAACATGTTTCTATTGGAGGCATGAAGCCAGCTGCACCAAGTCGACAAAACTTCACAGCAAAAAAAAATAATAAAATAAAAATGCCACCATCTGGCCTTCAGAGTACCATCCTCAAAAACAAACTTAATTAGCCCATAAGTGGAAATGCTATATCTGTCCCTTTAATACATGTTTGGGGGGTTGTCTCCTTCCCCTATCCAGATTGTGTCTCCGTCACCCCACCTTAGTAACCCTTCTGTAGAGGAAAAACTCATTAAAATCACTCCATATTGCTGTTCAGAAACAAATGAGAACTCTCTCTAATGCCAGCACAAAGGGGGTTGCATTACTAAGAAAATTAAAACTGTGTTAATATATAACACAGTTTTAATTTTCTTACTAATGCAGCCCCCTTTGTTCTGGCCATAAGGGGAATTCTTGCTTGTTTATGGAAAGCAACAATATGAAACCTCATCAGCGAGCTTATTTGATCTGCCACTTTGGTGTTACACAATGAGCTGGAGGGTTGTGGGTTTGTATTTTATGTTCTCTTATTGTGTCTGCAGTTTTGTTTTTTTTTAACAATGCCAATTTTCTTCTTAAACAGAATAATTCATATGAATTATTCCGTTTAGGAAGAAATTAGCATTGTTAACAATTGCAGGCCAGGAAGGGGGAGAACCTCCAAGCTCATTGTGCAAAATGAAAGTGAAGCATTTGAAAAAATCCCTCCACACTCTTCTCATCTGCCATTATTATTATTATTATTATTATTATTATTATTATTATTATTCTACTCATTTGACTGGGTTGCCCCAGACACTCTAGATGGCTCCCAACAAAATATTAAAAACACAGTAAAACATCAACCATTAAAAACTTCCCCATACAGATAATAATAATAATAATAATAATAATAATAATAATAATTTATTATTTGTACCCCGCCTACTGGCTGGGTCCCCCCAGCCACTCTGGGCGGCCTCCAACAGATATTAAAATACATTAAAATATCACAGGTCTTCTAAAAGTCAGATAGTTGTTTATTTCCTTGACATCTGATGGGAGGGCGTTCCACAAGGCAGGCGCCACTACCGAGAAGGCCCTCTGCCTGGTTCCCTGTAACCTCACTTCTTGTAGTGAGGGAAATGCCAAAAGGCCCACGGAGCTGGACCTCAGTGTCTGGGCTGAACGATGGGGTGAAGACACTCCTTCTCCCACCCTTAATGTTTATTCAACATTCTGTGGTCACAGAGCATGCTCAAACCCATTGAGTTGTGTTGGATGCGCACCCCATTTAGGAGGGAGGGAGCCACTACTAAGAAGGCCCTCTGCCTGCTTCACTGTAACGTCACTTAACCTCGCAGTGAGGGAACTGCCAGAAGGCCCTCGGAGCCCAAACAGGGCTGCCTTCAGGTGTCTTCTAAAAGTCACATAGCTGAATTGCTCACACAGATATCAATGAGTGAGCATGCTGAGTTATCACTGGCATAAATGGAACACAACAGAATGGGAGAGGTCTATTGGACAGGAGGATGGAGATGGGAACTAATAAAATGCCCCACCCGCCCCGTTTCCATGCTGGGAGGACAGTACCCTCGTAACACAACAGAGACCAGCACAATCCCACCTTCAGATCTTCAGATCTCCAGCACCCTCATCTCATGGTGGCCAACCCAACACCTATGCGAAGTTCGCAAGCAGCACCTGAGTGCAAATGCAACTCTCCCTACTTGTGATTCCCAGCAGCTCTTTTTCAAAGGCATACCCTGCTTCCAACAGCGAAGAACGTCGCCACTGTCGCTGGTAGCTATTTAAGGAAGGTGTTTCAGACCATATATAATTATTCCTTTAGGGAAATCTGTATTTCTGGCCAACTTACTGATTCTGCATACAGAACGGTGATCCTTATAACCAATTAAATGTACTAAGAATACATGCAGAGAAATACCAGTTCCTTCAGAAAAAAAGGAAGGAAGGAAGAGGGATAACCCGCTTCAGTTGATCCCAGTACTGTAGTTATTTATGAGATGCGGAAAAAAGGAAACACACAACAGATGCTTCTTGGAAAATACTGTATTCTGTAAAGTAGGACAAAAGGCCCCGCTAGGAAAGCTGCTGAAATAAAACCCCATAAGAAGAGCCCTGCTGGATCAGGCCAAAGGCTCATCTAGTCTGGGATACTCTTCTTGAAGTGGCCAACCAGAGATGCCTATTGGGAAGCCTGTAAGCAGGATCTGAGCACAGGAACAGTCTCTCCCACCCCCATAATGCCCAGATACTGGTTTTCAAAGGCACACCCTGCTTCCAACAGTGGAGGGAGAATGTAGCCATTGCTGCCAGTAGCTATTTTTATAGTTATTCCTTTAGGGACATCTGCATTTCTGGCCAGCTTACTCCTGCTACATACAGAATGGTGATAGTTATCATTCATCATTCTTTTAAAATCATCCAGGTTGGTGGCCATCTTGTGGGAGCAGGTTCCGAGGTTCACTTTTCCAAAATAGTTCAGAATCGGAAATCCCTTTCCATACCACCCCTAGAGAAGACCAGGGCATCTCATTATCTCCCACCGGTCAATATCGGGAAGCACTTCTTCCAGTTTCTCAGCTGTCCCGATCAAATCAGACAGCTGCACCTTCTTCCTAAGCTTAAAAGTATCCCCTTTTTCTTTTTTCAAATCAGGACTTCTAAACTCAAGTATGAAACTCCACCGGTTTCAAATACATTCAAAACAGAAGGTCTGGGGAAGATTCCAAAAATCAGTATCAGGTTTGTGTCCAGTCATTTGATAACACAAAGAAGAACTTTGGCAAAGGCTACATTGCAGCATGAAGATAAAAAAAAAAGTATATGCACTGGTGTGGTTTTGTAAAAGGCACATTTTTACCCCAGCAACGAAGACCTTTCCTCTCCAAAAAGACAGCCCTCCCTCCATTCAATTCACACACTTCTTGTAGAGCATCAGTGCTCCGGGAAGGGCTGTGGCTCAGTGGTAGAGCATCTTATTTGCATGCAGAAAGTCCCAGGTTCAATCTCCATATAGGGCTGGAAGAGAACCCTGCCTGAAATCCTGGACAGCTGCTGTCAGTCCGTGCAGAAAATACTGGACCAATGGTTTGACTCAATATAAGGCAGTTTCCCATATTGCTCTCCTTCACACCATCCTCTGCTGCAAGGATGAGCTTGGAGCTCTTGGTAATGTATCATCCCTCCAGCACCTAACCCTCTGGATAGCCTTTGGATTCTTCCCAGCACCTCAAGCTGTTCTGTAACCAGCTCCATTCCAAGAGATCCCTTCTGTGGCCACAATGGAAAACTCAGAATCCCAGAAATATTTCATCAGATTTCATCTACACACAATATATCCTTCTGGGTTCTGGGCTCCCCTTAACTGGGTTGGCTAGGTTGCTGCCTGAGACCCCTAGATCCCACATGGCATGTTCACCTCTCATCATTATGCCAGGAAACCAAAGCTCCAATTCAAAAACCTCGGATGCCATACACCCCACGGTCAAGCCCCACAAGAAGACAGCATGGCTCCATTTTCGGTGGCCCCGGTCCCGTACTGAAGACCGTGCTTGGCCTGAAGCTTCCTCTTCAGCCCAAGGTGGACCTTCAGAATGTCAGACTTGAGTAGCGCTGCGCACATTCCTGGTGCGAGGTTGTATAGGTTGGAAGGAGGAGCTGCTGTCCGTGGTGCTGATGGGCTGGAGAGAAATCAGAGAGAGAAGAGGTCAGAAAACTGTTTGGCCTAAACTAAAGCATTGTTCACAGCAAATTTGAGTGGGGTGGGTCCACCTTCCTTCAGAGCCACTGGGCCATTTTGAAGGGAAGCTCAAAGAGTTTTTGCAAGGCTGGCAACATTTCTCAGGGAGCTTTGGAAAATCCATAGCCAGGGTGCTCCACGACTTGCAGGGTTGGAACTCTGCAATGCATTATATGCAGGGCTGCCCTTGAAATTGGCTTGAAAACTAGCACAGAAACCAGCTACCACAATTCCTGCTGCTTGACCGTGATGGAGCCATGTTTATATCAGTTCTAAAGAAACGACATTGGCTCTCTTTTTGCTACTGAGCCCAATTCAAAATGCCAGTCCCTAAATGGCTTGGGGTGTGCATGTTTCCCATGCACCTGAAGGAGTGCTTTCTCCCATACCAACATGCCTGTGCTCTGATACACTCTTAGAAGAAGGGCCGTAGCTCAGTGGCAGAGTACCTGCTTTGCATGCAGAAGGACCTGAGATCAATCCCCAGCATCTCCAAGTAAGGCTAGAAAGTCCTTTGCCTCAATTCTGGAGAGCCACTGCCAGTCAGTCTAGACAGCACTGAGCTAGAGAGATCATTGGTGTGATTCACTACAAGGCAGCTTCCTGTGTTCCTATGACAAAGGGAGTTGGGAGTTCTTCCCTGGCTCAGATTTTTATGCAAGCCAGAGAATAATTGGGGGTGTGGGTTGAAAACATTAGGATCCCCTGGAGTTATTTTCCAAGGCAGCTTCCCAAGCTCCTATGCCAGTAGAGGTCCTTTTCCCATGAACCTTCTTAGACAAAGATGTATATTATGGATGCCTAAGAGAGACCCTTCTCTGTGATGGCACCCTGCCTGTGGAATGCCTAGTGGGGGAGGAACAGTATGCCTGATGCCAACCCTGTAATTCCAAGGGCTGCCAATCAGGTACATATGGCCCTACAGAGCCATTTCATGGCAGCTATAGGGCCCCATCTCCCCTTTCTGAAATTAGGCTGGAGAAAAACCTCCTTTATTCCAAGCCTAACTGTGTTGCAGAGAACAGGGAATTGGGGGCAGGTGATATCCTGGGGGGAGGAGGAGAAGAAGAGAAGAAGAGTTTGGATTTGATATCCCGCTTTATCACTACCCAAAGGAGTCTCAAAGCAGCTAAGAATCTTCTTTCCCTTCCTCCCCCACAACAAACACTCTGTGAGGTGAGTGGGGCTGAGAGACTTCAAAGAAGTGTGACTAGCCCAAGGTCACCCAGCAGCTGCATGTGGAGGAATGGAGACGCGAACCCGGTTCACCAGATTACGAGTCTACCACTCTTAACCACTACACCACACTGGGAGTTGTGGTGCACACATGATGCCCACAACAGTTTCCCCAATTTTCAAATCTCCCCATGGGCCCAAAAACGTTGGTGGCACCCCTGCTCCCTCTCCACCCCCCACTGCTGTGGTCCTTTCAGTGTCAGGTTAAAACCCTTTTTATTTGACAAAACAATTTCAGATTTGTAGCATTTCCTAAAGCTGGTTGAATAGCTGTATTCCTCTTAATTTTATTGCACTGCTGGTTTTTGTTTTCATAATATGTTTTGTAATTTTAAAATCTCTTCGCATGCGGTCCTGAAATCCATTTTTGTACAAAGGGCTGCTTATAAACATTTAAATAAATGTATGAATAAATAAATAAAGTTGGCAGGGAGAATAATCGATGAAGTTTAGGACTCTTTTCCCCTTGCTGGAATCCTGATCCAGATCTGGATCCTCATTCCTGCAATTGCCACAAAGGGAGGGGGGACACTCCAATCAGAGTAAACGGGAACTTTCCCACACCTTTCAAATGGCAAGCTTGAGGCCCCATGATGTGGTTTGGGACTGCGACACAGAACAAAGGGCTAACCCCTGGCACAGATCACAACACATATGCACACATTTCTGGAAGAAAAACTGTGCTGGAGGGCAAAGACCACATGATTCACATCACATGTTGTCCGGCCTTATCCTGCTTGCCAAAATGTTCCTTTGCATCACCACCACACCTAGGCAAGTTGTCGCCCGCACCCAGGTGAGCACAGCTTGTGACTCAGCCCAGCCTATGTAGAGTTTGCAAACAATGGTTCTTTGACCCTTTAAAGCTCCCCAGGAGCCCAGGCTGGGCTAAACATGTGCACTCAGCTTTTGCCCTGAAGCAGTAGGACTTTGGGTAGTAGCTACTTGTGCCAGTCAATCAAAAATCCATGCCAGCAGACGGACATGAGAGGGCATCTTTGTGCAGAGAATAGGTAATAAATAGGGGGTTGAGATTGGGAGGAGCTCTAGTTAATGGTTAATGCTGGTCTGATGCCCCAGTAGAACACCAGGTGGTGCCGTAGAAGCAGTAGAACAGGGATGGCCTTGTTATGGTTGGCCCCATCTGCCACAGCTTAACAGTGTGTTTCCCACAGCACTTACCAAAGTGCCAGGGCCACCATATTTGCGTAGGTGTTCCTCGTAGGTAATGGCATAGATGTCAGAATCTCCTGATGACCAGCGAGGGTTGCCCCAAGAGGGGTCGTTCGACTCCCGCTTGTTGCCATTTGGGAACTGGAAAGATGGAGAGATATTGAATAGGGACACACACAGAGAGAGAAATTACCGATGATTTGTTTCAGGATTAGCCAACATGTTGGCTGTTGCTGCACTATCACCCCCTGACAACTGGCTATGCAAGCTGGGACTGGTGGGAGTTATAGCATGGCAATGTCTGGAGGGCATCAGGTTGGTTTATTTGTTTGTGATTTTTATTAGTCATTTGCCTACCCAGGTACAGTGTGGCACATGTAAATTGCCATAACATTAAAGAATCAAAAACACTAATTACAGACCAAAAAAAAAACCGGTAGCAAAAATCATTTTAAACAGCACCGATCCACCACTCCAAAAATCCGGAGTGGGAACACAGAGTATCCATAAAACAGAAAATTACCAATCCTTCAAAACCTGTGCTCAGAAGATAAGTTTTAAGCTGTCACCTAAATGTTTGGGGAGGCCGTTTCAAATAAGAGGTGCCACCATGAAGAAGACCCTTTCTCTGCCTTGCCTCACCAAGTGCCTCCCCCTCCAAGAAGCTCCCCTCACCTGAGGTGGATCTCAAAAGTTGAGCAGCTACAAGTGAGAGGAAGTGGTCCTTTAGACAGCGATGCCATCAAAGCAGAACCTAAAAGCCGATGTTGGGGTCCCACGCAGCAGAATGAACAAGAGGAAGGCCCCCCCCCAGCAGCAGGGATGCCTTATAACATTTTGAAGTAATGAACATCAGCATCTAATGACAATTAATTGTTATTAGCTACAAAACACCTGTGCACATTAATGATACTGCCTGGTTAGAGATGAGTTACAGGTAGGTAGCCGTGTTGGTCTGCCGTAGTCGAAACAAACAAACAAACAAAAATCCTTCCAGTAGCACCTTAGAGACAAAGAACAAACTTAGTTGGTCTCTAGGGTGCTACTGGAAGGAATTTTTTATTTTATTTTATTTGGTTAGAGGTGAGTTTCACAACTGATCAACACAGCACACAGTGGCCTCTCTCTCTCTCTCTCTCTCTCTCTCTCTCTCTCTCTCTCTCTCTCTCTCTCTCTCTCACACACACACACACACACACACACACACACAACCTTGCATCTCACTTGATCTTACCTGACGTGACAGGTAGTGTTGTCGGTTCTCAGGTGGCGTTGGGGGGACTTTCTTCTCATTTGCTGCAAGGAGTGAAAGGCCGATGTCACTACAGCTTTGCACTGACGGTGAGATTGGCCGTCTCTCAGTTCCCAAAGAAATGTCCCCTGGAATGCTGAACCAGAACTGAACCCTTCTGGCTACTTGTGATCACAGCCAACTCCCATTTGGCCTATCCTCTTCGACTGTGACCAGCTCAGCACAAGGGCTAGGGGATTATTTTTCCCTCCTGACTTATTAGTATCAGTACAATTGGGATTTGCGACAAAATGTTGCAGCGTGGAGTCTTCCTGATTGCTGTTACAGGCAGACAGCTACCCCCTCCTCCAAGACACTCCCATGCAGGGGCAGTTCATGTGGCACCTTCCAGATATTGCCAAACTACAACTCTCATAATTCTTGACCATTGGTCATGCTGGCTGCAGCTGATGGCAGCTGGAGTTCAGCAATATCTGGAGGCACCACGTCACTCCCCCTGTTCTGTTCCCTTTCTCACCCTCAAGAGATGTGTGGCATTCTGTGGCCACTGAACCTGCTCAAACTTCACCAGGCTGGTTTGGGTTCCCCACCACTGCCACCCAACAAAGATGTGTTCTTCTGCAAATCTAAGGGCTCCTCCAAGTCTCCCTCTAGTGTGTGTAGGATGTTCTGCTTTAGCTGTGTGAGCAAAAAACAGTTGTGCCTGAACATTGGAAATAGAGGGGTTGATGAGTTAGGTATCAGTCAGGTAGTATCAGATACTCATGCCTGCATTTGGTCAAAGTAAAGAAAAGCCTTTGTGCCAAATATATATCTGATGGGCAATATATCTCATGGGCAAAGTCAAATGCAGAAGCTGGCCCAGTGAACACAGATTTCAGTACCCTGAGAGTCTTCATTTCCATCCAAGTTTCTAGTCCTTAAGACTGCATCTGATTTCCAGATTTTCAAAGCATTGTTTGGCAGGACTAGGGAAATGAAACTGGTGGGTGGAGCATAGAAAGGGTGTGTGTCTATTTCTCTATCCTATATTTACACAATCTACTTAAAAGCAGCCACTATTATTATTATTATTATTATTATTATTATTAGAATTTATATACTGCCCTATACCCGGAGGTCTCAGGGCGGTTCACAGAGTAAAATCCCATCTGAGATCCTCCAAACGTTCTGGATTTTGAGAACTCCCATCATCGCCAAGCCTATGAGAATTCCAGTTCACAACAGCTGGAGGGCACCGGGTTGGGCAAATGTGGATTGAAAATAACATAGTTATTCTATTTCCTGAGCCTGACTTTCCATGCTTGGTATTTAACTGGCTGAAGGGAGGTCAGCTGATCACACCCATATGCCATGTGATGCTTCCCGCCCAATCAGTAAAGATCAGCAATTCAGTTAGTTTGTGTTTCACTCGTTCGTGGTTCAGCCCACCTTTCCGAAGGCAGATTGGCCAGATCAGGCAGATCAACAAGAACAGGAGAGCGAGGATCAGAAGTGCCCCGAAGATGGAGCCAATCACTATTCCAGCAATGGCGCCTGCACTCAGACCCGAATCTGTGACACAGAGGAAGGAGGGGAAATCAGGATTAGAAACACAGGGGTCCTCAGGCTTGTCCTACCTCAACCACAGTCCACAGAGGAGCTCTTGAGCTTCACGTATTTGTCTCACAAGACTGAGGAATTTCCAAGACTCAGAAATTTTGGCCCTGGCTTCTTATTTTAGATCCTATCCATCAAGGATTCTAGAGCCAGGAAAGTTTTTAAAGCCAGGAATTTGATCCTCATCAGATGGTTTCCTTGAATCTGTAAGCTCCTAGTGAGAAACCTGAACTCCAGCACCCATCATCTGCAGTCAGCACGGACAATTGTCAGCGGTGACAGGAGCTGGAGTTCAACTACATCTGTATATTTTTGTGTTGTGTGTTTATTACCCAGCCAGATGGGTGGGGTATAAATAATAAATTATTATTATTATTATTATTATTATTATTATTATTATTATTATTATTTGTCAGGGATCTGCCTCCCCCTGCCAGTCCAGCACTGAGTGTTTATAGGGAGCAGCCACCTGTTTTGACTACTGATTCGTCTGCGAGTGAAACCAGCAGTTCCTCGGGGGAGAAGCTTTTAGTGGCTGGGAGAAAAGGAGTGCCAGGGCTCCAGAGATTGAGTGAGAGGCCTGGCACTACCCAGCAGGCTCGATCAGAAAGAGAGTTGTCAGGTCCGGCGCAGAGATTACGTAGGAGGAAGAGGCGATTTCGGCTGCCAAGAATGTTGTGTTGGCGCCAAAATCGGAGGGAGGCACTTCCGGATTCTGCTAGTGAGTGAACAGACATGATAAGATATAGCTCTTCACTGTATATAATTGTGCACTGATTAAAAGAACTAAAGGACAGATGGCGTGGCTCTCTTATTGAACAACCGATGAGGGGGAGGAACCTGACATTATTATTATTATTATTATTATTATTATTATTATTATTATTATTGCATACATAAACACCACCTTTTCTCCCAAGGAGCTCAAGGCAATGTACATGGTTCTCTCGTTCCATTTCATTCTTGCAACAACCCTGTGAGGTAGGTTAGACTGAGAGGCAGTGACTTAGCCCAAGGTCACCCAGTGAGCTTCATGGCTGAGTGGGGATTCAAACCCTGCTCTCCCAGGTCCTAGTCCAACACTCCAACCATTACACCACTTGAGGGTTACAGGACAGATTGCCCTTCCTTGTTGAAGACCATCAGAACACACTGCAGAACAGTAAAGGGAGGATAGGCACATATTAAGTGGCATGAATAGGAAACTGTTGCACAAAGAGCCACAAAGGCCACACGACCCAGGACATGTCCTGTTGTCCAAGGAGGCAAAACTCTTCTATCAGAGGCAAAAGCATGGTGGGGCTGCTGGACCTGCAAAGGTCTCGTTGTGAAGGATCAGTGCATTCACATAACAAGTTTTTGTACTGCTACACATGGAGTGGAATTTAACATTCAGGAAAGAGTAGGTTTCTCTTGAAAAGAAGAAACAAGTTTCTAGACCTCATGGCAGAAGAAGAAAGACTGGAAGTGTCTCTATGACACTTCTTTCATTTGCCCTGGCTTGTTAAACAATAAAACAGCATGTAAACCATGTGAAATAACACAAAATGCACAGAACTAAAGAGATTTCTGCAATCATGCTTAACTCCGAACACAGAATTTGGGTTTTCTAGCACACAGGTAATGAGCTGTGGACTTTGTGCAAAATGCATCTTTGGACTAAAGATGAGCTGTGCAAAATGGACTAAAGATGAGCTGTGCAAATGCATCTTTGGACTAAAGAAGAGCTCCAGATCTGGAAAGGGTTAGGTTCTGAAATGGACAAGGGGTAATATAAATGTGATCTAGGCTTACAATAATACGACATTTTTCATGAAACCTTTGCATAGAAAAGCCTCCCCCCAACACACATTTTTTCAGAGTTTGCTGTGAAATAATTTGAATGGATTTTTTTTTTTTTTGCCCTCACTTGGAACTGGCTTTGTTTGACCTTAGTGACTTTGCCACAGAGCCGGATCTGACTGGCTATGTTGCTATGATGTCATATCATTAATTATCACAATTGCCTGGTTTTGCTCATGCCACTGTTCCCAGGGAGCATCCACCTTCCTCTCAATTGGCTTAATTTGCCCTCACTGATGTCAACAAATAATCAAATTTATCCTATTCACTACAAAATCCTCAGCTGGCAGGGATCACCCATGTGACTATTTTCAGGAAGGAGACCAAGTATTACAGAAAAAGTCCAAAATCAGAAGCGCATTGGGGAAACAATAGTAGCAAACAGGACTGGGGGAAAGGTCAGTAGTGGCCATATAATTTAGGGGCATTGGGAGGGAAATATTCCTGATTCTGAAAGCAGTGCTTTTATAACCCCATGATTAAAGCAGGAGAACATTTGGTGAACCTCTGCTTTATTTTACTTTTCGTTAAAGATTTTCATTTTTAACAATTATGGCAAAGCATTTTAAATGGCTGCAAAGTGCTTTTTTAAAAGCAGTAGGTGTGAACGCTTAGTACTGGCGCTAAACTATTTTAAGCCATTTAAAGCACTCTCGCTGCCTTTTGTGTCAATTCAGTCCCATAAAACCCAACTCTTTTCCTTTCCCCCCTCAAACCAGCCTCATAATGGCCATTGGCCTGGTCGCCTGTGGTGAGTAAAGAATTGCCTACAGGCGACCAAGCCAAGGAACCTGTGCAAATCAGAGGAGAACTTCCCACTTTTTCGGGTCATGATTAAAAAGCGCATTTACTTTAAACGGAGAATGAAAACTCTCACAAAATGCACGTATGCATCAAAAAGCATAACTGTTAGGGCTGCGCAAGGCAACTCTGATTCTGCACCCCTGATCGGGCTCTGATCTGACCCACACCGATCTCGGTCCTGAGACAAAGTGGGAGCCTTGCACTGCCCCTAATTAAAAGCTAAGGTGTTAAATTGGACCTGAATTGGCTCAATTGGGTTCCTGATCCGTGATTTCTCCAGACAAGATGCACAGCCCTAATGGATATCATACGTAAGTTAAGGTTCCTGCCTTCACTCCCCTACCATGTGAGCTACAGAAACGGTGCATAGTCTGACATTTCATGCTCGCTTGCGATGTTGCCACCACGCAGCGACATTTCCCCTTGCCCTTTTAGCCCCAATTCTCTTCCTCCACAGGTTGGGGGCCACATGGGGGTTAGTGCTATACAAATGTTCCATAAAAATGCGGCTATTTGTTGAAATGAATGCCATGGAAGGCCCATTGGGAGGAATGGACATCGTGCAGATTTGGAAATAAATCTTACTGTCACCCTCTTTAAGCCCTGTGAAGGACTGAGCTGCATGTAAACATCAGCAGCCTGAGAAGTTTGACTAAACTTAGTGGCCCCTTCTGCACGGTACATTTGAAGCAGGATCTTGCCACTTCGAACAGCCATGGCTTTCCCCAAAGAATCCTGGGAACTGTAGTTTGTTGAGGGTGCTGAGACCCCTGTTCCCTTTACTATTCCCAGGGTGGTTTAACAATCAATCCCTTTTCCCAGGGAACTCTGAGAATTGTAGCTCTGCGAAGGAAATAGAAATCTAGAAACTGCACCCTTGACAAACTACAGTTCCCAGGATTCCTTGGGAAACCATGTCTGTTTAAAGTACAGCCGTACCTTGCTTTTCGAACAGTTTAGTTCTCGGATGTTTTGGCTCCCAAACGCCGCAAACGCAGAAGTGACTGTTCTGGTTTGCGAACTAATTTGGGAAGCCGAATGTCCGACAGGGCTTCCACGGCTTCCGATTGGCTGCAGGAGCTTCCTGCAGTGAATCAGAAGCCGCACTTTGGTTTCCGAATGTTTTGGAAGTCGAACGGACTTCCAGAACAGATTCTGTTCGACTTTCAAGGTCCGACTGTAGTATAAAGCTGCTTTAGATGCATAGTGCAGATGCAGCCTAAATTTAGTGCAAGTTCTTTTACTTCAATATGAGCAGCTTATATATGTGTGTGTGTGTGTGAGAGAGAATAATATAGGCTAGCAATTTTTGTTGTGGGCCAGTCATTTTTCTAGTCTTATCTGCAATGCTATCCCCACCCTCAAACCACCCTGTTCCACGTGTCTCCTAAAATCAGGAACACACACACCTGGTTGAAGGATGTAAACAACAGAGGCGTTCCCGGCTTGGGATCCCAAACGAGGCACAACCTGGAAAGAGTATGGCGTTTGGGGCTCCAATCCTAGAACAGTGGTGGATCGGTTGTTGGCTCCTAAGACTTGCACCGTCTTCCATTTTTCAGCAGAACGGTGCTGCTGAGGACCTTGCATCTGGATCCAGAAGCTAGTCACTGCAGATCCATTTGGAACGGTCCAGGCCAGGTAGGCAGAACCAGGATGAGGTCCGTGAGAGAGAGTCCAGTCGGCAATCGAAGGCCCTGCCAAGAGAGGATAACTCATGGAGGGTGCAGTCCAACAGGTCCAGACCTGCTGCTCAGGACCAAAACAGATGTGATACGGAAGATTTGATGCAGAACGTCTGTCACGCAGTGGTTGGGAATCTGCTTTGCAGGCAGAAGGTCTCAGAGAGCTGGGAGAGGCCTCTGCCTGAAAACCTGAACAAGTGTTGACAATATTGAGCTAGAGGGGGCAACGGTCTGACTCAGTGTAAGGCAGCTTCCTGTGTTCTGAGGACATGACCCTCCAGATGTTGTTGGACTCTCATCAGCCAGCATCACCTACCCAGCATGACAAACAGCTGAGGATGGTGAGAGCTGCAGCCCAGAAATATCTGGAGGGACAAAGTTACAGGTAGGTAGCCATGTTGGTCTGCCATAGTCATAATAATAATAATAATAATAATAATAATAATAATAATTCCTTCCAGTAGCACCTTAGAGACCAACTAAGTTTGTTCTTGGTATGAGCTTTCGTGTGCATGCACACTTCTGAAGAATTTTTTTTTATTTTTTATTTTGTTTTGGAGGGACAAAGGTTCTGCATCCTTGCTATAGTCTTATCGGTGAACAGATTCCCCAATTTTAAAATTTTATTTTAAAGTTTCTTAAGTGGCTAGTGTCTGATAATAACTGGAGAAGCAGTAATGTGAATGTCCAACACATGCACACACACAGAGAGGTTCGTTTTCTGGTCCAACAGTACATCTCATCAAAATAAGTTCCACTGAGTTTAATGGCTCTTACTCCAGGAAACTAGGAAACTACATCACTTCCCTCTCCTCAAAGCTGCTATTGGATTTAAAAAATACAGATATTTGTATAATGCCTGCAGTTTCTGCCCCCAGCCCACCCTCAACTTTCAGGCAGGGATGATTTAGATCAGGAAAATAATGTGGTTGGGGTTAATTAATTCAGGCAAGACTAGGGTTCACCACTGTAGGAGGAGGCCCACCAGAGGGCACTTTATTTATTACTTCACACTTAGGCCTCCCCTTTTCCCCAAAGTCTGAGAGGCCAAGGAGGTGTACATGGTTCTCTTCCCATTTTATCACTCACAACAGACATGTGAGGTGGGTGAGACTGAGAGACTGTGATTGGCCCAAGGTCAGTCAGTGAGTTTCATGGCTGAGTGGGGATTTGAACCCTGGTCTCCGAGATCCTAGTCCTACACTCTAACCACTACACCACACTGGCTCTACCCAAATCACTCCTCAAGCCAAGAATACAGCCCTTCCCTCAGGCTGGACGTGGATGGTTTAAAAAGACATATTGGTTGTTTCTCTCCCAAATCTTGCTTTGTCTTGAAAAGTGAGCATCCATGCCCTCATTCAAAATGGTGTCCCCATGCGCACGTTCCAGCTTCACTGCCAGAAATCAAAATGGTGGCTACTAGACTTCCTCTTTTTCCACCTAATGTAACTGCCTGGCTGCTACTTACAGCAGAGAGCAAAAGGCTGGTGTCAGGGACTGGCCCGAGCCAGGAGGGGCGGTGGAAGGGCCAGGGGCATCAGGAGGCTACCCATGGACGCCGGAGGAGGTTTTGCGCGCATGGGATCAGGAAGAGGCAGCGCCCAGGCTGTCTCCAGAGGCAGGGAAGGAGGTGTGGAGAAGTGGGAGTGAAGGGCTGTCTCCGCCTGTGCTGACGGAAGAGCAGGTGGCGAGGGAGCCTATGGGAGCAGAGGAGAGCATGGAGACGGAGGGAGAACGAGGGCTTGAGGATGTTGTGGGAGCCTTTGCAACAACCTCCAGGGAGGATGAAAGTGAAAGGGATGAGGACAATGGAGGGGCCAGCAGGGTTAAGAAGAGGAAGAGGAGGAGCGAAAGGAGACGTTGGAGTTTCAAAAGGCTCTTATGCTGGGGGGAAAAGCGGAAGCCCTTACTTGGAGAATCTGAGTCATCGGAGGAGGATGAGGAACTGTGAACTTGTCTGATGCAATAAACTTGTAAATAAGTTAAACGGATTGCCGAGTCGCTTACTCCTGAGGAGGACCCTGATCCCCCTCACAGCATTCTCCAAGTCAACGTAACCTCCTCAAGGAGTGAAAGATTGCCGGGATGACGACTGGCAAGGAAAGTGAAACCGGCCAGCCGCAGTACGTCGATTGGGAAGAAAGGGCTAGAGAGCTATCAATCAGGTATGAAGTGGCTCAAGCTCGTCTGGAGGAGGCAAGGCTGCACGCTGGCGCCGGGAGAGGGGCGATGGGAGGGAGGAGGATGCCCTCCCACGGCAGTAGATTTTATGGCAGACCAGAGGAATACTTGGGTTTCAAAACAGACATGTTATACACCCTGAACTTGTATAAGGAGGAGTTCAGAAGCGAAGCAGAACAGATTGGCTTTGTGATTGGGCATTTTGAGGGCGCTGCGAGGGATTGGGTGCGTCCTTTGATTTTGGCCCAGAATCCTGCCTTAAAAAACGTTAAAGCTTTCTTTGAGGGCATGGACATTGTTTATACGAATCGGAGTGCCCAGGACATGGAAGCCAGGGAGATTTTATCGCTGAGGCAAGGGAATATGACGGTTAGAGAGTACCACGCTAAGTTCTCGCTACTTGCACACCGTTTGAACTGGGATTTGAAATCACCCCCGCTGTTGGCCATGTTCAAAATGGGGCTGTCGGATGAGGTCCAGGATGCACTAGCGAAATCGGGACCTCTGGATGACTTGGACAGTCTAACGCAAGCTGCCATGGCGATCGGCGTGCGTATAGAATGCAGAGAGAGGGCAAAGAAGGAGGGGAAGCAAGGGAGGTGGTTCAACCTCCGGGTGCCTCCTCCAGCGGAAAGGAGCGCAAGCGCTCAAGCGCCAGTTCAGCAGGAAACGCCTATGGAGCTGGGAGGAGCCCGCGCGCGCCCTTTTTCAAATCCCAACGGTGGCTAGGAGCAGTGAGACGCAGGGCGGGAAGGTCGTGAAACGCTGTTATATATGTCAGAGGAGCGACCATCTGGCAAAACACTGCGGGCAAAAGAGAGTCTGGCAGGGGATGGCAGGGGCGGTCCTCAAGGAAGAAGGGGCAGAAGAGGCTGCGGTATCGGGAAACGGAAATGCCTGGCGGCAAAGCGAGGGGACGAGCAGCCAGGCACACCCACAATAAAGAGTCCCCCAAGCAGCATGCCCCCAAAGGCCCCGCCCGCCCAACCCTCCCACCCACCCCCCAACGCACCGAAGCCCGGGATAGTGATGGAGATATCGCTGCAGTTGCCAAATGGCTGCACCTTGCAGATCCCAGCCCTGGTCGACAGTGGGGCGTCGACAGATTTTTTTGATCGGGACTTTGCCGTGCAGCATCAGATCCATCTTTTGAAGGTGGATTTTCCGCTCCAGGTTACCACCATAGATGGAAGAGAATTAAAGGGAGGGGCAGTTACTCACAGCACACCCCCCATGAAAATGCAGATGGGCAGGCATTCAGAGGTGCTGGCGTTTCATGTCACCTCTTTGGCAGGCCCGCCCATCATCCTAGGCATGGGATGGCTCACGCAGCACGATCCCGTCATAAGCTGGAGCCAGCGCTCTCTAACGTTTGGATCAGCTCATTGCATGGAACACTGTTTGCAGCAACTCCAGCCTCAACACCAAGCAGCTGCGGCACTACAGGCGGGGGAGGTGTCACTGCCTGAGCAGTACGCGGAGTTCCAGCAGGTGTTCAGCAAAAGAGAGGCTGACAAGCTCCCACCCCACCGCCCCTACGACTGTCAAATCGACCTGCTGCCAGGAGCGCGGTTGCCACCTGGCAAACTCTACACAATGTCGGAGCAGGAGATAGCGCTTTTGCAGGACTTCATTGACAAAAATCTGGCGAGGGGTTTCATCCGGGAAAGCAAAGCAGTGGGGGGCAGCCCCGTGTTCTGGGTGGACAAAAAGAATACGCATGAGAAACGCCTCATCTGCGACTTTCGGATCCTGAACCAGCTGACGGTGCCTATTTCTTACCCCATGCCGAGAATAGATGATCTACTAGCGGCGGTGCGGAAGGGCAGGATTTTTACGAAGTTGGACCTAAGAGGGGCGTACAACCTCATCAGGATCAGAGAGGGTGATGAGTGGAAAACCACCATGTATACACCCCTGGGAGCTTACGAGTACCTCGTTATGCCTTTTGGACTTCAGGCTGGCAGCCAATGTTTTCAGGCATTTATGCACCACGTGCTGGGGCCCCTGCTGTTCAAGCACGTGGTGGTGTATCTGGATGACATCTTAGTGTACTCCCAAAACCCGGAGGAACACGTGACACATGTCAAGGAGGTGCTCCAAAGGCTCCAGGACAACCAGCTGTGTGTCAAGCTGGAGAAGTGCCAGTTTCATGCCAAGGAGGTGGACTTTTTGGGCTACCGCCTTTCGGATAAGGGCATAGCCATGGACACTGACAAGGTGGAGGCAGTTCTACAGTGGAGAAGCCCCAAGACCAAGAAGGACGTTCAGCGTTTCGTCGGTTTCGCAAATTTCTATCGCAAGTTCCTACCGGCCTTTGCTCACATGACAGCCCCAATAACGGACTGTTTGAAGGGAAAGAAGAAGTTCCAGTGGACAGAGGAGGCTCAACGTGCCTTTGAAACGCTCAAAGAAGCCTTTGCATCAGAGGGGCAGCTATTGCATGTGAACACGGCCAAACCCATCAGGATAGAGACGGATGCCTCAGACCGCGCCATCGCAGCGGTTTTGCTGCAGCAAGACCCCGCAGGGGACTGGAGGCCTTGCGCATTCTATTCCAGGAAGCTCAGCAAGTCGGAATCTCACTACGCGATTTGGGACAAAGAGCTGTTGGCGGTGGTAGCGGCATTCAAGCATTGGCGCCATTTCCTGGTTGGCGCACAGCATCAGATTCAGGTGCACACGGACCACAAGAACCTGGAGTACTGGCGCACGGCCAGGATCCTCAACCAGAGACAAATGCGATGGGCGGAGTTCTTTGCGGACTTCAATTTTCACATCCATTATGTTCCAGGTGACCAAAACGTCAGAGCTGATGCCCTGTCCAGGAAGCCGGAGTACATGGAAGAAGAAGGGCCGCCGGTGGCGAGGGCGGTCTTCAAACCTGAACAATGGCGGTGTGGGGCGACACTGGGGGGCCGGGAAGAGCTGGTGCGCCTCACGCAAGCTGATACTTTTGCCCTGAACAAACTAAGGGAACTCAGGGAGGGGGATCCCAAGGCCAAAGGCTTTGAGGAAAAAGAAGGGTTGTTGTTGTTTAAAGGGGCACTGTATGTTCCAGGGGAGGAAATGCGGGCCAGAATCCTCAAACAGTTGCATGACAACCCCACAGCAGGGCACTTTGGGCAATTCAAAACCATGATATTGGTCACGAGAGAGTTCTGGTGGCCCAGAGTTAGACAGGAGGTCAAGGAGTACGTCAGGGGGTGCGAAATCTGCCAAAGGGCTAAAGAGGGAAGGGAGAGACCTGCGGGGTTGCTGGAACCTCTTCCCACCCCCAGCAAGCCCTGGGAAGCGGTTTCTCTGGATTTCATAACCGACCTCCCCCCATCCAAAGGTAAAACCGCAGTGCTGGTCGTAGTTGACCTTTTGACCAAAATGGCTCACTTCATTGCCTGCCCTAAGGTGGTATCGGCAGAGGAGACGGCCAAGCTGTTTGTACAGCATGTTTTCAAGCACCACGGCCTGCCGGAAAGGTTAATTTCAGATCGTGGAGTTCAATTTACCTCACGTTTCTGGCGCAGGCTCATGCAAATCTTGCAGGTGCAAGTAAATTTGTCTTCTGCTCGGCATCCTCAAACCAACGGGCAAGCAGAGCGCGTTAACTCGATTCTGCAGCAGTACTTGCGTTGTTACGCATCTCAGCGGCCCAGTGATTGGAGTGACAAACTGTCCCTTGCAGAGTTTTCGTACAATAATGCTCAGCAGGTGTCGGCTGGTATGTCTCCATTTCAGGCAAACTATGGTAATCACCCAAGAGCCTTTCCGGCGGGGGGAGGCGAGGGGGAGGCGGGAGACGTGCCAGCTGCGGAGCATTTTGCAGAAGAGATGCAGGCCCTGCACCAGTTGCTCAGAGACAATCTAGAGAAGGCAAAGAGTGCATACAAAAGGGCAGCAGACCAACACCGCAGGGAGGGAGAACACATCCAAGTGGGAGACAGAGTGTGGTTGTCCACGCAAGGATTGCCCATGCAGGGCAGGGGGAAGAAGTTGCGGCAGTGCAGGATTGGGCCTTTCGAAGTGGTGGAGCAGATCAACCCAGTGGCATTCAAATTGCAATTGCCAGAATCCATGAGAATCCACCCAGTCTTCCATAGGTCGCTCCTCTCCAAGTTTAGAGAGCCACACAGGTATCAGCAAGGGTACCAGCAGGAGTCGCAAGAAGTGCCGTTGGTAGATATGGAGCAGTTCAATGAAGCCACGGCAATCTTGGACTCCAGGTGGAGAGGGGAGGAGTTGCAGTATCTGGTGGCATGGGAAGGGGAGCCAGCGTCGGAGAACGCTTGGATCCCGGCGGAGAACGTCACCAGGGAGCATCTGATATGGGAATTCCATGAGCTGTACCCCAACAAACCGAAGCCATACGGATGGCCAAGGAGAGAAGGGTTTCAACCCACAGACTCAGAAGAAGGGGAGTTCTGGGGTTTTTCGCCGTTTGGTGAAATGGGCACTGGGGACGACGACGAAAGGCTAGAAAGTCCCCAGTCAGCAAGGAGGGAAAGGGAGGAGGAAGGGGGCATCACGGAGGGAGAAGGCGAACCGTGGTTGGGGTACCCCACTCCTCCCTGGTGTCGACAGGATTGGGAGGAGATGTTCCAATCCTCATCGTCATCGTCCAGTGCAGACACAACAGTCTTTTTGGGCTTCCCTTCGTCGCCAGGAACGGCGGGAGAGAGTGAAGGAGGGGAATGGGATCCAGCAGGGGATCTTGGATACCCCAGAATCTCACCCACCGAGCCGCCTCAGGAGGGGAAGGGGGGCTTGGAAGGGGGGATGGATGTCAGGGACTGGCCCGAGCCAGGAGGGGCGGTGGAAGGGCCAGGGGCATCAGGAGGCTACCCATGGACGCCGGAGGAGGTTTTGCGCGCATGGGATCAGGAAGAGGCAGCGCCCAGGCTGTCTCCAGAGGCAGGGAAGGAGGTGTGGAGAAGTGGGAGTGAAGGGCTGTCTCCGCCTGTGCTGACGGAAGAGCAGGTGGCGAGGGAGCCTATGGGAGCAGAGGAGAGCATGGAGACGGAGGGAGAACGAGGGCTTGAGGATGTTGTGGGAGCCTTTGCAACAACCTCCAGGGAGGATGAAAGTGAAAGGGATGAGGACAATGGAGGGGCCAGCAGGGTTAAGAAGAGGAAGAGGAGGAGCGAAAGGAGACGTTGGAGTTTCAAAAGGCTCTTATGCTGGGGGGAAAAGCGGAAGCCCTTACTTGGAGAATCTGAGTCATCGGAGGAGGATGAGGAACTGTGAACTTGTCTGATGCAATAAACTTGTAAATAAGTTAAACGGATTGCCGAGTCGCTTACTCCTGAGGAGGACCCTGATCCCCCTCACAGCTGGTGTTAGGAACCCATGAAAAGAAATAGATATAGAAAACAGGACTTGTATGGACTTCAGTGGTGGTGGAAGGAGCTCTCACCGAGGATGGTGAGGTTCGAACGTTGGGATCCCAGCGGATTGTAGCAGGTGGCACTGTAATCGCCCAGGTCATCTGGGGAAGTGAAGTTCCAGATGGTGAGCTGCGTTCGACCGGGGCTCAGGTGGTAACGGCCTCCAACAGGAATGGGAGACCCCTTGTCCCGAAACCAGTCAATCTCCACAGGGTTGAAGGTGCCTTGGCAATGCAGTTCCATGGTAACGGACTCTTCGGTGCTGCTGTACGTCCGGAATGAGAGAAAAACTCCTGAGGGAGCTTCTGTGGTGGAAGATGGGGGGGGGAGGGGGAAGGAAGCCTGTTATGCTGGTAAACAAAACTTTCTGAAAATCAGACTTGAGGCAAAGCTCAGTGGTAGGGCATCTACTCTGCATGCAGAAGAACCCAGGTCCAATCCTTGGTATCTCCCCTGGAGAGCTGCTACTAGTCAGCATAGACAACAGTCATGCTGTACCAGCATAATGCAGCTCCATATGTTAGTCACATCATCATCAGACTGTGGTGTATTTAGAGTATTCCCAGACTGTGATGTCTTTAGGATATCTAGCTTTATTTACACATATATATGCAACCTGAGTGTAGGGTGGAGGTTCTCCAAGGGATCTCGCTTCTCAACTGGGTTTTCAGGGAGAGCCCCAAGCCACTATGTTTGAAGTTTTCGGCATCAGCCAAAAACTCTCTCATGCCATTGGCCTATTGTTCTACATCCTAGGATGATGTGGCATCCAGCCCAGTGAGGTGGGAAAAGGCTTATCCATTTGTCTCCATGGTAACAGGGCAACTTCTTTGGACATGTCGATGGAAGTACTTGACTGACTAAGGCCACGATCTTACAAAGAAATTGCTCTGGCTGTTTCAGCAGCTTCCTCTACTAGATTCTAAGCCACCTTGAAACAGAATCACGGGTCTAGAAGGAACCCATGGATATCATTCAGACTGACCCCCCCAAACCTATAACAAGTTGGATTCGTAATGTCCATTTTGCCTAATACAGTGAGTTTCTTTTCAGTTTCAGTGCCCCTTTTTAGTATTGTTCATAACATTTGTATCTTCTTCCTCCAAGGATTTCAATACAACAAATATTGGGGTTACTCCATTTTATCCTCACAACAACCCCGTGAGGTAGACTAGGATGAGAGACAGCGACTGGGACAAAGATCAGCAACTCTTTCTAACCAACTGCAAAAATCTGCCCACTGCATCTCACTGGTTCTAACTAGCTAAGCCCTCTTAATGGGGGCCTACACCCCTAAACCATGCACCAAGCACCCCATCATTTGCTGGTAACAGCTCACTTATTAATTGTTAACATTCACAGCCCACCTTTTCCTCCAAGGAGCTCAAAGCAACATACATGATCCCTCCGTCCCCATTTTATTCTCACAGAAACCCTATGAGGTAGGTCATGCTGAGAGACCACGATTGTCTCAAGGGCACCCTGTGAGCTCTATGGCCCAATGGAAATTTGAACCCTGGTCTGCCAGGTCCTAGTCCAACACCCTGACGGCTACACCACAATACTACACCAGAACCAGAACCCATATCTTGCCTTCCAGTTCCTCCTTGCGGAGGATTCTGGTAACCAGTTTAGCAGTTGCTAGTCTCACCTGGAATCAAGCTGCAGTTGCCCTGCCCGGTCATATGGCGTCCGAGACAGGTGACTTTGGTGCCACTCAGCTCAGCTGGGAAGGGAGAGACCAGCAATCGCTGCAAGTTGGAGGTGCTGACCTCCTCCTTGTGTCCTGGGAGCCCCCGGAAGGTCAATTGCGGGGTAGGGGAGCCACCAGGCCAGGAACAAATGAAAAGCAAAGCGGTACCATTGTCTGCTGAGGCCATAGAGCAACGGGGGGATCCAAAGGGTCGTTCTAAGAGGGGAGAAAGAAAGAGATAACTCAACAGTACACACAAATCAGATTGGCTGGATTCGGAGAGACAGAATATTTCTTAACAAGGAAAAAGATCTTCAAACAACATAGTTTCACCCATGCGGCTATCAGAACCAGCTCTTGCTAAGTGGGAGATAGGGCAAGGTGAGGGAAAAGAGGTGGCCTGGTTAGGTAATTTTAGCCACGGTTTGCCAACCCTGCTGGGCCAGTGGGCACATTTGGAATTTTGAGAAAGTGTGTCAAGCGCCAGTCACAAAATGGCTGCTATGGGGGATGCGGCATTTCATAAAATGGCTGCCATGGGGAGGGGGGGTCTAGGAGAGGCCAAGCCCCTAAATAAAGAAGCAGGAGAAACCTCCTCAGAGCAGAATGCGTAACAAAATCAACGTAACTTCATAATAATAATTTTAAAAATCTGAGATAAAAAAACATTAAAGGGAGGAGAAAACATCAAACTGGGTCACATAGCAGGTTAAGCTTGTGTTAATAATAGCTGAGGTTAAAATAAAAACAAAAACCTAAGCATGAAAGATGCCTGCCTAAAAGGCAAAGGCAGTGAATTTAGTTCAACAGAAGCCGGATCAAAAGAGAAGGGAGATTTCATGCAGACGCAGAGCAAAGTATAAGCCCTCCAGATGTTTTAGACTTCATTTCCCACCAGCCCCAATATGGGCAATGGTCAGGGATGATGGAAGTTGCCACGGTAGCTACCGGTACTTCTGCTATAGAGGAAAAGGCATCCCTCTACACCAGACTTCTACTGGTTTAACAGCCATTCCACTTCTGGTGAAATCTGGGCTCTCTAGCAAGGCTGGGGAACTCTACAATGGAAACCTAGTATCTCGCCAAATTATAATTCCTAGGGTTCCTTGGGGAAGGCCTTGAGAGGGAAACTAGTATCATTTACTCCTGATGATGAAGCTCTGAGTGATGTTGCTTAGGTAGTGGCACCCCATCACAAGAGGGAAGTATCAACAGTCTTGGGGGAAACCCAAGGTTTGCAGAACTACATTTAAAAGACAAATCCTAAATGAAGTGTGCACCCAACACAATGGAGCTGAGCATGCTCTGTGACCACAGAATGTTGAATAACCATTAAGGGTGGGAGAAGGAGCGTCTTCACCCCATTGCTCAGCCAGGACACTGAGGTCCAGCTCCGAGGGCCTTCTGGCAGTTCCCTCCCTGAGAGAAGTAAGGTTACAGGGAACCAGGCAGAGGGACTTCTCGGTAGTGGCACCCACCCTATGGAACGCCCTCCCACCAGATGTCAAGGAAATAAACAACTATCTGACTTTTAGAAGACAACTAACTGAAGGCAGACCTTCAGATATCTGAAGGCAGTACAAATAATAAAATTGTAACGAGTATTATATTATTAGTGTATCCTGGAAGAGAAGGGTGGAGAAAGAGACACACAGATATGAAAAGAATAGAGAGAATTGTCTGGATAGGTCATTCCTTGGTTTACAAGAGCAGAGCCACTATCCACCCCCCGCCACCCCGCCCTGGAAAACTGGGGGTTGGAACTTGATGGGCTCCTGAAAAAGGGCGCATTCCACACTGCAACATTTTGCTGCAGCTCCCCACTTGCAAACCTTTCTGGTGCAGATATATGCTCCTGTGCATGACTCCCTCCCTGCTGAGATTAACGCCTCTTAGTGGGAAAACGGACGTCAAATTCAACTCACGAGCGACAGTGAGATGGTGAGTGTTTCGAACCCGGTGCTGCGTGCGCTGATTGATGGCCAAGCAGGAATACGAGCCGGCCTGATTCAGCTGCACCTTGGGGAGCTGCAGCACAGGCAAGGAAGGCACGTAGAGGTCCTGAGCGTCCGCCACGTTCCAGTACATCTTTGCCGGAGGCTCGGACGGCGCCAGGCACGTTAGGTTCACGGTACTGTTCACCAGCACAAAACTCCCTGCGTCAGAGTCCCGCTCCGACGAGGAAACGGTAATCGTCGGGGTCTCTGGGCCATCTGAGAGGAATGAAAGCCACACAGCCATGTAATACGGTACCAATGAAATGTCTATTTCCTAGGTTTTAAAAAAAAAATAGACACAACAGGCAATCTATCTGTCAGGCTTAACTGCCGTGGAACCAGCCTCCTCTTCCCAGCTTCGGTTATCCAGGTTGCGACCTCGCTGGCGAATGTGGCCATTCAGATTGATGCAGTGGTCATTTAGCAGCAGAAAGGTGCATTACGGTTGGCTGTATTTGCCCAGCCACCTGGGTAAAATGCAGCACAGCCGTCTTAAGTGGTGTCCCTTCCGCTTGTGGCTGGGATGTTTGCCCTTTCTCCCTGAGAAGCGTGGCGAGAGGCTGGCCGAGGTCGCTGGCCGCAGGCACATGCAAGGGAGGGGTGAGGGAGAGGAATTAAGTGTGCAGAGTCAGTGCATGAACTCCCAGGAATGATTCAGGCTACATGGTCTTCGCCAGCAGCCGGGAGGAGGAGGAAGAAGAGGAGAGCAGCTGTCTGGGAGGAAGGTGGACATGTGACTGGTCCTTAAGCCACATCTCCCTTCGAGCAGCCAATCGAACTCTGGTAAATTTTTCTTAAGAACATCTAGCGCAGCATCCTCTTGTCACAGGACCAACCAAATGTTTCTGGTGAAGCCTACAAGCAGGATCGAAGTACTCCGGTTGTGGATGGGATCCGTTCTGGAGCTCCGGTCGGATCCCGAGGTTTTTGCAACCGGAGGTGCCTGTTCTGAGCATGCGTACGGCGTAGTAGAGTGCTTCTGCGCATGCGCGCAAGAGCACTTCTGCGCATGCGGCGACACCCAGAAAAATACTTCCGGGTTTGCCGTGTGCGTATCCCGAAGGATACGTAACCAGAGGTGCTCATAAGTAGAGGTACCACTGTACAGGAACGATCTCTTCTCCAGTGGCTTCCAGCAACTGGTGTTCAGAAGCATTCCTGCCTCCAAACATATGATCGCAGAATCGTAGAATGGTACAGCTCAAAGGGATCACGAGGCCACCTAGTCCAACTCCCTGCATTGCAAGGATCTTTTGCCCAATGTGGGGCTCAAACCCACGACCCTAATATCATACCATCCAACCTTTCTCCAATGAAAATGGGGACGCCCCATTCCATCACGATCATTTTACTCTTTATGCCCCACCCATCTGACTGGGTTGCCCCAGTCGCTCTGGGCAGCTTCCAAAACCTATAAAAACACAATAAAACATTAAACATTTTTAAAAAACCCACTTCCCTATACAGGATTGCCTTCAGACGGCTCGGGGGTCGGATAACTCCATACCCTCTAACATTTATCCAATGAAAATAGGGACATCCTAAAGAAAAGCGGGACATTCCGGGATCAAATGAGAAACCGGGACGGCTTCTTTAAATCAGGGATATCCCAGGGGGGAAAGGGACACTTGGATGGTCTGTAATATTAAGAGACTTGTGCTCTACCGAATGAGCTATGCTTCATTATTTCTTTAGTTATGACGACATCATCAATAATAGGCAACAGGCGAAAACATTCCTCTTCCCCCCAGGCCTTTGGCGAATTAAACAATGTAAGGCTTTTTAAACTCTGTGTTTGAGGGTCATTGTTTTGTTTGCTATTGTGTTATGTATTTCTGTGTTTTTATACTGTAAACCGCTCTATGATCCTTGGATGAAGGGCAGTATACAATTTTAAAAAAATTTAAAAAGTGGGGGAAAGTGACTGGTTTTTGGCTTGAAAATCAGGTTATAAATACCCAAGGAATGAATAACCACAGATACCAGGCTAGTCCTCAAGACTTTTAGTACATTGTTAGCCTGCCTCTGCGATCTTTAGGAGCAGGGCTCCGTAGAAGTCTAAAAGTTATTTAGTTATGTGTGTTTTTTTTGTGCGTTTTGATGCTATAAACCACCCTGTAATCTTTGGATGAAAGGTGGTATACAAATTCAATAAACACAAAAACAAAGTTATCATTTGCTACATTTTTATCCCACCCTCTGTCTGAGAAACTCAAGAAAGAATATGGACTAGGCTGAGAGCCAGCGGCTGGCCCAGGGCCACCCAGGAAGATGAGTGGCTTAGCAGGTATATGTAGCTGGCTGTCCGCAGTTTACGTCCAACCACAACGGTACAATACGTCAGTATATAAAAACGGTAATCTCTAGTGTGTACTCACAATAGACAGTAAGGTTGGCGGTGCCAGTCCCGTTGCCAAAAGGGTTGGTGATAGTACAGCGATAGACGCCTGCATCGGTACGTAGAGGGTTTCTGATTTGCAAGGAACCAGCCGAGAGCAAGAATCGGGGGTTTTCTTCCAGGTTTTTCCCATCCTTGGTCCAGGAGACAGAGCCTCTGACTGGGGTGCAGTTTAGGGCCACCGAGCTGTCTCTTTCTGTCACCTCCGCAAAGGGTGGGGTCACAGAGACATTGCCCACCTCCTCTGGAAAATAAGTAAATACAGGAATGGGACGCGGGAGCTGTTCCCACACCATAGGTCTAGCCCAGAAATAACCCCCCGCCCCCCAGATATTGTCAGACTCCAACTCCCACCAGCATGGCCAATGCTCAGGGATGATGGGAGTTGTAGTCCAACAACATCCACAAGGTGCCACACCGGCTACCCCTGCTCTAGCCACTAATTCCCACTCCCTTCCCAGACGGAGCTGTGGATTCAGAAGTGTTCATTTCCAGCTCCCGCCTTTGTGCATATGTGCATTAGACTCCTGTTATAGTAACTGATTCCTAAGTTTGCACCTATGCATATACAGTGGTACCTCTGGTTAAGTACTTAATCCGTTCCAGAGGTCCGTTCTTAACCTAAAACTGTTCTTAACCTGAAGCACCACTTTAGCTAATGGGGCGTCCCGCTGCCGCTGCACTGCCAGAGCACAATTTCTGTTCTCATTCTGAAGCAAAGTTCTTAACCTGAAGCATTATTTCTGGTTTAGCGGAGTTCTTAACCTGAAGCGTATGTAACCTGAGGTACCACTGTACTTCTAAATTTGCAGTCTGGATGCCCCGTTTCATATCAGGCACGTGCAGAACAGAGGTGACAGCAGAGTTTCCCCAAGCTAGGTTTTGAAAAAGCAACTTTGAAGGCTTGTTCAACTAAGGCTCAAAAGGAGAGGTGAGTTTTACACTTCCTCAGAGGGAGAGGAAAACTTCCATGTCCCTGTATTCTTCTCGATGTTCCAATGAAAATCTGAGCCTCAGAAGAATCTCTGGCTTCCCTGACTGTGAAAGGTTTTGCGTGGCAAGGAGAGAGAGTTCTCTGAGCTGAGCAAAGCCATTGTCAGCCAGGAATCATCTAACCAGAGACTCCCTGCAGGGGACAGAGGTCTCTAGGGCTGGCACAGATTGGCAGCTGGAGGTCACCAGCTAGAAGCAACACGCAAGGTACTGGCATCCCAGCAAGTAAGTCACTGTTGGTTACTGAGAGGGAGATGGGGTGGTGGCAGGGAGGTTGGTAGGGTGCAAATGCAGCTGTGAAGTCAATCCAGCCCCCTGCCAATGCGTTTGCACTGCGCCAACCTCCCATGCCACCTCATCCCCTCCCTCTTGCTAAGCCCACCCGCTGACTTTGCCACACCCATCACGCACACTGACAGATCTATCAACATACCATGATCCTCAGCTGCCATCCCAGGCACTCCACCCTTGGGCTGTGGAGGCAATAACAGAGGAAGACATGGAAAACCATCCCCCGTAAGCCATCTCTGGGACAGTGGCTTGCTCCCACTCCCTTGCAACTTACTTAATTGTCCCTTGTGCAGTGAAAGAGGGTGATGCTGCCCCATCTAGGCAGCCTAAGAGGGCAAATGAAGACATACACACATCACTCAATACGAAGGTGATTTGCACATGCTACTTTATATGCACAGCTGCACATTTTGAAATGTTAATTTACATAGAAATACAATGCACCTCCGCCACAATGTCAACATCTGTGACCCAGTGACATGTGTGCCTGCACAGTCTGCAGTCTAGGAGCTAAGTATTGATGGGCCACTCCGAGGCCATCTTTGTCTTTAGATCAGG
This sequence comes from Darevskia nairensis, assembly GCA_034642065.1. Taxonomy (NCBI): domain Eukaryota; kingdom Metazoa; phylum Chordata; class Lepidosauria; order Squamata; family Lacertidae; genus Darevskia; species Darevskia nairensis. The sequence continues at coordinate 696,915 of JAWWNI010000197.1, forward strand.
CTTGGAGCTGGGCAGCTCATCAATACGGGACTCCTTCTAAACAGAGGACTGCTCCATCATTCCCAGTCTGCCCTAGACAGGCTCCCACCTGCCTGTCTTCCTACTTCCAACCAGTCCAAGTGGTGGCCCTGCCTATCAAGCTTCCTCCTCCTTAGTCTCAGTTATGCCCAGGGGCAGAGCAAGAGCGGGACGTTGGGGGCGGGCTGCCCCGGGTTCCACCCTGGAGGGGGTGACACTCTGGGCTCCCCCCCCCCGCGACGCCCAAGCCGAGCCCTGTTGCCTGGCACCCCGTCTGTGTGGCGGCTGCCGCGCGCGAAAAACATCACGGACGGGGCAGCCTTATGGGCGTTGTTCGCGCGCGGCAGCCTTACAAGTTGCTGCTGGCTCATAAAGTTGCCGCGGGAGCAGCAGCACCAGCACGGACGGACTGCGCATGTGCGGCAGCATGTTCGTCCTGACGCGTGACATCGTGACGCATGCGTTGTGCGTCATGATGTCATGACGCATGCACGCTGTGGAGCGACGTCCCGCCCCCGGGGATGCCCCCGTGTTTGCCACCCCGGGCAGCCAAGCGGCTCCGTTCACCACTGGTTATGCCCCTTGTAGAACTCAGCAGCAGGAAGGATGGGGAACCAAACTGGGGTTTAGTTGTCTCTTCCTGTCATGGGCTCTGGCGCCACCTACTGCTGGGCTCCCGGCCTTCCACTCCACAAGTCCCAAAGGGCACCAGCACCACCGGGGAAGCCTCTTTTACGTGGACTTGCAGGGCTTCCTCGCTCTTGGCTTTTGTCCCTGCAGCCCAAGGCTGGACTGGCAGCTTCGGCAACCAAGGACCTTCTATCTTTGGGCCAGTTTTTGCCACCGGAGCCTCTTCACTCTGCCTCGACTTAATATAATAGAGTGAAATTGCTTCATTACATGGAACAGGAGAAGAATTAAGAAGTAGCCCTGGCCTCACTTGGGAGGGGGGAGGTTAAGTCAGAGTCCGTCTGTTATTTTGCTCTTGTTTGTGCTTGGCTGATTTCTGAGTTAATCCGAGATGAGCATGGGAGAGCTTGCCTGTCTCTGGTGCAGAAAACATGAAAACAAGTGTGCTTCTGGAAGAGCAGAGGCTTCGGAAACACACAAGAGTATCTGAGACACTGATCCCTGGCATGGGAAGCGAACTTCTGCAAGCATGGCCCTGTTTTCATACGATGAAACGCCGGAGGGCATGTTGAGAAAAACTCCGCTGCTCTGTGCACAGCCCTAGCACACCAGAGCACTGGGTGTCCCTGGTGTGCTGACATTGCAAGAGGAAGCAGGGCAACCTGCTTTCAGTGAGATGTTGCCTTGTCGCTTGCGACGCTGCAGATGTAAGAGTTTGCATGGTCAGTGTTAAATAAACCTGAAGAGAGGGCAATCTGCGGGCCAGAGCAGTCAGGATCCAGGGCAGCCATGCCATTAGGCAAAGGGAGGCAGCCACAAGCCATTTCTCTTTCTTTCTTTTTTATATATCTAATTTTTATTACATTTTCTGTTTTACAATTTAAAATACACATTTTACATCCTTAAGATATCAGTGACTTCCCTTCTTCTCTTTCCATGGTTCATTTTACATATCATAAATCCCCGCATATTTTACAAAAACTATACCATTCAGTATTCCACTATTGCATCCATCAAAACTTGTTTACACGGTTGAATTTATCTTAATGCTGCCAGTGTTTTCAGCTGTACACAGTTATTTCCCATATATTCAATAAACGTTTTCCATCTTCTCTAAACGTATGTTCTTCTTGTTCTCTTATTCTATATGTTAAGTCTGCGAGTTGTGCATATTCTGTCAACTTAAGTTGCCATTCTTCTTTAGTTGAGACCTTGCTCATTTTCCCCTTGGGGGCTAACAAAACACAGGCCACAGTTGTTGCATACATAAATAACCTTTTTTGACACCTGGGAATTTCAGTCTGAATTATCTCCAACAGAAAGGACTCTGGGTTTGTTTTGTGTGTGGGGGGGGGATACTTTTAAACATTTTTTTCAATTCATTATGGATCATTTCCCAATACTCTTTTACCTCACAAGCCATTTCTCTTTCTTGCCACACAGCCTGTCTTGAGCTCCCTGATCTGGCCTGGCACTTCAGGTGCAACAGAAGGTGCAATCCCCTCGCCAGTGTTGAAGGAAAATTTTGTGGGATATCTAAAACAAGGCATTCAAAACCAACTACTTCTGGTTGCTAGAAAAGCACACAGAGAGAGGAGGTTGGATCTCATAGGGTCTACAGAAAATCCTCCCCGTGAGAGCCACTCCCACAGTGCCCAGCCAGGTAAAGGGGAGCAATTTATATAATCTGGTCATTTCCCTGGCCTGCTCTCTCTCTGCCCTCTGTTATCTGATCTCTTCTCTTTAGCGCTTCATCAATGACTAGGGATGTAGGACATGCACAGAGCCGAGTCACAGCTCAGGCCCTAATTCTAATCTAAACTATAATATAAGTATTAGCAGTTTTAAAAACTTTATAGAACTGTTTAGAACTTTTACAGCTGCCTGGAACTTCCTAAAACTGTATTGGAGAATCACTGGAAGCAGGAGCCATCCGTACTCCAGATACCAAGAAGTAATCAGTGCGCAGAACGCGCAGTCAAAGTGATGTGGGAACTTCATGGTGCTTGCAGCAGAAACAAAGACAAACTGCAACTTTGATTTGTTCTAAGCAATAAGAAGTGTTGTGCATTGTACAATGTACAAAACATTGTACAAGTATTAGAAAATTTGCAAGCTCTATTTTTTCCTGTATTATAATACATGCTATGCATATTACATATCATAGTTACATATACAAAAATTGATTTATGGATTTAGGGGTGACGTTCCCCCTCCCCCCCCAAAAAATTTTGGAGATGACTGTTCATTCCTTTGTTTTCAGCCAAAAGTTCATCTAACTAAGCTACAGGAACATGAGTTTGTAAAAAAAAAAAAAAAAAAAAAAGTTATAATCCTGGTGACTAATGTGCTGTAAACCGCATTGAGATTTTTTCTTTAAAATATAAAGTGGTACAGAAATGAGATTAATAATAATAATAATCGGTGCTTTTTTCTGGGGGGGACGCAGGGGTACGCATGCCCCTAAACATTTTGTGAATCTAAGTTTGGCCTCATTGAGGGGCAGTATTTCAATACGAGTAGAAAAATGAGAGTACCCCTAAACATTTTTTTAGGGGGGGGAGCACTGAGAATAAATAATAATAATAATAATAATAATAATAATATGTCGGTGTAACTACATTTTAAGCCTGCTTCCTATCGAATCCCAGCACTTTTTACAAGCTGCGTTTCCCAGGGTTCTTTGGCTGTCAAAGTGGTAAAGGTAAAGCTAAAGGGACCCCTGACCATTAGATCCAGTCGTGACCGACTCTGGGGTTGCGACGCTCATCTCGCTTTATTGGCCGAGGGAGCCGGCGTACAGCTTCCGGGTCATGTGGCCAGCATGACTAAGCCACTTCTGGCGAACCAGAGCAGTGCACGGAAACGCCGTTTACCTTCCTGCTGCAGCGGTACCTATTTATCTACTTGCACTTTGACATGCTTTCGAACTGCTAGGTTGGCAGGAGCTGGGACTGAGCAACGGGAGCTCACCCCGTCGCAGGGATTCGAACCACCGACCTTCTGATCGGCAAGCCCTAGGCTCTGTGGTTTAACCCACAGCGCCACCCACGTCAAAGTGGTACAGTGGTGCTTTAAATATATGGCATAGCTGCCAACCCTCACTTTTTTTTGCGGGAAACTCCCTTATTCCAATGCCGTTTCCCGCTGCTATCCCAGATTGTTGATATCCCTTAAATTTCCTGGATTTCAAAGAAAGCAGCTCCTCTCCCTCCCTGCCGGCCAGGGAGGCTCCTCAGCTGCGTTGCTCGGCTGCCAATAAGGAGTCTGAGACCGACTGGGGCGGAGCTTACATGCCTTGTGCAGCCAGACCCTCATGCCCAACCAGACAGCCAGCCTGCCTGCCATCTATGCGCTCGCTCTGTCGCTCACCCGTTCGCGTGCAGCCTCTGGAGCGCAGGGTGGCGAGGCTACTTGGTGCCATTGCACCGCCCTGGCGGCATCCCTTATTTTCAAATCCGAAAGTTCGGAAAAATCCCTTATTTTCAAATCCAAAAGTTGACAGCTATGATATATGGTGAAGATGTGGCCAGACTTTGCGAGAGGCTGGAGCCAGAGACAGGAAAGGCACTTAAGCTACAGACTAGCCCATCCACAGTGGCAAAACACCAGTACTGTACTCACCATACACCCTGACAGCGATGTTGCCTTTCTGTACCGCACTCCCTAGTGGGGAGATCTCCACTGTGTAGATGCCAGAATCTGAGGTCGTCACGGCCGTGATACTCAGGTTCCCACTCCCAGGGACCACGCTGAACCGAGGATGGAATCTGTCTGCTACCACAACAGTGAAGTTGGGCGTCAAGGTTCCCATTGCTACGTTGGTTGCATTTTTCCTCCAGATTATGGTGGTTTGAGAGTGAGAGGGGGGTAAGGCAAATGGGACCGGGAGAGAAACAGAGTCCCCCACTTGCACAGCCAGAGGCGGTGAAGGCAGAGCAGGAAATAAGGGAACTGAAAATGAAGAGAGGGGAGAATGAGATTATTATTTTGGGGGCTAACGCTCGTGTGGTACAGCGGCAATAATCACTTGAAGCAAAAACTCCTATCCACACACAGAAAGGTTCTTCTGCATCAGCCTTTCCCAGGCTGGCCTCCTCTAGATGTTTTGCATTTTAACTCCTATCAGCCTCAGACATGGGAGATAAAAGTCTTTTTTCTTTTATTTTATCCCATTGCTGGAAAAAGACAATGGCCTTTTCGTGAGATGTGAAAGTACGGGCAGAGCTATCTGATTTATTTCTTCTGCAAATGCCAAAGCCCATTGTTGCCTTTGTGAGGACTGATCCTGCTGTGAGGACCAGGGAGAAAACTCAATGTTGTTGGCATTTTAATAAGAGACCACCTAATTCGCACTTCTCAAAGCAATGCAAGAACCAAAACACAACTATCCTTTGAAAATCCGCACTTGCCTGGATTTCGTGATGCACTTTTTCTCCAGCCAAGCAAAGCGAACGATGCAATGGGGGGGGGGGGAGATGTGTGCACAAAATGGATATATAGGTGGAAAGCACATCCAAAAATGTATTGTTTATTATGGGAAATAGTTTGCAGAAAGGTGCATGTTGTTCGCAAGTGCATGCAAAAAATGTGTTTGTTAGGAGAAATCTGTGCCAAAATACTGATGTCGCATAGAATTTTTAAAAAATCACAAACTACTGCAGAAATTAGAACTGCATTTAAGAGCTTATATACACACTTACATTTTCTCTATGCTTTCCAGAAAAGGTTTGCATTTTCAAGCTCCATGTCCAAGCACTCTTTTCTCTCTTTTTTTTGCTCTGGAACTTTCCCCACTAAATCCCACTGAAATGGCAATCCACAGAGAACCCAAATTGCCACTTATTGCACATCAGCTATAAAGAGCACGTTTTTGCAGGGGAAACTCTGGTGCAAAAAAAAGGAGAGCCCAAAACACAGAGGTTTAAATTGCAGACCTGTGCCTGGAAAGAAGGGTCCAAGCGGTAAGCGTGGATAAGTTTGCAAAAATGAGGAAGGAGAGAAACTGAAACTGATGGATTTTGTCCAGGGCTCTCTTTTTTTCAGCAGGATCTCACCGGAAATGAATTCCAGCTCCTCTTGAGTGGACGCCATTGCCATTATAAGAGAAAAAGGGAGGCATTCATGGTGAGTTCCTCTTTTTCTAGAAAAACAGCACGGATTTTATCCATTCCTACCCTGGTGTCAGCCTTTATTTTTCACAGGTTTTGTAGGATTTGCGTTCAAAAACCTGCCAAACCTGTTTGCTGAAGACGACGACAGGAGAAAAGGAACTGATGTGTACACTGTATAGAAAATTATGCTTCTCTCACAGAACCTTCAACTCATTTTCTCTTTAAAAACAACTATTGCCTACATTAAGACTCTGTTTCTAATTAGCACTAATTAATGCTACGTAGCCATGAACAATAACACTAAAGCTCAGTCCCAAAGCTTGCCGGCAGCTACGTTAAATTTGTATACATTTAAATAAATTCAAAATCCGGTTAGATAATGTAACTTCATAGGGAAGGCCTGCTGTAATGGGCCCCTTCCTAGAATGGGCAGAGACTGTGAGCTTGTATATCCTGCATGTCATTCACTCAGACTGTAATAGGGACACATTTTAATGTTTGATAGACTATTGTATTTTAATATTCTGTTGGAAGCCACCCAGAGTGGCTGGGGAAACCCAGCCAGATGGGTGGGGTATAAATAATAAATTATTATTATTAAATAATAATAATTATTATTATTAATTATTATTATTATTATTACATTTATTCATTTGTTAAAGGCATTGATACCACACCCTTTAGCCAAAAAGGCTCCAGAGCAGCTTACAAATATAAAAAGAAATAATTGTAAGAAAGACCTTGCCCTCAGGCTTACAATAAAAAAGAAAAAGAGGTGGCACAGCACATGAGGAAAAGGGAACAGGAGGGAGAAGGAAAAAAACAAGATCAAGCCTTGAAGGGACATCTTTTAGAACAGGGGTGGTCAACTCCCAACAGTCTGTGATCTACTTACAGAGTTAAGAACTGGCAGTGATATACTCCCTTTTTTGGGGTTCAGGTCAAAGTTGTTGAGCTTTTTTTGGGAGGAGGAAAGCCCTGTTTTTGGGGCATGCAGGGCAAAAAAAACTAAGCTTTTTTTAGGGGAGCCAAAGTTCTTGAGCTTCTTTGGGGGAGCCAGTGATCTACCACAGACCTGTTGGACGTGCCTGTTTTAGAACATATAACTTCCTGTGTGCAGATTCTGGCTGTCTTGGATAGCAGCAATCTCCTGGGAGCCCTCCTCACCACCAACCCTGATCAGATCTGGGAGCAGAGCTGTTGACACAGTCTGAACCAGACAGGCAGGCCTGTTCCTGCCACACAGCTTCTCCCCACCTGACAGCAGAATGGGAGGTCAGCGAATTTTCCAGCAGCTCACAAGCTCTGGCCCTGGCCTCCATCTTTCCGCACAGCTGCCCTGACAGGTGCTTATCCGCATCCAGACAAAGAGCCCCGCCCGATTCATTTAGCTTATAACCGGTGACCTCCATGCCATGAAACCTGCGCCAATCCTGTCATTTCCCCCAATCTGCTCCGGAGGCCACGCCGAGGGAAGCGCAAGGGGGTCGGATCCAGAGCAGGAGGGCCTGCCGAGAGCCGACGGCGAGTGTCGGAACGAACAGCTCAGGCCGCTGCTAAAATCGGAGGACATTTCATTCTGATCCCCAGCACGGGCTCACAAATACTAGCTTGGCCCTTTCTGCATTCAAGAAACAACCAGAGGGAGCGTTTCTTGGATGAGACCGAGAAAACCTCTACAAGAGCCACAGTGCGCATGCTGTCATCATCCTGTTTGGACTACAACTCCCATCATCCTCGACCACACTAAGAACGATGGGAGTTGTAGTCCAAAACATCTGGGGTGTGTGTGTGTGTGTGTGTGTGTGTGTGTGTGTGTGTGTGTGTGTTGGAAGTACAACGGGGTGTGTGTGTGTGTGTGTGTGTGTGTGTGTGTGTGTGTGTGTGTGTGTTGGAAGTACAACAGCAGGGATCATCCCATTGGTAACTTACAGGTTAATTCTGTTAAAGCATAGATGATGTTGGCATCTTGACTTTCCCTGCCTGCCCCACCTTAGGCTGATAATGCGGCGTATGAGGCAGCAAACAACACCGCCTCTCGATATTCAAGCCCTTCCTCTTTTCATTTCCTTCCACAAGCCCTTTTATTGTCTGTCAACACTACCGAGATGAGAGAGAGAGAGAGGCAACACGCTTGGATTTATTTGCCCAGTCTAATCCGGCCCCTTCCCCTCCATCTCCGGCTCTTTGAAACCATCCATATAACAAACCCCAAGCCGGCGGGGCCTGCAGGTCTGAGCCCTTGTAAATTAAAAGCCGAACAACAGCATCGGCCACATGCCAGGGGCTGCATTAGCGGGAGCTGAGTGAGGAGAGCCGGGAGGCAGCGGGGGGGACGACGACAGGGGAAGATGGATGAAAATTGGCTCAGTGGGAGCCCAGCAGCCACCACAAGCTGTAATGGATGGGCCGGCTCCCTGTGGGGAAAGAGAGCGGGGCATGGATGGGAGAAGGCCATAAATCTAACAGGAGGGGGTGGGTGGGGTGGGCATTGAGGTTCCTATGTGCTGGGCCGTCCTCTAAGGCGGCAGCGGGGGGCTGATGTGGAGGTAGCCATCTTTCCCCCCTTTCTTTTCCGCTTAACAACACAGAAGGACCCCGGCCTTTTCACAGCAGCATGCCAGGCAGAAACCAACAGGGGAAGCTTGGCCTGGGATGAAGATGCAGCGATGAGATTTCTGCCTGACAGGCAGTCCCTGAAGGCCCCCGGCCGTCTCATTTCCATCACTGGAGGGCTGGTTCCTCGAGGCCGGAAGGACTGGCAGATCCACCGCTACCACTTAATGGGTATTTGACCCCGTGCTTGTATTTCATAACCCAGGGGTAGCCCTCCAAGGGTTTTGAACGACAGTTCTAATAATTCCCAGCCAACATGGCCAACAGTCACAGAGGATGGGAGCCGCAGGCCATAATATCTAGAGAACGCCACATTGGCGGCCTCTGTTTTTAAAGGCTAGGCTTGCCACTCCATTCTAGGAGAACGGTGAAATCTTGTAGGATCAGCATGTGGCAGAGGAGATATGACAGTCTCCAAATATCCAAAGGGCTGTCACAAGGAGGACGGAGCAAGCTTGTTTTCTCCAGCTCCAGAGGGCAGGACTCGAACCGATGGCTGCAGTTTACAAGAAACGAGATTCTGGCTAAACATCAGGAAGAACTTTCTGGCAGTAAGAGCTTTTTGACAGTGGAAAGGTCTCCTTCCCTGGAGGTTTTTAAGCAGAGGTTGGATGGTCATCTGTCATGGATGCTCTAGCTGAGATTCCTGCATTGCAGGGGGTTGGACTACTACACAACCCTTAGAGTCCCTTCCAAACTCTAGGATTCCCATCAGCCCAGAAAGCACAGCTGTCAGAAACATCTAGAGGGCACTGAATCAGAGAAGGCTGATGTACATATAATTAGAGAAGTCCAGTGCCAACTTATTAATACCAGTGCTGTGTGTGTGTTAGTGTGTGTGTTTTTGCTTTGATAAAAAGGGATGTGGGTGCCGGCACAAAATGGCTTCCATGGACAGCAAAAAGAGGCTATGGTACCATCACCGTGACAATGATTATATTGTTAGTTGCTTTTCTCAGTGACTTACAAAGCAACTTACATTAAAGCCAACTAACAACAAAAACCGAAAAACACAAATATAAAGATAATAGGGCCAGAGCCTAGGTAGGGGAAAAGAAAGTTGGTACCATGTATGCCTCCTGGGGAGATTATTCAACAAGTGTGGGGCCACCATTGAAAAGGCCTTCCTTGTGTTGCCATCCTCCGAAGCTCCCATGGAGGGGGCACACGAAGAAGGGACTTAGATGATGATTGCAGGGTCCGGGTCAGTTCATATGAGGAAAGACAGTCCTTGAGGTCTTGCGGTCCTGAACACCACAAGGCTTTATAGGTCAAAACAATCACTCTGAATTGAGCCCAGAAGCAAGTTTGTTTCGCCGTTGTGGTCATTATGACGGCCATGTTGCCAAAACAGGACTACTACCAAATGAGAGGGAAGCGTGAGTATGCTTGGGGGAAGCCCGAGGTTTGCAAAAGTCTGGGAGGGGAATCTATGGGGCAGGGCATCTAAGGGGGCCAAATTAACAGTGCCACGAAAACCACAAAGCAGTCCAGTGAGGACGGAGCAGACCCTCCAAGTGTCCCTATTTTCCAGGGACAGTCCCGGATTTACAGAAGCTGTCCTGATTTCTGAATTGATCCTAGAATATCCTGCTTTTCCTTAAGGTAAAGGTAAAGGGACCCCTGACCATTAGGTCCAGTCATGTCCAACTCTGGGGTTGCGGCGCTCATCTCGCTTTATTGGCCAAGGGAGCCGGCATACAGCTTCCGGGTCATGTGGCCAGCATGACAAAGCCGCTTCTGGTGAACCAGAGCAGCGCACGGAAACGCCGTTTACCTTCCCGCCGGAGCGGTACCTATTTATCTACTTGCACTTAGATGTGCTTTCGAACTGCTAGGTGGGCAGGAGCTGGGACCGAGCAATGGGAGCTCACTCCGTCGCAGGGATTCGAACCGCCGACCTTCTGATCAGCAAGCCCTAGGCTCTGTGGTTTAACCCACAGCGCCACCTGCGTCCCGTTGCTTTTCCTTAGGACGTCCCTATTTTCATCAATGAAATGTTGGAGGGTATGAGTCGGTAGCCATGGAATGCCAAGTATTCGAGGGTTTTTTGGGGGGGTGTCATTCTTTGCTGGGTAGGGGAGACATGGAGTATTATGAAAAAGGCATGGCAGGCTATCCGGAACACTGAACAGGAATAGATTTTTCAAGGCCCTTCGCTTGCATTAGCTCAGTAATCTTAGTTCCCGTAGGGTTGGTCAGTACAATTATGCCCCACACAGCAGACGAGGTTGCTGAGAGGCAAAGACTGAGACCAGCAGCTGGTTCGAGGTCACTTCATGGCTGAGGCGGTTCCTGAGTGAGCAAGACACATTCCCAAGCTCATCCCTCTTGCAGCTCGATCCTCCGCATTATTCAGACGTAATACACCCCTGGGTCCACAATGTGACTTGCTCCCAAACAAGGGGGATTGCATCCTTTGCCGCTTTTCTCTAAAGACGGCTTTGCTGTCTTACCCCCAAGGACAACAAAAGGTGGCTCACAAGAACGTTCTTTGGGTTGCAATTCGGGCATTATTCATCGGCAATTGTGCCGGAGGCTCAGGGCCGCGAACTGTCCCCCACCCGGCTTCGCAACACAGAATGGGAAGGTCTGAAGGGGGCTCGTAAGTGTGATCTAGCGAGCGTGCTTACAAGCCCTCTCCAACCTTGCCACTGAAAGCAGCAAGGTTAAGTGGGGACAGGGCAGGCTCAGCACACCCAGCCTGGCACTTTCAGCATGATTACAGATTAATAAGGCTCACATTGGGGGGGGGGGGGAGGATGGAAGCAACCTTGACATACTCCTGCAAATGTTGCCCGGGAAAGTACAAATCATGGCCTACCGCAGGGCTAAGGAACCTGCATTCTGCAGCGCTCTGCGGTCGTCCAATGCTTTCGGACCCCTAACACCCATCAGCCCCACAGAGCATGGCCAATCCGGAGGGAGTGAGAAGAGTTGTGTTCTAGCAGCATCTCAAAGGAGGGAGGTTTTTTTTACTCCAAGAGGCCTTCTGCCCTACTATATCCCCTCAGATCACTCTGCAGGAACATCAAGGAAGGTGTGAAGGAAGGTGTGCTGTTGTTGTTTTGAAAATATTTCCATTGAATGTTATCCATATGGCCCATATAACCAAACAGAACTTCATGAGGCAAACGCAAAGAAATGGAACCGAACCGAACCAAGGTTAGCATGGGATGTTACCAGTGCTTTTTTTCTATTTTAAAAAATGTTTAGGGGTACTCTCATTTTCCTACTCATATCGAAACAGTGGCGGAGGAAGCCTTTCGGACACCCGGGGCAGTGAACGGAGGCAGCCGCTGGGGGTGGGGCGTCCTGATGTGCATTGTGACGTCAGGACGCATGTCAGGATGCACTGCACATGCGCGGAATCCCGTGCATGCGCACTCCGCCCGGGCCGGCACTGCTGCTTCCGCGGCGGCCGGGAGAGCCGCCAAGTGATCGTGGGCTTGTGGGGCTCCTGCGCGCAAGGCCATGCTGCTTTTTGCGCACAGCAGCCCCACAAGCCCGCGATAGCTCGGCGGCTCTCCTGGCAGCAGCGCCGGCCCGGACAGAGTGCACATGTGCGACATTCCCGTGGCAACCTTACTGGTACGAGCCACCGCCGCACGGGCGGGGTGCCGGGCGGCGGAGCTCACCTTGGGGAGTTGCGGGAGGGGCCGCCGACTTGTCATCCCCCTCCCCTGGAACCCAGGCGCACCGCCCCCTATGTCCCGTCCTTGCTACGCCACTGTATGGAAATACTGCCGCTCAATGAGGCCAAACTTAGATTCACAAAATGTTTAGGGATATGCGCCCCCCCCGCGTCCCCCCAGAAAAAAAAAGCACTGCATGTTACAGTCACAAAGAAAAAACAATAAGGCTGGTTATCTGGATATTTGCGGTAAGATACAAGAGGTGTTTCGCACATGACTTGCGAGATGCGCGGAAATATAACTGAAACCATCAGAGACGCAAGAAGGGCCAAAAATATAGAGGTTCTGCATTACATCAAGAATTTTGTTTGCTTTGTTTTTTAAAAAAACAATTAGAGGTTAACTTATCCCAAATTGCTTGAGAGACTTGTGGAAGGGACAAATGTAACTTTTCTTTTTTTTAATGCATTCGATAAAATCCCACTAAACGGAGACAAAAGAGGTTAACTTTCCAAGAACGGGTGTGTGCATTTCTCAGCAAGAGAGTCATAAGGAGCGCAAAGCAGCTTCTGAGACCTTTTCAGCCCAATTTCAAACACAGTGACCTTTTCTCAACAAGAGCAGACCCCCCAAACCTGGTCTAAATGATCTGAGTTCTGCCAGCAACTCTAAAGCTTCTCTCCACCCCCCACAAAAAAGTACACTATAACTGTGACCTAGAGATATGAGAGGGTAGGAAGGAAAAAAAGAAGCAGTAATATACCTAGCTGGGTTTTTTTTTTTTGGTTAAACAAAACAAAACCCTGAGGTGCTGATACTCATATATTGATGAGCGTCGTGGGTGCCAGCAGGAAGGAAGGAAGGAAGGAAGGAAGGAAGGAAGGAAGGAAGGAAGGAAGGAAGGAAGGAAGAAAGAAAGAAAGAAAGAAAGAAAGAAAGAAAGAAGTGCTGTAACTCCAATGAGTAGCCTTGGGGGGGGGGGAGCTCATATTATACCACCGAAAAGCATCTTGGGAACTGCAGTTCGTTAAGGATGCTAAGACTTGTTATGAGACCTCACTGAGCTGAAACTCCCAGAGTTCCCTGGGGAAAAGGACTGTTACGCCACTCTTAGAATAGGGCTCTTCATGGGTTAAACCACAGAGCCTAGGGCTTGCCGATCAGAAGGTCAGCTGTTCGAATCCCCGCGACGGGGTGAGCTGCCGTTGTTCTGTCCCTGCTCCTGCCAACCTAGCAGTTCGAAAGCACGTCAAAGTGCAAGTAGATAAATAGGTACCACTCCAGCGGGAAGGTAAACGGCGTTTCCGTGCGCTGCTCTGGTTCGCCAGAAGCGGCTTAGTCATGCTGGCCACATGACCCAGAAGCTGTACACCGGCTCCCTCGGCCAATAAAGCGAGATGAGCGCCGCAACCCCAGTCAGTCACAACTGGACCTAATGGTCAGGGGTCCCTTTACCTTTACCTAACAGCTCCCAGCAACCATCCCAGACTACAGTTCCCAAGATTCTTTGGTGCAAACAGGGTCTTAGCCAGGGCCAAGCGTGATGCAATAGCTTGGAGGTAGACTAGGGAGACCTGAGTTCAAAGCCCCCCCCCCCCATGAAGTTCACTGGCTGGGTCATGAGGCAAGTCGCTCCTGCTCTGTGCCACCAACCCCGTCAGTTGGCTGTTGGCAGGATAAAATTGGGGCAACCCTCATAGACGAAGAACGGGAGGCAAACATACGTGATGTGCACAATTATTTGTCTGCCCAGTTTCGCATAGCATTTGAAACCAGTGTGACCACGGGGGGCAGCCCGCTATTTGAAGGACAGTGCTGTTTTTTGAGGGAGCACCCATTACAAAAACAGTTTATAAAAGCAAAAGAAACTGAAGAAAAAAGTTGCCCATCTACTTTTTAATGTTTGACATTTTATTATGTTTTTTTTAATGGGAAGCCACCCAGAGTGGCTGGGGCAACCCAGCCAGATGGGTGGGGTAATAATTAATAAATAATAATAATAATAATAATAATAATAATAATAATAATAATAATAATATTGAGCACCTGGACCCAGCAAGAGCACAGGTCATCTGTTCACAGAATCTCCCCCACTATGGCAAGATCTATTTCCATTCCAATCCTAGTAATTATTCGCTGATTGGCATATCTCCAAATGTATTCATATATGCAAATCGGTGTCCTGTTTTGTCCTCGTTCTCTCTCTCTCTCTCTTTTGGCAACACGGTTCCTCTTTCCTGGCAATGTACGAAGCGGGCCTCCCCATTTGAGACGGCAGCTAAAGGGTTCAGATGGCCGCCGCACAAACAGTTGCAAGCAGAAATCTTTTAAACTCCGGCATTTCTTAATTAGGGGAAAACATTAGAGATACAATTACGAATCCTGAAAAGTCAGCAAGGTTTTTCATTCTCCCCAAACTCGGTTTCTTCCTCAAGGCAGGTTATTATTAGGCTGCGTGTTCAAGGCTGCTGGCAAGAGAGCTTCGGGGCAGCCATCTCCCTTTCTGATTGCAACTGTTAATACGGGCCCAGAAGCATCGCCTGTAATAGGAGGGACCACAATAGGAGGGGGGGGGAAGGGGGCCAGACAAGGTCTTTTTTTTCTGTGCCATTACCGCAGGCCTGCATGGCCCATCAAGTTCAATGAAGCCCACCAGGACATGCTAAGGCTCTGGTTTTCGCTGTTTAACAGAGACTGCAAAAGAAGTTTGGAATGGGAGGCTAATACCAGGTTTGGGCTGATGTACATTGCAGCTGGTAGGGCAGAAAGCAGTGGGGCTGGAGGCTAGGCAGAGGCAGAGCCAAGGACAGGGAGAGTCAGTTCATTCCAGCATTGCCCCCTTCCTTGACTAATACCACAAAGGCAACACGGAGACTAAGGCTGCATTCACAGCACACATTTAAAGCACTATGATGCCACATTGAACAGCTCAAATAAAATATAACAATCTGGGAGTTGTAGTTTGTTCAGGGTGCTGAGAGATGCCTATTCACTTCCCAGAGCTACAGTTCCCAGAATGGTTTAACAATCAATTCCTTTTTTCGGAGGGAACTCTGGGAATTGTAGCTCCAGGAAGGGGACAGAGGGTCTCTTGACAACTCCCAGCACCCTAAACAAACTACAGCTCCCATGTTTCTTTGGGGGGGGATCCACTAATGTTTAAAGTGGTATCGTCCTATTTTAAATGTATGGTGCAAATGTGGCCTTGGGGGGCAGGGAAGATGCCACAGCCTGCAGGTGGCACGGTGGGGTGGCTTGCCGAAGGGAGAAACTGTGTGCCCCCGCTTGCCCTAGGCTACAATCTGAAAGGCCACATTTTGGGTTGGTGGACCCAGAGAAAGGTGCACAGGGCAGGTTTAATAGACACACAGCTGCCACAGGAGAACAGAAGTCGGGCTTGAGAGAATTCTTCCTTTCCCTGCAACGTTCAAAAAAGCAACAACGGCAGAGGCTCACTCTGAGTGGAACGTGCTGGCATTCTCTTTTATGATGTGGCACTACGAGGAGGGAGGAACTACACCTTTCGATATTCAGCCAGACACAGACACGCTCCCCCCCCCTTCCCTAACACAGCTCAAATTCTCCCAGGTGTCGACAAGATCAGACTTGGAAGGAGGAACGAAACCCCGGAGCAAATTGACTCACCCAGCAGCGGGAGAAGCCAGCCAGTCAAGGTAGGAGAGAGACAGGTGCCATGGCAGGGAGCCATGCCAGGCTGGCTCAATAGGGCAAGGCAGAGGCGCAAGGTGGGACACTCAGATCTACAAAAGACTCTCTCCCCCCCTGATAGTCAGAGGCGAGGGGAGGGCCTTATGGCGTTGGCCGGAAGGCAGGTGTCACCAGGTAGAGCGGAAGGAGGCGGCACGGCCCAGGAAGAGACCTGATCCTCTCCTGCCCTCAGGGAAGGGATGACAAAAGCATTTCAGATATTCAGGGAAACCTGTTGGACTGTTGTAAGTGGGGAGGAGCGCTGCGTGTCAAAGAATCGCACAGCCAAGTTGCCAGGGGTTTTGCAACTGAGATACGGAGTGGTTTGGAGCAGGTACAGACTGGGGGAGTTATGCGGGGAATGTCTCTGCCAAGGAGCAAACTCCTTGCTCTCTGAATCATGCTATACTCTTGCCGAATTAAAATTGAAGGCACAATGCCAAAAATTGAGCCCTCGGAGGAAGAATACAAGAGGAGCCCGCCCCCAGCATTTCTGCCCCTTGTTTTCAGATGTGCAGATATGGCGATCGAACGATCTCTCATCACATCTGACCCAGGAGTGCAAGAGAATTATCCGTGCCGGACAACAGCTTGAGTGGAACGGAGACAGGGCAGAGCAGGGACTCGTTCAGAGACACAGCAGCCAGGTTGAATGCAGGGTCTGAAATGCAGGATGCAACTACAACAGCTCTTGCAGGTGACCCTCCAGCGTCTGCTTAAAGACCTCCGGCAAAGGAAAGAGCCAGGCAGACTCTCCTGCTGTCAAACAGCTCTTACCGTTAAAATGTTAACCAAAATCTACATCCCTCAAATTCCTGCTCCATCTTCTGTGTGAAAGCCCTCCAGTTATTTGAAGATGGCCATCATGTCTCCACTGAATTTTCTCTTTGCTTTGCCATTTGATCTTTTCCTTTGACCAGGATTTCAACTTTAAAGCATACCTGTAGTAGCTTCAAGCCAAGAGACCCTCCTTCCAAAAGACAAGATTCGACCCCCACCATTGAAGCCATGCATCGCCTGCAGAACCAGTCATTCATTATCAGGCTCCACCCAGCTATTAGCGGCCGACATGTATATTAAACAGGGTTACACACAACTCCGTGGCCCAGTTCTGCAAAACAGGCCTGAGGCAAATTTTCTCTCTTCGGCCAAGAAATGGGGTGAGAGGAGTTTGGAGACTGGGCTGCAGTGAAGGGGACTTTGACTGTGGCAGAACCCAACACAGAAGGCCAGGGACACTGTTTGATTCTTGGAGGCACCAGGGTCAAGTCATCTTCCAAAGCAGAGAAGCTGTTTGGGTCTGGAGTTCATGTAGAAACTGATGCTCACTAGCAAGCCTGAAAGGAAAAGTCCTTGCATCAAACTGTCCACGCCCAAATTTTCTTGCAAAATTTCACAGAGCAGCTGCTAAGACAGTGTTACTAAAACTAGGGAGGGACATAGCCTGCCCCCACCCCCCAAAAAGCACACACGCAAACACACGGCTGGTCTTCTGTTTGGTGCTCTCGTTCCTAAAAAGCAGAAACTGGTTCTTCAAGATAGACATCCTAGAATAGCGAGGGCTGAGCTGTTCATCAGGTGCTGGGAAGAGAAAAACGGTGCTGGGTTTGGTGTGTGTGTGGGGGAGAGAGAGAGAGAGAGAGAGAGAAGAAAAGGAGCATAGCTGACGGAAACGAAAAAGTGGAGGCACAGTATACTGCGATCCTGTGGGAGCACAGAAAAAGTGAAAATGTGGTACTGTGCCCCAAAAATCTTGGAGCAGTGTCTTTTGAACAGCTGCCCATTCTGTGGAATAGCATTCCAGCTGATGACAGGCACTCCCTACCTGCACTTGCCGGAATAAGTGGTATTTTTATTTTTTTTAACATATGATTTTTATTGGTTTCATATTACATTAACACACAAATTTTCATATTATATTACATATAATAGGCTTAAAGCTCTGCCGAGCTAAGACTTCCCTCCCTCCTTTCAACGGTTTTTAGGTATTATTTAGCCTCTAACGCTTTTGTTTTTTATCTATCTCTGACCTTTTTTATCTTCCTCCTCTGATTTCAGTCAGAGATTATTCACATCTCACAACATAGAAATTGCAACAGTCCTGTTAGTGTCTTTAAACTTGTACAATTTTCTTTTAAATAGTCCATAAATTTACTCCAATCATTCACGAACTTCCGGTCGTCTTGGTTCCTGACCTTGCCTGTCATCTTCGCCAGTTCGGCATAATCCATCATTTTTAGCTGCCAATTCTCTAATGTTGGTACCTCTTGCAGTTTCCACCTTTGAGCCACCAAATATTTTTGTAAATATTTTTGTTTGGACGGGCTTTCCCAGCTGGATAAATGGGACTTTACAACAAGTGTCTACTTGTTAAGAGTTTTAGTCTTCTCTTAAATACTGTATATTTATCTTTTTGGTGTCTTTTCGATCCTCTTATGTGTAAATCGCCTTGAGGCAGTGGTTTAGAAGGCAACATGAAAACAACAGAATCTGCTCTAACATTTAAGGGAAAGAAAAGTTTCTAGTCCATATGACTGTGAATATGTCCCGGAAAGCCCATGGGCAATGCCTGCTGAAACCATAGAAGGGGCAACGGAGTGAACTTTCCAGGAGTGGGGCACAGGCCTCCCTGCCTGGCCCCCGCTCTACCCCATGCCTAGCAAATTCAAACTATGCAAAACAGGAAGAATGCCAAATTATCAACTCTTACAAATTTGCATTATTTATATGGGATTAAATAATAATGATAAATAGAAGAGTTGATATAGTCCTGGCAGTGACCTGCTTCGTGGGGTTATCGGGTGAACCAAAATCTCTCTTTGTAATTGAACTCGTCTTTTGATCCAGGACGAATCCCACGGCAGCTTATGCTAAATACTATAAAAATTGAGGCTCTTTGATCCCCTACAACTAGTAGCATTGATCTCGGTGCAGCCTGTCGCTGCTGCTCCCAACCCGTCTCAGCCCCTGGCAACTATTGGCAGTTGCCTGGTTGCTTCCTTTAGACTCTGTCCCTAACCCACTACCCGTCACCGGAAAGAGAGGCAAGCATAGGGAGGACTGGCTCCTGGCTCATTAGAATAAAGGACCGTCATTCACCATCAAGGAGCAATTCTCCTAAGACACACCCTTGTGTGTTCCTTCCAGTGCAAGGCAGATTAACAAGCAGGAAAGACGGAGTTTTGCTACCTCTTAAGACTTGCCAAAAATCCTCTGTGAGAAGGGGAATGACTGGCAGGATTCTGGGACCTGACGGTGCTTGCAGAACAAGGGAAAAAAGACCACTCGAGAGGAAGCCGACCCACATAGCTACACAGAACATAGTTTTGAGGTTTTTCCTAGAATCAAGCTGCATATCAATTTTATGAAATAAAATAATTATGCAGTTAAACTACGGAGCTCACTCCCACGGGAGGCGATAATGGCTACCAACTTAAATGGCTTAACAAAATAATTAGACAAATTCATGAAGGATAAGGCTATCAGTGGGAACAGTTCTAGCCTAGATTTTTCCAACATGCTTGTTTCATTCGTGCAGGGAATTCATGCCCCGCCCCATGGGAAAACCATGCACTTCCCTCCCTCCAATCTGAAAAAGTAGGCTCCTGGAACAGTTTTTGCACCCCTTTGGCTGGTAGCGTGAACCAGGCCTTCGTCACAGGAGCAGAAGTGGAAGCGGCTTCCAGACACCAAATGCATTAGGACAGCTATGTCAGTCTCAGGTTATCATTATTTAACAGCCGAGTCGAGTAGCACCTTCGAGACTCATTTTAGAAGAACATAAAACTTTGCAGAGGCTGTAACTTCCTTCTTCAGATGCCAGAATTGCTGGAGGCAAGCAACGGAGGCAGTTAACAGAGCGTCCTCCGATTCCAGGGGTATCCTCGTGGATAGACTAGGACAGCTCGGTCAGCAGAGCAGGAGACTCTTAATCCCAGAGCCATGGGTTTGATCCCCACGTTGGGCGAAATATTCCTGCATTGCAGGGGGGTTGGACTAGATAGCCCCCGTGGTCCCTTCTAACTTGACAATTCTAAGAATGCAAGTGGAGAGGGAGTCTCTGTGAGCTCCCCCTGCTAAGGGCCAAAAGGAACCAGTTGCTGGGGCCCAGCCATATAAATGCCCGTGAATCCTATGGCAATTTAACAGGGCAAAGTTAGCCTCCAGCTACGATGCGCAGGAGAAGAACTATTCAGACACCACTTTGGCAAAGCACATGCCATTGGAAGCACAACTATGCCACTTCGTGCCCAGGGCAGACCACTTAGTAAGCAATTGGGAACGCAATCCCTCCACCCCACTCCCAAAAATAACCACAGCAGTGCCGTGACGCTTGCTCAGAGCACCTCCGAGAATCACAGGACGTTTATTGCAATCTGACCAATCATTAATACAGAAAATAGAATCAAAGTCTCATTCAGCTTTCATCAGTGGCCAGCTGAGCTGGAAGGCAGCATGGTTAGGAAGTCGGAGGGACCCAGTGAGGCGGGAAGATGCGCCCCCTTCCCCGAGGGCCACACCCACCTCGGCAGCAGCAGCAGCAGCAGCAGCAGCTCCAGGCAAAGCTGAAAGGGAAAAAGGATGGGTCAATTATGTCTTCTTATCCTAAAAGCAGAAGCCAGAGTTGCATTTCAAATGATTCCCGAGCACTTGCGGCTTTATTTTTATTCTCTGTCAAACCATCAAGTGATTACAGGCACGCTGTTAAAAAGTACGTAGGGCTGCATTTCAGGGAGTCAGACCATAAAAAAAAAATATGAACTCTGTTCCAATTCGGGTTCAACAAAAGCTATGCAGCTCTCTTGGTTCAGCTGCACTGTGCTAATTCTAACCACCTCACGTCATGACCTTCTAATTTTTTTCTTTTCAAGCATACTATTTGCATGCACTAATACTGCACCCTCCAGAACACTCGTTAAAGTATATTTGACCACAGATCAAATCAAATGAATTTCTGCTTTCATGTGTTCTTGCAGAATTGATTTGTGCAGCTGGGAAGAACCCAGAGATTTAGCTTCGTGTGTTTGTGTGTGTGTACATACACACACAAAAAAATAAATAAATAAATAAAAACACCCATTTTATACACGCACATACCTATCTCTCTGGCAAAGAACGGCATTACTATAAAGGCACATATAAATCTATGGTGCAATCACACTTGGAATAGTCCGTACAGTTCTTGTTACCCAGTGGAATGATCCTATGGAGTGTGAGAGTTAAGTTCCACTAACTACAGTGAGGCACTTCCAAGGGCACATGAATAGGGCTGGGCTACACAATGGCTTGGAGCATTTTCTGTGAGGAAAACGCACACACCTAAAGGGGGTAAATGACACATGCATCTATGCAATTATGAATGGCTGGAGAGAGACAGAGAGAGCGGGCATTTTGTTCCCTCTCATACAAATACCAGCAGTTTGGTACTGTCAATTGTGGAAGGTAAGTTCGGGAGAGACTATAAATGTTTCCCGGCCAGGAGGTCACTTAAAACCACAGGTTGCAATCAATGTTAGTTGTACTCAAAGCAGACCCACTGAAATTAATGGACATACCTAACTTAAGCCCATCGATTTCAATGGGCTGTGCACAACATTCTCTGTCTGCTAGTGCAACGGCTCTTGGGCCAGCGGATGGGTGGATTTCAGCACTATGCAACAGAAGGATACAATGCAACAGATGTGCTAGCAGAAATTCAGTGTGTAACAGACCGAGCAATCTATTGCACGACCAAGCTACCAGCAACCTGCTCACGCTATCTCCTGCACAAAAGTGTTCTGCTGCCGTGAACGGCTTCGCCAGTGCAACAAGTATGACTTATTCAGTGACTTGAAAAGGTAAAGGGACCCCTGACCATTAGGTCCAGTCGTGTCCGACTCTGGGGTTGCGGCGCTCATCTCGCTTTATTGGCCGAGGGAGCCGGCGTACAGCTTCCGGGTCATGTGGCCAGCATGACTAAGCCGCTTCTGGTGAACCAGAGCAGCGCACGGAAACGCCATTTACCTTCCCGCCGGAGCGGTACCTATTTATCTACTTGCACTTTGACGTGCTTTCGAACTGCTAGGTGGGCAGGAGCTGGCACCGAGCAACGAGAGCTCACCCCGTCGGGGGATTCGAACCACCGACCTTCTGATCAGCAAGCCCTAAGCTCTGTGGTTTAACCCACAGTGCCACCTGGGTCCTATTCAGGGTACAACCCTATGGAACCCACAAGGCATTATGGCTGCTTGCACAGATGGCTTTTAAGAAGAAATGGGGGGAATCAACAGGTATGAATGACAAGGGGTGAGGTGGAACCTTGCATGTTCAGAGGCAGTTTAACTCTGAACACTGCTAGATGCAGGGAACGGAAAACAGGTGGCAGCTATTGCCTTCACTCTCTGCTCAAGCACTTCCAAGGGGCAAACTGCCTCGATGCTGCAGGAAACAATGCTAGACTTGGCGGATGTCAGTCTCCAGCAAGGCAGTTCTTACATTCTCTCTTTTCACTTTTAAGTGAGATGAGGCTCAGTGATAAAAAGAATCCAAGGAGGGACCAACAAGTGTGTGGGTCTTGCTGCTGAACAAATGGCCTCTTCTTGCTTGGAATTCTCAAAGTCAAAAAGATTATCTTCTGCACTAACTGAACACGTCTTACTGGAAAAAGCAAGCCTCACTCAGTTTAGATAGAAGGCCCTGGACACTCCAAAATGAGCCCACGCTTCCATATAATTAGCTATACAGGTCCCCATCCAGGAGAAAATGCACCTGGGATGAAGGGAAATGCTAGAAAATAGCTTTCTTGCTCCTCTTTGGGGATGAAGACAGGAGACAATTTTTTTCAACATCACCAGATGGATTCTTCCTGATCTTCTGACAACTGAGCCACTCGTTTTGAAGAGGCTACTCTTTTCTGCAAAAGATTTCAGGTTGGGTTTCAGTTCCATCCTTTACTATTGGTTATGCTGGGCAGGAGCTGATGGGAGCTAGACTCCCATCAACAACAACTGTAGTTAACGTGCATATTCTCCTTACCAGAACCACTTGAAGATTCAGATCCGCCCAATCTCTTTGAGTTTAGCAACCAGATCTTCTACCGTCTCCACCTTGACTCCAGCCGTACGCTGGGGAGGGTCCTCCACACTGACAATCTTCACCCGTGGGGTAAGTTCTACACCAAGGTCGGATGGCTTCACTACCTCAATCTTCTTCTTTTTGGCTTTCTGGGTTGGGGTAGGAATAAAAACAAGGCGCACTTAAACAACCCACCCTTTTTTGCTCCCCTGCCCATTTTATCATCAGCTGCTGCCGAAATGTTGAATGTGAAAATCAATTGGGGAAGTCAAGGGCTCTGCACAAATCGTCAACTACTGTTTTGTCACTGGGGCCCTTTGCTTCTCGTCCTCATGTCCTCCGGACCCAAATGGATACAAAAATGGGGAGGGTGGGTGTGTCATTTATCTCCAGAACAAGGCTCTGCTTAAGGGTTTGCTGTGCCAAGACGGAATACCCATTAAAAGTTGTCAGGCCCATACCATGATGTTAGGCAGGGTTGCATAGCGCGGCTCGTTCAGCCGCAGGTCAGCCGTCACCACGGCTGGCAACTTCAGACGCACCGTCTCCAGACCCCCGTCAACTTCCCGCTCAACCTTCAGCCAGTCCCCGTCCAGAGTCACTTGTGAAGCAAATGTTCCCTGCAACAGGGAGAGAAGGGCTGCTGGATTAAAAGCAGGGCAGGTAACACATTACACGAAATTCTACAAGTACACACCCTCAGAAGAGTTTTGCAAGTTGATGCACCAACTGCACATGCTTGAAGCACTCACCAGCTAAGCGAATATTGAAATCATTTAGGGGGTTGGGTTTTTCGGACATCTTACCCTGCCAATCACCCACGTGCCCAGGGTGGCACATTAAACCACAATGGAGAATCGCAACAACCTTGCCTCCTTAGGCGACTGAGCCCAGACAAACCCTCAGGCACACCTCGGAATAAGCCGAGGCTGCGATGTCTGGTTGATGCCGTCACAAGCTCAAGCCCAGGGCACAGCGTTCATCTCTATTATGAGCCTCTGGCATCCACAGCAAAAGAGACAGGGATGCACAACTCCAGGGCCTAGGCAGAGAGCCATTAAATCGTTTGAAGACTGCATGCTTAATATATTCTTGGAACCACATCGTGAAGGAGCCTGGGATGTGTGCATGCTTCTCTGGGGGCAACTTGGCAACTTTGTGTTCAGAAGCGTTCAGTCAGTCATTCCCCTCCCAGCTAGTCCAGGGTTTCACTGGCACGTTAATTAGGTCACTAGCTTAGGGCGGGGCCAGTTTACACACGGTCAATACGTGCACGACCGTGTATATGCACATCGCACTGAACCTGGAAGTGACCCAGAAACGACATAAATATGTCGCTGAAACGAAGAGTGGATCAGGGGCTCATGGGGAGCAGAATGGGGTGTTTGCAGGCTTTTTCAATTATACGTGATTTCACCAAGGAGTGCGGTATCTCGGAACGTAATCCCTGCGTAAACCAGGGGCGGGGGGGGGGGGGAGGCTGCCTGTATGCCAAATGACTCCTTCCTTTTATTTTATTTGCATTTATTATTGCACTTATATCACACCTTTTCCTCCAAGGAGTTCAAGGTGACATACATGGGTCTCTTCCTCCTCAATGAATCCCCACAACAACCCTGTGAGGTAGGTTAGGCTGAGAGGCCAGGGCTGGCCCAAGGTCACCCAGTGGGATTCCTGGCTCAGTGAGGATTTGAACCCTGGTCTCCCACATCCTAGTCAAGACACTCTCACGCTACGGCACGCTGGTTCTGAAAGCAGGATGGTCACACAGCTGCCCTCAGACCAGGAAGAGAAAGGAAAAACAGGGGAAAGGAAAATGGCAAACAGGAAGGAAGAGGTGCCCACCCACTCTTGGCTCTGCCCCAACCACTGCCAGCAAACCCCCAGTCCTTCATACCATCACTGTAGCCTATTGGATGGACGCCCTTCTTCAAGCTGTGCCTCCTCGAGTATGGAAAACAAATGCGTCTTCCTTAATAGGCCACCTGCTCTCTGCCTGCCAGCCCTGCTGCTCACTTCCATCTATTCCACATAACACGCCCCCTCCCCACCGAATAGTACCTGAGGCCAGTCAAGAAACGCTGCGGTCATCTGCCCTGTCTGGTTGCAGTCATCGTCAATGGCCTGGAAAAACAAGCAAGGGGTAAAAAAGGATTGGAGAGAGGAGGTGTCACACAAAGGACAAGGAAGCGCAGCTGTTTTTCAGGGCAAAGAGCTTTTCCCCTTCAGGGGACAGAGCACCCGAACTGCATCCCTGTGGGCACCTCTCCCAGGACTCTGCAGCAATTGCGTCCGGCCCAAAAATGCCAGGGTCTGCAGCCCTTGCAAGTGGTGAAAAGTTATAACATGGGATGTACTGGTTGCACTCTCTTTGGGAGGCTGAAGTCAGGGGAGGTCTCCCAACAGGAGACCTGGGCATTTCAGCAGTGACAAAATGTTCCCCTCAAGCCGGATAAATTACCACATGAAATGAGAACGACCATCCTTCTAACAAGTAACAGCCCCTGCAAAATGAGACCTTGCAACCTTCGGGTGCAAAACCAGAGGTCTCAGCACAGGGGCTGGGAACTTCAGGCCAAATGTGGTCATCCAGGCCTCGGGACCTGGCCCTCGGGACTCTCCAGCGAGACTCCCTCTTCCAGGCCACATCTCCCACTTGCGATGCCCAGCAGCCTCAAGTCATGTGCTTTTGCCTGGCTGAAATGACTTCTTGAAGCACTGTCTCTGGCTTGCCTAGATGGAAGCGTGTTTTTTTTGTGTGTGTGTATATATATGTAGGAAGTTCAGGCTCTTCAAAGTCTGGAATGCAGCCAGCTATACAAAGGAAGATCCACAACTGCTGCTCTGCCTGCTTTTGCCTCTGGCCTAGGGAGGCAAAGGTTCCCCACCTGTGCCTTAACAGGTGATGCTGCGGAAGCAGCACCTCCCCTGCTGTTCACCGCTTCCTTTTCCCAAATCCCAAGTCTCAGACCTGCTTTCCAGTCATCTTGGAGATCACTTCATAAATCTCCCTGGATCAGCTTCAGTCCAGATATACTGTTGGAAACCTGCAACTGGAAACCCAGATGTTTGCTCCTTTCAGCCCTCGGGCCTCTTAGGTTCAGCCTCTCTGAACTCTGCCCCTATGCCTGCCAGTTCCTTTTCCTCTTATGTCCACTAGGTAATAAGAGACCATATTAACGTCCCCGTTCTGAAGAAGGGCCGTGCTCAGCAGCAGACCATCTGCCTTGCACGCTGGAGGTCCCGGGCTCAAATCCTCGGCATCTCCAGGTAGGGCTGAGAGAGAAAGCCACTGGCAAGCAAGGCAGGCAAGATTTCTCTGGCTGAACCAGTAACCTGACTCAGTATAAGGCGGGTTCCCATGTTCCTATGGAAATGGTGCAGTAGATATGGGCCTCGCCCATGGTGGCACGCTCCTGCAGAAAGCTGTCTTTTGGACTGACTCCTGGCATGAGAAGGCAAGGGATGAGATCAGGATTTAAGAGGTGCCAGCTCGCTAGGTGCACTGGCCCTTCTCCGGAAGCTTGATGACTAGGAACTTGATCCCTGGCGGTTCGTAAGGAGAGCAACATGGCGGGTACACATTCATTTCCATGCTGCACCATTTAGCTGTGCAAGAGCTCACCCCTTCTTTCAAACACACACACTCCTTCATCTCTATTACCTGCTTCCCCAGCAGCAGAAGGTTGACACCTTCTTTTTTGGCAAGTGCAGCCAGGATCTTCGAAACCTGGAAGGGGCCGAGGCTCTCGTAGTCCTTGGCAGGGACCTCCACATGCACCCCTCGATCGGCCCCCATTGCGAGGGCCGTGCGGATCGTCTCCTGGAGGGAGGAGGCAAAAGGAGCAATAAAGAAGGGAGGGCACACACATCTGCTTTCTTCAGAATTTTAAGGTATTAATTCTTGTCCTAGAAAGTCCCTCGGGAAGGCCTAGAAGAAGAGCGCTCCAGGGGGAAACAATACATCTGTGATGGCAGCTCTCCTCTCAGGCCTATTTGCTTGTTTAGCAATCAAACATACCTTACCCCAGGGGCCTGCCAGGCACCGTGGGACTACAACTCCCATCACCCCAATAATTGGTCATGCTGGCTAGGGCTGATAGGACTTTGGGAGCCCAACAACACCGGGAAGCCCCGTAAGTCGCCCAACACCTCCTCTCACTAAGGAAAGATTGCTGTGCTTAAGAAGAGCACGGGTCAAGAATCAACGCAGTCATCTTGAGAAAGAAACCAGCCCTGGGTGGCAGTCTTGGAAGATTTATGCAGCCCTGAACGGGACCGGTAATATAAAGAAAATTGAATGCTGTGCTTTCAAGATACACAGTCATGGCATGAAGAAATCCAAGTTCTCTCTTCCAGCTTTGTTAATGACAATGATAATAGCCTCTATAGGGAAGGGGGATGCCTGCCCCACTGGGAACAGAGCCAAGACACTACTCCCCCCCCAACAGATGCAGCTGCTGAGTTTGCAATAGTAAACCCATCATTGCGCCAGCCAGCCCTTTACACAACCGCAGGCAGAAATCAGAAGCAGGAGGGAAGAGAGAAGATGGCCTTGGGAGGGAAAGAAAAGCCCTGTATTTGTTCCCAATCTCAGAGACTGAAGAACGTCAGCTTGGCTGCTGCTGCTGCAGGGGGAAGGGAAGGGCAGGGCTGCTTTAAAAAAAAACAAAAAAAAACGGGGGGGGGGTGATTGTGAGAGCAGCGCAGCAAGTGAAGGTCACTGGGAAGCGGGGGCAGCAGTGCAGAAAATAGCTGGCGACGGTGGGGCTGTCAGGAAGCCGCAGCTGAGAGAAAAGAGAGCAGAGCCAGGTCTGGGGAGAGGCAGGGGGAGGCAAGAGAGGAATGTCCAAACCGGTTACTTTCACCGGCTGGAGCTGCTCACAGACACATGCAGTGTGGGATCTCAAGAGCGCAATGAGGAGTGTCTGCCTTCTAGCGCCCCCCTCCTATGGCCCTTCTGGGGAGCTGTCCAAGGGCAGAACAGAAAGCTGGGTTTTGGCTGCGGGAGGGTCGTGATCAAGGCTGTGCAGGTAGCAATCCTATGCGCTTACCTGGGAGCCAACCCCTCTTGAAAACATTGGGATTTACGTGTGAGTAAATGTGCACAGGGCTGCACTGTCAGCACCTTTAAGGGAGCCCTGCTGCCTCATCCTCCTCTCTCTCTCTAACAGAAAGAGGGAATTCCAGCAGGTGACACAGATTCTCATCTCTTGTGTTATGACTGTGTCCACTGAATATTCTGTTGACGGTTCCCACCCTGCATTTGGGCTCCCCCTAGATGGGGGCGAAGGGAAGGCACATTGGGATTGGTTTGTGGATTGCTGGATGGTTTTCAGTCAGCTGGAAAAGGTTCCCAATTATAGCAACAAAAAAGCTGCCCCCATCACAACCCCCAACCTCAATACACAATTGTCAGAATTCCTGCTTAGATACAAATTAACTCAGATGCAATTTTTTTACTTGCATATATGCAAGTTATCCTGGGTGCAGGAGTCCATTGCTTCTGCTGCTTAAGTCATCATTTGGATCTAGTCTTACTCACAAGTCACTGTTTGGCCCCCAGGCTCCAAATGGTGGTTAAAAAAAGGAAAGGAAAAGGAAAGAAAGGTAAATTTGGAAAGCTTGAAGTCTGTCTCTGTCTGCCCTAGACTCACAGGCCTTGATAGCTCAGGCAGTAGAGCATGAGACTCTTAATCAGGGTTGTGGCTTCGTGCCCCAGGTGGGTCAAAAAGATTCCTGGATTGCAGGGGGTTGGACTAGATGAACCATGTGGTCCCTTCCAACTCTTATGTTGCTCTCTAAATAGAGCCCCTTTTCTTAACAACCCAGCGAGGTGCTGAGATGGTGGTGGTCCTACACCTTTAACAGTGTGCCCTGCTGAAATCCCCTAGTCTTGTTGTTGTTCAGTCGTTCAGTCGTGTCCGACTCTTCGTGGCCCCATGGACCAGAGCACGCCAGGCACGCCTATCTTTCACTGCCTCTCGCAGTTTGGTCAGACTCATGTTGGTAGCTTCAAGAACACTGTCCAACCATCTTGTCCTCTGTCGTCCCCTTCTCCTTGTGCCCTCCATCTTTCCCAACATCAGGGTCTTTTCTAGGGAGTCTTCTCTTCTCATGAGGTGGCCAAAGTATTGGAGCCTCAGCTTCAGGATCTGTCCTTCTAATGAGCATTCAGGGCTGATTTATTTAAGAATGGATAGGTTTGATCTTCTTGCAGTCCGTGGGACTCTCAAGAGTCTCCTCCGTCACCATAATTCAAAAGCATCAATTCTTCGGCGATCAGCCTTCTTTATGGTCCAGCTCTCACTTCCGTACATTACTACTGGGAAAACCATAGCTTTAACTATACGGACCTTTGTCGGCAAGGTGACGTCTTTGCTTTTTAAGATGCTGTCTAGGTTTGTCATTGCTTTTCTCCCAAGAAGCAGGCGTCTTCTAATTTTGTGACTGCTGTCACCATCTGAAGTGATCATGGAACCCAAGAAAGTGAAATCTCTCACTGCCTCCATTTCATCCCCTTCTATTTGCCTATAAAAGCTACAGGAACCTAATTTTCATTTGCCAAACTCCTAATTCTCTCTCTGCTGCTCATCGGACGAGAAAACCACCCTTAATGTTCACACACGCAATGCTCTAGCCCAGACAACTACACTCCGCACACTTCGACAGGCTGCGAAAGGCAGGCTTCTCCATTGCTTCAGGTGTGTTAAGTCTGTCAAAGGTTGGTACCCAGCATTTGGAGAAGGAGGGGTTTTGGCTCCCAGCATCATCAACATGCTGCTCTCAGCATGTCTGCAGAGCTCTCTCTTGTGTGCCGCTGGTGCCACCTGGTGGCCACCAGCCTAACTAATACCAGTTAGTCCAGCCACCATCTCTCATCTCTTTGCACTCAGCCCCCTCAGCTGTAAAAAGCTCCAGATTTAGAATTAATTATTTTGATCACAGGCCACTCAGCAAGTTGGCAGACAGACAGAAAGGAGCCTGAGCACCAATTTCCCAACAGAAAATTGGAGAAAGGAATTTGGGACAAGCAATTAGGTGCGCCTGAGCACCAATTTCAAATGGAGGATGGAGAAAAGAATTTGGGACAAGCAGTTCTAGTCACCAGACAAGGAGCAAGAAAGCTGTCCCCCAGCATCACACTGGACCTTCCCTGAAGAGTCCACTCTGTTCCGCCCGTCCCATGCAACACAGACCAAAGCTGTGCAAGCGGAGGGTATTTAAGAGAGAAAGTTGCTCCCGCAGCAAACAGATTCCTCAAAAGCAGACCACTTGCATAAGAACATACTAAACTATGCCATATTGAGTCACACTGGGGGCATCTTTGTACTCAGCATGGACCCTTGCACCCCTCAATTTTTATTTTTATTATTTAAATTGAGAGGGGAAAGTTGGCTCTCTCTCTTTTGGTTGGGCAGAGAGTTGCCTGTTGTTTTTCTGTCTGTGATTTAGGGAGCATGCAGACTCCTTTTTTTGAGGGGTGTGTGTCTGAGCACTGTCCACTTTTCTTCTGTGAAATGGGTGCATTGCGCTGCCTGCAGCAATTTCATAGATAATGTGCCTCCCGGGAGCCCAAAAAGATTGGGAACCCCTGATCTACACTGACTGGCAAGGAGTCAGTGCTGCATCCAACATTCGCCACACTCGCAGTACACTCAGTGAAGTTAACCGACATGACTAACAGGTCTACCAACTTCATAGGTCTGCTCTGAGCACAACTTAATTGGGATACAACCCTCAGACAATAGTCTTTTCCAGTCTTACTCAGAGATGCCAGAGATTGCATCCAGGACCTTCTGCCTGCAAATCATGGGCTCTATGACTCAGCTAATAACCCTTAATTTGATCGTAGGCTGTCAGCCGGGATTTCAGGGGGTGTTTTTAGAAGAATAGGGTAGTATTCAACTAACTTTTACTAAAGCGGACCCACTGAAATTAACAGCAGTTATGAACTTAGGTCCATCAATTCCAGTGCGCCTACTCTGAGTCATTTATATATTGCCTTTCTTCCAAGGCATGAAATACTAAATATATGTTGCAAAAATATAGTTTACTCAGGCTGGTTAATGGTCCTTTCAGGAGCTAATGGCACAAACTCCCTGGCCTGCTATTAGGAACATATGAATCTGCCCGATACTGAATCAGATCATTGGTCTGTGTAGTATTTTCTCCTTCAGGGATTCAGACAGGAGATGCTGGGGATTGAAGCTGAGACCTTCTACATGCAAAGCAGATGCTCTACCGTTGAGCTACGGGCCTTCTTCACTTCTGTCCTCCCTCAGGCCACACAAGTCAAGCAGACCTAGGGAAGGTAGGAGAGGAGCTGTGCCCCAACGGGTACGCTGATGCCACCAGTTCCCTGGTCTGCTGGCGATCTTTGTTGCTTTAGAACGTACAGAATGCCTACTGCATCTTAAGCCACCCCACAAATAAGAGGAAGGCAGGTTTTAAAAAATCACTTGCCAATATTGGTAGCAGGAAAGATTCCTTCCCGATCCCAAATTACAGCAGAAAAGTACCATGGGTATTTGTCATGTTAGTTCTTTTACATTTTCCCCCCTTGTTTATTTTTCCTTTCTTTCTGTATTTGTATATGTATGTTGAATCTTTATACTTTTAAAATAAAAAATTAAAAAGAAAAAGAAAAGTACCATGGGTAAAACTCACCGAGCAAGCTTCCTATCCAAGGAGAACTGCCGAGGATGAAAACTCTAAACCACAGCTGAGCTAGCCCATCTCTTGCTACGTTGCCCTCCTGCAATGACGACAACCTGCCCACTTTCATTCAGAACCAGGCTTGGAGAAACCAGCAACCTCATTTTAGCCAGGGGTCCAAAGCCAGGGTGTTGGAGGACTTCAACAGAGCTCCCTGCAAAGCATCGTCTATGCGAGGCTTTTCTTATTTTATATCTCCATTTTTACTCAACCCAGTAGGAGCAGTCATGGTAATCTGTAGCCTACTATACAAAGGTATGAGTCACCTCCTTTGCCTATCCACCACAGGCATGAAGCCCCTGAAGGGTGGCCACCAGGGAATGTGGCCCCTGGTCTGTAAAAGCTCTTCCACTCTTGCTTTAGTCTAAAGAGTCCCGTGAGATACAAAGGGCAAACAAATTCTTTAGCAGAGATGTCCAACGGGTAGATCGTGATCTACTGGTAGATCACTGGGCTGTCCCAGGTAGATCACCAGGGTGTCATTTTTTAAATAGTGGGAGTAGATCGCAGTCTCTTGGGAGTTGGATGTGCCTGCATTACAGCACAGGCATGGACTACAGTCTATTTTAATCAGATGCATCATGTGGTCAGACAAGTACAGTGGAGGAGAGAGAGTATACCATTATAAATCTGCAAGGCTTTAAAGTTCCACAAGATTCTCACTGTTTCTACTCAACCTCAGTCTTCTGGTTACCTCCATCCCCCAGCCCAAAAGGACACATCTGGAAAAGATGTATTTTAAAGGTGAAGTAGAGGTGCTTCAAGAGATGACTGGACTTAAGAACCATCTCTCTCTCTCTCTCTCCAGGGCTGCATTTGCATAATCAAACCACGGCTTATTAAGTCGAGAAGCATGCAAGCTTCATGTACCCGCATGCAACCCCTTTGCTTCTGCTTTGCTCTTCCTTTTCTGCGAATGAGCCAAGAACAAGCCAAGAAGCCATGGTTAATCATAGCTTGCTGTTATGTCCAGACAAGGAACTCGCATGAAGGGGAGAACAAAGTGGCTGCAGGCAGGTCCCTGAAGCTCACACATATCTTAGCTTCTTAAGCTGAGATATGACTGTGCAACTGCCACCTGTTTGTCAGAGACCACTCTTAAGAATACAAGTACTACCCTGTTGGCTCAGACCAACAGCCCATCACGTCTAGCATTCTGTTTGGAGCTACAGCCAGGCAGAAGAGTTTGGATTTGATATCCTGCTTTATCACTACCCGAAGGAGTCTCAAAGCGGCTAACATTCTCCTTTCCCTTCCTCCCCCCCAACAAACACTCTGTGAGTGTTTGTGAGTGGGGCTGAGAGACTTCAAAGAAGTGGGACTAGCCCAAGGTCACCCAGCAGCTGCATGTGGAGGAGCGGAGACGCGAACCCGGTTCCCCAGATTACGAGTCTACCGTTCTTAACCACTACACCACATTGGCTCTACACCACTATACTACACCACACTGACTTTCATGCATGCACACGAAAGCTCATACCAATAACAAACTTAGTTGGTCTCTAAGGTGCTACTGGAAGGATATTTTTGTTGTTGTTTCGACAATGGCAGACCAACACGGCTACCTACCTATATCTAGAATTATTGGACCTGAGGTCTTCTAATATGACCACCACCCCCTCAAGTGCAAACTATAAGGTCTTCAGTTAAAGAAGTACAGTTAATGCATCTGACAAAGCAACACTTTGCCAAGGTGGCTGAGGAACTATCTAGGAGCCTGCCTGCTATCTACTGTTTTACTTCCTCTAAAACGCTCCAAGGGACAAAATTACTGGGTCTTTTTTCTTTCCTTGAAAAAAAAAACCAACAGGCTGGTCATTGCCGAACAAGTTAATGGATTTGTTAAATGACACAGTAAAGCAAAGCAATTTCAAGAGTTGCCCACTTTGTTGTTATAGCAGCTAAACTTAGATAAAACATCGTCTGCAGGAATTTAGCAGACTATAGAAGCAATAGTTTGAATTTCCTTCCACCAACACCCAAGTTCTTCTTTTCACTTTTGAGCTAACCTGCCATTTTTGAAAGTAATGTATATTCTATTATATTGCGAAGGTTTAATTGCTTACAGTGCGTAAACACCCACTGCACAGCTTAACAAATATAACAGCTAGTCATTAGACTTTCTTAAAGTATTTCCAGGAATTGAATTCTATGCCAGATACCAAATGTCACATAACAAAATTTTGACATGAATTGAAGGCTGAGGAGAGAAGGGGGTAAAGGCAAAAATGAGGAGAGAGTCTTGGGTGGGAGAGAACAGCAGTAGTTTGGGATAAAACAGAAGTGACCAACTGAACCATCTGGGAATGGAACTTGGGTTTGAGATACCATTGATGGGGTGGGGTCCTATATAGAGGCCAGCGGAGGATGGCAATTAGGGCAGATGGGGCAGGGTCCCACCAACCTCTTACCTGTCCTCCTTCAGCTCCCACCTGCCCCAACCAGTCAGGTGGCTCTGCTTGCCATTGGCCCTGGCTCCACCTATTGTTGGTTTCCCTGCCTTCTGCTCAACAGTTTCAAAGGACACCATCCACTGCTGTCAAAGCCCACAGCTAGTACTGGATACTCAGCTGTGGGTTCTGGTTACACAATGATTTCCTTCCCTTGCCCTCTATTTGCCTTGCCTCCTCCTTTCGGGGAATGCCTCCTCACCAGGCACTGCTGTGGACCGCAGCTCACAGCTACCACCTCCGAGACGAGCTTCTTTTCCTTGAGGCGCACGGCTTCCTCCACGGCGATCTCGCAGAAGGGGTTCATGGAGTGCTTGACTCCATCTGTCACTACGCCTGTTTTGTCCGGCTTCACCCGCACCTGCAAGAGGAGCAAAGTTGTCACGGAGGCAGCTAAGGAAGATCTAGAATTAGGGGAGGAAGCTCTGGGGGACCTTTCCCACTCCTCTTTGGGGCGTGGAGATCCAGAAGCTGAATGCAGCACACAGAGCATCATCAGCCCCAGGTAGGGTAGCAAACATTACCAAAGTTTTCAAATAGTTTAGAGTTGCATTAATGCATGTTTGCCGTAAGCGCTTGCTCTCTTTTAATTGAGATAAGAACCCAAGATGAGCCCATCTAGATTAGGCCAAATGCCCATCTAGCTAGTTCAACATCCTGTTCTCACAGTGGCCAACCAGATCCATAATGGCTTTCAGAGAGGATTAGACAAATGCAAGAAGGATAAGGCTAAGACTGGTTAAGTCCAGTCAAAGGCGACTATGGGGTTGCAGCGCTCATCTCACTTTCAGGCCGAGGGAGCCGGTGTTTGTCCACAGATAGCTTTCCGGGTCATGTGGCCAGCATGACTAAACCGCTTCTGGTGCAAAAGAACACTGTGATGAGTGCCAGAGCACACCGAAACGCTGTTTACCTTCCTGCCGTAGCGGTACCTATTTATCTACTTGCACTGGTATACTTTCGAACTGCTAGGTTGGCAGGAGCTGGGACAGAGCAATGGGAGCTCACCCCGTCGCAGATTTGAACTGCCAACCTTCCGATTGGCAACCCCAAGAGGCTCAGCAGCTTAGACCACAGCGCCACCCACTCCCTTTATAAGGCTCTGCTCTACCTCCACCGTGGTGGGCAATGTGCCTCTGAATGTCAGCTGTTGCGCACAGGTCCTGCACTTGTGCTTCCCATGGGCATCTGTTTGGCCACTGTAAGAACATGATGCTGGACTAGATGGGCCACTGGTCTGACCTAGCCGAGCCCTTGTCCTGCTAGTGGGAAGCCAACAAGCAACACCTGAAATCAAACCTCTCAGCCAAGACTATATCTGTATCTTTGCCATCCACCAATTTTGCCACAAACATAAGGCTGCAATTTATTCCTTATGCACAGCCTTCCGCGGGGGCTGTTTGCTTGTTTATTTTTAGCCTGCCTTTCAATCATCTTGGATTCACGAAGTGAGGAACAATTAAAAGATTTTGACAAAACAAATGAAAACAAAGATGACACAAATGGCTGGGGGGTGGCAGTGGCTGCAATCAACCTCATCAGATTCCCTCCAGCCATTCTCTGCTCTCCGATTCATGTGGTCATTTTCAATTATGATTTTTCTCCACTTGATTATCTCTGGTCATGCATGGGAATAAAATTACACAGAGAAAGCTCTGACATGACCCATCGGTACATGGATATGCTCAGCTGCGATTTCAGCAATTGGGGTTTGCTCCAAAAAGGGCTGCCAAGATTGCAGAAGTTGAAGCACATCCACAGACTGTCAGTTTTACAAAATGCTAATCTCTACACTGCAACTTTTCTGGGAACAGTCCAGGTGAAGGAAGATGGGGGCAGGGGGTAGAAGACCCAAAAAAGAGAGAACAAAACTATTCACTTAGGAGCCACTTACCCCTCCTCTATGCCTTGGGCAGGTTAATCTTGGGGTGCTCAAGTTGATTGGTTTGGTTCTACTCTTTCCTCATCCTCTCATCCCTAAAGTTTGTGAAGGCAATGAGCTGGTCTGCATGTATTGTTTAAGATAAACTATGGCTTAGTGCAAATGCATGAATGTGCAGCCTGCTGGGGAGCAGATTGCAGCCACTTTGCTCTTCCTCTCTGATCCTGTTGCAAGCTAAGCCATGGTTTGTTTTAGCATGTTATTCAAACCGGAGCTCATGATTTTCTCCTCCAGATAAGCCACAAGCCTGCATTCAGATGGCATGTTGAGCCAAACCAGGGCTTTGTTCAAAGCAGCCACAATCTCCTCTCTGGGAACTCTCATGCTTGTGCATTTGCATTAAACCATGGTTTGGCTTAGCATAACGTGTGAACCAGTTGAATGCAGAAATATCTTTGGTTGAGAGAAGAAATTCTAGTAACACATTCATACACAAATACCACAACCTTAACCATCTTTACCCAGAAGTAGGTTCTATTGAATTCAAAGGGACTTACTCCCAAGGAGAATTGTATCCACAGTACAATATGAAAGCACACAAGGAATTACAGGAAACACACAACTGAAGTCCAAGGCACTCTCAGATAAGTCCCCTCAACTCTTTGAGAGAAAGAAATGGAGCACTGAAACCTAGGAACAGGAATGCTCATTGTATGCCTCCTCAATGTTTATGGGTTTAAGTGTTTTGGAAAAAGCTTCTGTTTGCATAAGGAAGGCCCAAGATCAAACAGCCTGCTCCTGCACAGAGATCCAGTAAACATAGACTTAAAATCAGAAAAAGAAGGCACTGTTTGCACACACGTCTTTGCGCAATCAGCAACCACACTGGCTGCTTAGGGATTGTGCTCACACGCAGCTGCAATGCACCCATTCAAACCTTCCAGCAGTCAGAACCTTCTGGCATTGTTCTTCACACATTTGGCTGACCAGCACCACGGGTGCTTCAGATGTTAAGACCTTCTGATACCAAAGCCATTAGAATCATAGAATCATAGAGTTGGAAGAGACCACAAGGGCCATCCAGTCCAACCCCCTGCCAAGCAGGAAACACCATAAAAACATTCCTGACAGGTAGCTGTCAAGCCTCTGTTAAAGACCTCCAAAGAAGGAGACTCCACCACACTCCTTGGCAGCAAATTCCACTGTCAAACAGCTCTTACTGTCAGGAAGTTCTTTCTAATGTTTAGGTGGAATCTACTTTCTTGTAGTTTGAATCCATTGCTCCGTGTCCTCTTCTCAGGAGCAGCAGAAAACAACTTTTCTCCTTCCTCCATATGACCTCCTTTTATATATTTCAACATGGCTATCATATCACCCCTTAACCTTCTCTTCTCCAGGCTAAACATACCCTGCTCCCTAAGCCGTTCCTCATAAGGCATCGTTTCCAGGCCTTTGACAATCTTAGTTGCCCTCCTCTGGACACGTTCCAGCTTGTCAGTATCCTTCTTGAACTGTGGTGCCCAGAACTGGACAGAGTATTCCAGGTGAGGTCTGACCAGAGCAGAATACAGTGGTACTATTACCTCCTTTGATCTAGATGCTATACTCCTATTGATGCAGCCCAGAATTGCATTGGCTTTTTTAGCTGCTGAACAGAAGACACGAGACCATTACTGAACAGAAGACACGAGACTGGTGAATGTAGATTCTCAGGTGCAAATATCACCTGGGAAAACCCAGGTGGGGTATAAATTTTTTTTTTAAATTTTTATTATTACATATGCATTCACAACTTATCCATGCTGGAGGGCAGTTTCCCAGTATGCATGCATTCAGTAGGAGACACATACGAGTGCCTCACACAAATGTTAACCTGCACACAGCTTCCCTACATGGAAGTGTCTTTCATATAAGAAAATTAGAAGGTCTGAATAAGCCCTCAAAGTTTTGATTCCATGGAGAAGTAGCTGGGTAACCCAGGTTCAAATCCTGACTAAGACATGAAGCTTACTGGCTAGCCTCAAGCCAGTAATCCCATGAGAATACAAGCTATCGAGCTACGTGGAAGAAACACAGGATTTAAGCATGATACCTGACAACAAATAGGTCACTGTTATTCCCATTTACCTGAGACTGAGAGACAGAAGTTGCCCAAAGACACAGCCGCTGAATATGGAAATTTAGCCCTGATCTCTCAGGCAGTGTTATAAACTGAGATAGGAAAGCTAGGAGCTAAATGGAACCTTAAACCCAGGTTATGGGTGCAACAACGGAATGTCTAGGCACACTTTTTAAATAACAAGAATACAAAGCTGAAAATGAATGAACTGCAGCTAAAATATTATGTTCATTTTTCACACGGACTAGTCCTTCCCCTGCCCACCACTCCTAATATTCTTAAGAAGGTCTCTTTTCCAGACTTCAGAGAGTAGCTGGAAGTGGGGAGGCAGAAAAAGGTCCTCCTTTCCTTCCACTCTGCAGTTTTAATCTCAAATCTTAGGCTCAAAAACTGCTCGCGCTTAATAAAATTCCCTTTTGCAAAATGTGTCTAGAACAATGGGAGTTTCGAACACTGCTCTCAGGTCCAAGGTCCAGCTAAGATTCTTGAATCAGAAACAAATATTAACAAAGGTTGACGAAGGGATTGAGGGATACAAGTACAGAATAAAACCAGACAGGGTTTAATGCAACATGATGGCAAGAAAGGTTTCCTTCAACAAAACTGCTCTCTCCTAGTACACCTCCATGATGTCACCTCTCCTCCCTCCCTCAAATCTCCTCCTTTTAATACAATACTCTACTGCAAAAAAGTTTTTCTTTTCTTTTACAGTACTCTATGGTGAAAAACTTAAGCGTAACTATACAGTCTCTGAAAAAGGAGATTTCATTTTGCTAACACAGCTGACAGCCACTGGCAGCTTTCTCCTCCACCAAGGCATTTGTCAGCAAGAGGTGATCTTGGGCCAGTCACTCTCTCTCATCCTGACCTACTTCACAGGGCCGTTGTGAGAATAAAATGTGGAGGTGGGGAAGGAGAGAATGATATGCGCCACCTTGAACCCTTTTGAAGGAAGGCAGAATATAAATGCAAAAATGAGTAAAACCCACTGCCTGGGTTACCTTTCCTTTCTCCCTCTCAACCCCCTTTTTTCATCCTGTGCCATGCATTTCAGAGGACGAGGGCCCTCTAGTCATACGGATCGCTGTAAACTTTTCTCGGCTGAAACTGCTTCAGAAGCAAATAACTGAAAAAATAATCAACCAAGGACAGCGAGAAAAGAAGCCGGCAGCACCAGGCAAATGCCTCCGGGAAGCCTTTTTGAGAAGAAAAAAAGGCCGCCCCCTCGAACATCTGATATTGAGGTAGACTGCCCCTTAACAACGGAGGTTCAGACACACGTGACAACGTGAACGTGTGAGCGCCACACGCTCAGCGTCGTGTTAACATGCGGGTCTGGGCCAGGGGGGGGACTTCTCTTGGGACCCAGGCGTCCGAGGGGCTCCCTCCCCGCGCGCCGCCCTCCCCTGCCTCGCCGCGCGCACCTTCACGGCGTAATCAATGACCCTCTTCACTCCCACCATCGCCCTCAGCCCGGCCGCCGCCATCTTGCCCCGCTCCCAGTCGCCCTATCAGCGCCCGCCTAACTTCCTCCTCACCACGCCCACCCGGTTCTCCCAGCCAATCTGGAAGAGCACCAGGCGGTCCAATCCGTGCGCGTGTGGAAGGGGAGGAGGGAATCACGTGGGTGTGTCTCAAAAGCTCCACAAGATTGTCAGGTGCATAGGTGTCCGTGGTGCCCAATCGGGAGTTTCTTTCGGGTTTCTGCAAGCCAATCGAGGAACTCGATAGGAGGGCATAATAGGAGGGCGAGAGGAGAGGGAAAGAAGGAAAAGCAACTGCTTTTTCAAATTGGATGACTGATGTGCCGTTTTCACCAATCACAGCATTGGAGTGGGGGGGGGAGCGCGAGGGTTACGGAGATTATGCCATCTGCTCAGGCCAATCAACCAGCGGCATTTACGTGACGCGCACCCCACCACACTCCGCCTCCGAAACGAAAGGAGGCCAATCAGAGCGGCGTCTGAGTTACTGTTGAAGAGGGGGAGGTTTGCGGAGGGAGGCTGCGCGCGCGCGCTGGAGGAAACTGGGTGAAAGGTCGTGACGCGTGTATTTAGTTGTTACGGGTCCGGCTGTAACGTGCGAATTGTTGCGCGTAGGGCTGGCCTGCGGGAACAGCGCGCTGTCCGAGGTGTCGGTTCGGATTTAACTGTACCCGGCCGACCTCCGTGTCCTCCTACCTTCGAGTCGGCAATGTAACGTCTGAAATGGGAAGCCAAAGAAGATCGCAACGACAGCTTCCACAGTTAGAAATAATTTCCTCTGCTCACGGAGGCTCCTTCTGCGATCTCCCGTGGCACGTGTCTTCTCTAAAGGGGAACAACAGAAAAAAAACTCAACACCTTGCAATTGCGAAACCGGCATTGTTGCTGCCAGCCAGGGCTTCCTGTCCGACCCCCTACAAAACCTGGAAAACGGGGGAGGAACTGACCCCTGTTTTTCTAGGGGTCGCCCCCCAAAAATATTTTTCCATGTTCCTTTTTTCCCAGGCCTCCACTGCTCAAGGCTAGATGGGCCATTAGCCTGATCCTGCATCCATGGCCTTGGTTTGCATTTCAACACTCCATAGGATGCTGTGATACTTGAATCTGCAAATTGCAGTTGGCCCTTGCTCTCCAAACTTAACACACTTCATTTATAGTACTACGGTAAGAAGAGAGCAAAGAGCTCTTCAGAAGATTTCCGCAAGACACCACAACAGGTATCTTGTAGGAACATAGGAATTTGTCTTGGACTGAGTCAAACCATTGGCCCATCAGACAGAGTATTATCAACCAGGCTCTCAGGCAGAGGATATTTCCATACCAACCTGGA
The DNA here is from genome assembly GCA_034642065.1 of Darevskia nairensis. Lineage (NCBI taxonomy): Eukaryota > Metazoa > Chordata > Lepidosauria > Squamata > Lacertidae > Darevskia > Darevskia nairensis. The sequence goes on from JAWWNI010000197.1 coordinate 737,672, forward strand.
AAGGCCAGGGATTTGAACCTGGCACCTTCTGCATACAAAACATTTGCTACAGCTGTTTCCCATTGCACAAGAATAATTTTATTATTTGAACACTGCGCGTCTGCCTGGGTTCTCTACTTAAGAGAACTGCATAGAGTTGGAAGGGGCACCAGTGTTGGCCACCCACCTGCAAGGGAGGAATCGCAGCTAAAGCATCCCTGACAGATGGCTATCTGCTTAAAAACCTCCAATTTTGCTTGATTGGCCACCGCGTTAGACTCCACTGCAGGGATGGGGAACTTAGGGCCCTCCAGGTGTTGAATTCTTAACTGTCCACACCAGCCAGTGTTGGCCCACAGTCAGGGATGGTGGTTGTTTCAGTCCTGCAACATCTGGAAAGCCAGCAGTTCCCCACTCCTGCTATAGCACCTTGCCAAGAGGTGATTCTAGAAGAACAGAGTCATAGGATGAGGCATATTAAAGGAGTTTATTCAGGAAGAATATAAAGCAAAGAAATTTTAAAAAACAAAGTTCAGAAGCATGATGTGGAGTGTCACTGCAGTGCCCCTTGATGCCGACATCCATCATTTGTAGCTTAGAGGCAACTGAATGTGTCATGATGATGTTTGATGCTTGCTGGGAATCTGCTGCAAAAAGTAACCCCTTGCCAAGGAGTCTTCTCACCCTAATTCCCACAGCTCAGATGCCATCGGGTGCATGGTTGCCCTCACGCAACCAGGACACCCTACCTGCCCAGACTTGATGCCACTTGTATATCTCACAGCGTTAAGAGTTCACAGAACCGTCACAGATTTTGACTTGCTCCCCTTCGGCCTCCCTTTGAGGGCACTCTGAGAGACAGGGTTTTCCACCATGTCCTCTTTCAGCGTCTTCATAGTCATGCCTGCAAAAAGCTCTGTGGTATCTTCATCCTGCTCCCATTTCTTCGCCACCAAGTGACAAACTCCTGTAAGCCAAAAGGAGCCCATTTCAGTTGCTGGGTGTGAGTTGCCCCCCTGCCTGTCTGTTCACCTAACTTCATGGCTTTGGGCCACTTGACTATACTTGTAACGTATAGTGTTGGTGGCTTTGCCTGCTCTGTTGCTTTGCCCCACCCACCTTTATCAGGCGGCCCCTGGAAAGTTTGCCATGAGGCAATGCGGCCCTTGGGTGTAAGTAAGAAAGCAGGCGGGTTGAGGCTGGGTAAAGGCAGGTTGAAGCTTGTGGGGCAGTGCCCCATTTGCCCTATCGGACCAGCCACCACTTATTTCTTGCTGCATCCCAGGATGCTAAATTCAGTGTTTCAGAGAGCCAGATTTTACAACTGGGGTTGCAATTAATTGCCTAGTGTGCACTGAGCCCTTCTCTGCTTGCATTCAGGAAGTCTTCCCCACCTAAGTCCTGTCATCTTTCCATAACCCCCCAGGGCTTTGAATAGCTCGTACCTGCCATGGTTGCCAGAATGACAGATAACCACCCTGGTGCCAGGGACCACGAAAGGAAAGTGTTTGGCATCTCAGTGGCTGCCCTCATGTAATTGAAGAGGCCCATCGCTCCATTGAAGCCTGGAAGGTGAGAGCCAATGAGATAGCAAAGAATGGGAAGGTCAAGCACTTGAGTCCTTCAGCACTCCAGTCTTTAAACAGGCGTGGCTACCCCTAAAGAATTCTGGGAACTGTAGTTAAGGATGCTGGGAGTTGTTAGGAGACCCCCTATTCCCCTTCCAGAGCTACAATTGCAGAGTAGTTTAACAAATGCTTCTTCGTAGGGAACTCTGGGAATTGTAGCTCTAGGAGGCAATAGGGGTTACCAAACAATTCTCACTAGTTTGTGAACTGCCTTGGCATTTCTTCTCAAAATAAAAGCTGATATTCTTATTATTTAGCAATCTAACACAATTCATTTGAAAGGACCACAGTTGAGTAATCATATTGTTTTAGGTCTGTTGTGGGGGGTTGTAAATGTCTGGGTATGTTAACTGGTTAACTGGTATGTTAAAACAGGATGTCAGACCATATGGTTCTGTCTTAATCAATGCATGTATTAGGTCATGTGTGAAAACGACTTCAAACCCTCAGGAAGTAGCATGTGTGAAGTGTCAATTAACCTAGGCAAACTTGCTAAATAAGCCACCCCTTTAATGCTACCCAATCAACATGTGTAAAAGCTAATTAGCACAACAAAGCATCAAAAAACTAGGTATGATAATTCAGATGAGTGGGGCTTCTCTCTCTGTGTTACAACAGACCAGGGTTTAGGTTAGCAAGATTAGAACAGGTGAGATGTGACAATTCTTGGGAAAATGCAAGCTGCCAGGGCAAGGATGCTGCTGTGCCTATAAGAGGAACAACCTCTTGCGGCAGGAATGCTGTGGTCTCCTCCATTGTCGGCTTCAGGTTATATACATGTGTAAATAAACCATATACCATGAAGACACCACAGTCTCTGCTGTGCCTTATTGTCCCACTAGAAACTCAGACCCTGGGATTACAGAGCATCTGGTACCCCTGGAACCTCACACTGAGGTTGGGGGGGGGGTTGTCCTGTAACACTCGGTTGAATTTCCAGAAACCATCTCACCAGTCTGTTTATTTGGCCTCAGCAACCCATTCTTGTGACTGGTCATAAGAACATAAAAAGCGCCTGCTGATTGAGGCCAATGCCTCATATAGCCCAGCATCTTGTTCTCAGGGTAGCCAACCCGATGCCTGTGGGGAGCACACTCTCCTGTGGTTTCCAGTAACTCCTATTCAGAAGCATTTCTGCCTCCGACCATGAAGGCAGAGCATCATGGCTGAAAGCTAGTGATAACCTTTTCCTCCATTAAATTGCCCAGTCCTCTTTTAAAGCCATCCAATTTTATTATTTTTGCATTTTATTTATTTATCAATACTTTTCAAGTTTATACATTTCACTAGTTTTATACATTTCATTAATTTTACATTAATTTTGACATTTCAAAACTTGGCTCCCATCCCCCTCTTTCTGCGGTTCCTTAAATTTGTTTTTAATATCTTCTGCATATCCAAATTAACTTAATTTACTCATTTATTCATCTTCTTTAAAACTTATAAAACTTATTATTCCAATAATTCTGCCAGTGTTTTTATCTGTTTATAATTTATCTGTAAATACCGGTATTTATCTGTAAATATTCAATAAACGATTGCTTGGCCCTCCAGCTGTTTTTGGACTACAACTCCCATCATCCCTAGCTAACAGGACCAGTGGTCAGGGATGATGGGAATTGTAGTCCCAAAACATCTGGAGGGCCAAGTTTGACCGCCACTGCTTTACTGGGACTTCTGCTTCTTTCCATTTTGGGGCAAGTAACATTCTTGCCACTGTAGTGGCATACATGAATAAGTTGCTATACATTTTAGGTATCCAAATTAGTGACCATCACTGCCTCCTGTGGGAACGAGTACCATAGTTTAACTATGCACTGCATGGAGATGTGCTTTCTTTTATCTATCCCAAATCTTTCAACTTTGTTGGATGTTCCCTAGTTCTAGTGTTATGAGAGAGGGAGGAGAACTTTCCTCTTTCTGCTTAATTGTACACACTTTTATCAAGTCACCCTTCCTTTCCCTCTAAACTAGTGTTTCCCAAACTTGGGTCTCCAGCTGTTTTTGTTGTTTTTTGTACTACAGTTCCCATAATTCCTGACCACTGGTCTTGCTAGCTAGGGATGATGGGGGTTGTAGTCCACAAACAGTTGGAGACCCAACTTTGGGAAACACGGCTCTAAACTAAAAAGCCCTAAACGCTGCAACCTTTCCTCCATCCCTTTGGATCATTTTGGTTGCGCTTCCCTGGGCAGTCAGGTGCTAACCACACAAAGTCTTTTCGGGGAATGAATAGGGGAGGTGGCAGGGTAAATAAGAGTCAGAAGATGGCTCCTCTTACCCGAGACAAAACAGAGGCCGATGGTTAGCGTGGGCCACGTTGTCGTCAACCACTTTGGCGGTTGGATGGGTGTGAGGCAAAGTGTCCCAGTGACCACAGACCCATAGGAAGTCGCAGCAGAGAGCAGCATAAAAAATATAGAGATGTAAATATAGTCTAGGAGAGAAGGAAGAAAGAAACTTTATCCTAGTGGCCCTCTGTCCATTGCCCCGCTCCCTAATCTCAGACCTCGGCTCCCCCACTACCACCGCAGTCCCATCTCTGAATTGTTCCGCAAGAGGGAGGCTCACAGCCTAAGCGCCATCCTAGCATGAGGAGCAATTCTCTAAGGAGGTGTGGCCACCTGGTGGGCTACCACAGTTCTGAAACGCCTCCTGATTGTTCCAGAGGCAGGACAGTCCCACCACAGTCCTTACCGGAACTTCTGGAATTGAAACTAAATCGGTTGGCGGTTTTTAACAGCTGATGCAGTCACTGGGGCTTTCATGAAAGAAAGGTGCCTGGGCAGAGTGACACCCTCATCATTTATGTTAAAAGTATTTCTTAAACCAGCTAATGTTTCAAAAATTGTCTTAAGTGGTGCACAGCTGTACAAATCAACATTCAACCGCTGCATCGGTATGATAAAAACACAGAGAGAAATAACAGACGGAAGTCCAATGATATATTTATCTGCGGCCATGAACAGCAATGGCCAAGACTGGCTTAGATATTGTGTGACTCCAGTGTTTTCTCTACGGTTGGTCCAGGAGACCAGGTTTTGACTTGCGCCCTCCTAGAAGCCGCACAGTTCCCCAGCCCTGCCTTGCCAGGGGTGAGGAGATGACCGCTTGGACTTCTGCTGCTATGAATTCCAAGGATGAGGAACCTGTGACCCTCCAAACCAGCCTTGCTCAACCTTGGGTCCCTAGATGTTGTTGGACTCCAACTCCCATCCTTCCGAGCCAGCATGACCTGTGGTCAGGGATGATGGGAGCTGTAGTTATTTATTGGATTTATATACTGCCCAATACCCGGAGGTCTCAGGGCGTTTCACAGATAAAATCAAAATATAAAACCACAAAATGCATAATCAAAATAAAAACAACAACCCATTAACCCCCCTCCAGGGTTGGGGTTGGCTGAGAGAAAGCTGAGGTCGGTGGGGCAGTGCCCCATTCATCACAATGGACCAACCTTCACTAGTTCCGGATGGCAGGGATGGCCACCAACTTGCATTGTTTTTTAAAAATTCACGGAGGATAAGGCTATCATTGACTATGAACTCTGATGGCTATGTTCTACCCCTCAGAGGCAGTATGCTTCTGAATACCAGTTTCTGGAAACCACAGGAGAGGAGAGTGCTGCTGAGTTTAGGCCCTGCTTTTGGGCTTCCCATAAATAAGCATCTGGCTGGCTCCAGTAAGTTCAGTCTGATGGACCAGATGGGCTGCTGGTTTGATCCAGCAGGCTCTTCTTATGTGCTTAAGACTAGGATTCCACTCACCTTCCCAGTATCCTGTTCCTTTCCTGCCTATTCTCAGCACCTGTGAGGTCATGGATGGTGCACTATTCACATACTTGGTGTGGGCTCCCCAGAATAATTTGTTCGTCTAGTGTGGGCAATGGGATGCTGGACTAGATAGATGGGCATTTGGTCTAATCCAGCTGGACTCCTATATTCCTTTTGGCACAACGCTAACCAAGTTGCCTCTGTACTTGACTCTGTCTGCTGTTTGGTTTGCACGGCAAAACCCACTGGGAAGGGTGGTACCCGGCTCTGTTCAAACTAGGGTTGTTTGTTTGTTTTTAAATTGGGCTTCAAATTCAAGGTATTCCTGGGGACCATGATTTTCCTTTCCCAGAAAGGGGACTAAAGCTGAATTCACAGGTGTCTCTGTAAGGGTGTTGCAGGAACTGATTGGCTAGTGCCTGTGAAGTTACTGGAACTGACACGCGATCCTCAAACCTCAGGGAATCTTTACAACTTTTTGAAACATATATGTTTATTGTTTAACAAAGGATGCATGCATATGGACATAAATGCATCTCTTGCTCTTTGGGGTAGGGGAATCTTTCCCTTGCAGAAAAGCCATGCCATTTCAGGGTGACATTAACATATGCTGACGCTGGGGGGGGGGAATTTAAGTATACCTGCCCTGGATTCTCTGATCAGTGCCAGACTTGTGGGTTAGGGGAGCCCCTATTTTAAATCCCCAATGGAGTATCCTACCAGGGCACTGTGGCAAATTTACTGGAGGTTAGAAAGCATGGAGCAACGCTACACAGGGAGCATTGTGGGAAATCAAAGTAGTGGCTCTCTGCAATGATTGCACTTCTGCTTCCTTCCTTGTTGCCAGGAAGTGCCCCACAATTGTGGGAGAGGGTTCACAAAAAGGCACTTTGATAAGTGTCCGCTCAGAATTGGAGCTGGCCTTGCCAGCAATGCATAACAGCATGGTTGAGGGTGCGCTCTCAGTCCACAGTGTTGCTCTGTGTGCAGCCTGTGCATGCATGGAAATTTCCCACAAGGCACATAGGTTCTGTGACTTATGCCTAGGGATTCCTCAGCAGAAAGGTCCATGTGGGATTCCACATAGGTAGAAACTTTAAAAACCAATTAGACGGGGCCACTGGCAAAAGTCTCTTTCCTGAAGTGTTTTGAGCTAGCCAGCAGATGGAGCAAAAGGCTCGTACAATATCAGGTAAGAACATGGAACTCTTGTGTATTGGATAGCCCGATGCTGGTTTTAGGATGAACAGAGACTCTTTAGAGCAATCTTGTGGGGTTTCCGCTCCATGATGTGAGCCCTCTTTGCACTTGAATTGCAAATGTACATGCCCACCAGCAAGCTGAACAGCCTCTGCCACACTGTTTTTTTCTACACAAAGGAGGGCCTTGGGATTCCTTTTAAAATAGTTGCAAAACTGTTCCAGGGATCTGCAGGGCAAGGTGTGTTGGTAATTTCTCAGGCACTAGCCAATAGGTGCCTTCCACAGCCGGCTTCTATCCCCATTCAAGTACTTGGAAAACCTGCAGAAGCAAGCCCACCTCCCTCAAGTAGAGGCAATAAGAATTCAGTATTTCCTTTGTTTACAGAGAAGAAGGGGAACTATCAAGTTGCCTGTTCCACTGTTTACATGCTTCTGTCACTGGCAGGAAATATCGAGACCTTCTACAGTGATCCCTAGTTCAAAATTCTAAGCATTATGTCGCCCTTACTTGGTCTGTCAACCAGATAGACACAGTTCCCCAAAGAGCATTCCTGCCACAGTCCCTGGTACACGAAGATTCCCCGAACAAACCGCTTGACCCAGGATACTGTCGAGATCACTACCACAAGCAGAATGGTCTCCAGGCAAGAGATAGCGATGCCACCTAACCTCAGCTTCTCAATATCCGTTAGCTTCTTGAACCACGTAACCAAGGGCCATTTGGAAGTGGCAGCAGTATCAGGACCCTCAGCTTGGGGTTGACGGAGGCAATTAAGGCAAGCACCCATCTTCTAGCCTCGGGGCTCATTTCCCTTGGGAAAAAACTGCATTCCCTGACCTTTCGGGTGTCTGAGATCCAGCCAAAGGTTCTACTGATGAAGGGTGGAAGACCATTGCTCCCATAGTGACTCCAGCATTCTGGAACCTCTCCAGATTCCTGGATGGCTCTTCCACATGAAGAGAAGGAGGTCCCATCGGTATTTCCTTCTGTGACCCTCTCAGCCAACTCAGGACGTGAGCAAGCTACCAACCACCCAGCCAGATTTCCCTTATAGTCCGTTTGGATATGGCCAAGATTTGAGCGGTTTTGGACAAGGCTTTGCATGCAATCCAAAGCATACCCCAGCACATTCACTGATCCCCAAGTTCGAGACTGCTGCATTGAGTGCTCTTCACCCTGATACTTTTAAGAATTGAATGTCTTAACAATCAGAGGCAGCAGAAGCATTCTGAAGTTCCCATGAACCGAATCAGAGTTGCTTTTGGGTAAATGGGCCAGTCAGTAAATAGAACGAAAAACCTGATTGTGGAAAAATGAAATTTAAAAAGCTTAAAATTCAGAAAGTCAGTTTTGAAACCTGAAAACAACACCTCCCCCTCAGCACTGGTGGAGGAAGAGGAGTGCGGGGGGAGCACACTGCCCCCGCTAGCTTGATCCCAGTGGGGTGCCATCGCAGCTGCCCCCCCCACGCTGGGCATCAAGCCCCCGCAAGCAGTGTGCCCCACCCCCAGGATGCACACCATGCCCCCGGGATGTGCGCTAGCCCCGCCCCCACCTGCTCTCTGCCACTGCCCCTCAGGATTTCTGAGTCTGCACAAAATTTCTTTCTGCTTGAGCCCTAGAAAGAAAGCTTTGGGGACAGCAAGTAAATGCACTAAGGTAAGTTAAGGCCTCATTTAGACCATGCATTTAAAGTGCCATGGTACCATTTTAAACAGTCATGGCTTTCCCCCAAAGAATTCTGAGAGCCAGTGTGGTGTAGTGGTTAAGAGCAGTAGACTTGTAATCTGGTGAACCGGGTTCGCGTCTCCGCTCCTCCACATGCAGCTGCTTGGTGACCTTAGGCTAGTCACACTTCTTTGAAGTCTCTCAGCCCCACTCACCTCACAGAGTGTTTGTTGTTGGGGGGGGGGAGGAGAATGTTAGCCGCTTTGAGACTCCTCCGGGTAGTGATAAAGCGGGATATCAAATCCCAACTCTTCTTCTTCTACTTTTCTTCTGTAGTTTGCTTAAGGTGCTGAGAGTTGCCGGGAGATCCCTATTCCCCTCCCAGAGCTACCATTCCCAGGGAACTACAATCCCTCTTCCCAGGGAACTCCTTTCCAAGCCTTTCCAAATGCAAGAGCTTAAAAAAACCCAAAAAGAGACCAGCTGGATCAGGCCAGTGGCCCATCTAGTCTAACATCCTTTTCTGACAGTGGCCCACCAGATGCCTATGGGAAGTCCCCAAAGCAGGTCCTAAGTGCAGCAGCACTCTTCCCACTAGGGTTCCCCAGCAACTTGTATCCAGAAGAATACTGCCTCCACCAGTGGAGGTACATCACAGTCATCGTGGGTAATAGCTGGAGGCCCTTCCTGAACCTATCTCACCCTCTGTTAAAGCTACCCAGGTTGGTGGCCATCACACGTTTTTACAGGAGCAAGTTCCGTAGTTTACGCTGTGTGAAGAAGTCCTGGTGTTGTTGTTTTCCCTGCCCTGAATTTTCTAAGTTTTGCCATGGTTAGGGATTAGGGAGGAGGCAAAGACAAGAATCTGTCGGTGTATTATTTTATTTTTCCAATGGGCTTCCGGGTTTGCCGCTAAACGCGAACGGGTGAGCGTTTCGAGAGCTTGCTACTCGAGGCGCCAGCTTGGGCAGTAAGGGGGACTCGGAGGGCTGAGCCGAACCCCGGGAAAGCTCGGGAGAGAAATCCCAGAGCGAGAGCGTCGGTGGTGTCGGAGACCCCTGGCATCCCTCGCCGAACGGCAGAGGAGAGGAGGGGACTGGACACGGAGACGGACGAGAACTGCCAGCTGAGAAAGCCTGCAACCCGCGCGACCAAGACGGTAAATACACCAGTTTGGCTTTGATGAGAAGTTCTGACCGAGGCGCAGGAAAAATTGAAGAGGAAGCATAAAATGTATGAAAGACAGTGAGAAGTTCCCCTATAATACAGAGAAATATAGAGAATACCCAGAAAGGACGGGGAGGAGGGGAAGAGCGTGGAGGAGCAGAGAGAGCGCCATCGGTATGCAAGGGAAAGAAATCAGTAAACAGCAGAAAGTGGAGAACTTTTAAAAAACGGAATCGTGCATGTTACTTAATAAAGGCAACTACTCACAAGAGCGTAACTAGAGACATTTTATTGAGAATCCGCGGAGGGGGAACCCACAGCGGTGATCGAGGGGACGGAGGAGGGTTGATTCGGTCTCGGCGGGCGAAGAGATGGTAAAAATGGCGGAGATATGCTGAGCGGGTATGAGTAAGCAGACAGAAGGATAGAGAAGAAGGAAGTGACGCGGACAACAAAGAGGTGACGGCAAAGACTAAAGAAGGGACGCAGAGGAGAGCACAGAGGGGGAGGAGAGAACAATACACGGAAAGGTGAATAACAGCGACCTCAAGAGGTGAAATCTCCAAATCGTACTCTGAATTAATAAAGGAAAACAGAAGAGGCTATGGCGCCCCAACCGGACAAAGTAGATAAAGCAAATAAATCGGATTATAAACCAAGAGTGAACCAAGCAACTACGAGCATGGAAGAAAAGAGAAGGAAATCGGGTGCGGAGCTGGATATAGACTTTAAAGAACTGTTGTTGGGCTTGAGAAAAGATATGGGAGAAATGAAGGATGACATGGGAGTGATAAAATACGAAATCTCAGAAATGAAGAAAGACATGAATGAAAGGTTGAGGGGGGTAGAGGAAAAAATGGAAAAACTGGAAGGAAGAATGGAACATCAAGAAAAAGAAAAGATAGAGATAAAGGAACAAATCAAGAAGATAGAGGAAAGAATAAAAAATACAGAAATAATCAACCAAGAAATACAGCAGAAAAATGAGATTTTGGAAAAGGTATCAAAAAAACTCCCAAAAGAAAAAAGAGAGGCAAAACAAGAAATGGAGGAAATTAAAAAGCAACTGGAAACACAGACAATAATGAATGAGGTTGCGCAAGATGCTCTCTCTATGCTTCAAATGCAATTGCGTGAGAAGACTCTGAGATTTAGAAATATTCCAGAGGAACAACATGAAGATATAGAAAAAAGGATGACATCCGAGCTGGCAAGATGGTTAAAGATGGAAGTGGAAGAAATTGAGAAAAGAGTGGAAAAGATATATAGAGTTAACTCCAAAAAGGCGAAGGAAAATAACTGGCCGTGTGACTGCTTGGTGACCTTTACAACAATGAAACTTAGAAATAAAATACTACAAAATAAAAGACAAGACAAATTGGTGATAGAGGGAACTGAGATAGTCATATTGAAAGAGATCCCACCGAGACTAGTACAGAAGAGGAAGAAATATTTCTTTCTGACAAGAGCACTTCAAATGAAAAAAATCCAGTTCAGATGGGAATTCCCGGAAGGACTTTCCTTTTTATTTAAAGGAAAGAGGAGGAGATTTGACAATCCAATGGATGCTGACAGATTTTACAGAACATACGCAAAAGAGCTTGGGGGAGTAAGGACTAAAACAACAATCCCACAACCAAGTCACCCAAATGATGAAGAGGAGGAAGAAGAAAGTGCCGCGGAAGGAGAAGTAGAGGGAGACGATGAAGAAGATGAAGAAGAATAATAAGGAACTCCCTGAAACAAGGATATTATGATATTCTCCATCTTCTCTTTATCCTCTGTAATGCTTAGATAAGATATTTCGATTCGATATAATTAAAGTTCTTAAAAAAAATTAGAACTTTAAATCCCAAATTTCTCATTTTGATTGAGTGTTTTAAAAAAAAACCGTGTGATACAAATAAACAAGATGAAATTAAAAGTATTATCGTGGAATGTAAATGGTTTAAATGACAAAAAAAAAAGAAATAGAATTACACATTATTTAAAGAAACAAAACTATGACATAATCTGTTTACAAGAAACGCATATAAATAAAAAACACCAAAAAATATTAGAAAATGCTAAATTAGGAAAAGACTTTGTTGCAGCAGAGGATAAAAAGAAAAAGGGGGTAGTCTTGTATATAAAACCAGAGTGGAATCCAAAGGAAGTATGGAAAGATAAAGAGGGAAGAACAATAATAGTAAAAATAGAAATAGAAGGAGAACAATGGATTATAGTGGGAATCTACGCCCCGAATGGGAGTAAGGTTGAATATTTTAGAAGATTACAAAAACAAATGTTGGAATATGTGGATAAAAAAATAGTTATAATGGGAGATATGAATGGGGTGATAGAACCCGAGTTAGATAAATCAAAAGATTTGAAGGGAAAAAAATACAAAAAGTTACCGAAGAATTTTACTGAAATGATGGATGTGTTGGAATTGAAAGATGTATGGAGATATAAAAATCCAGTAAGAAAAGAATATACCTTTTTCTCGGATAGACACCAGACTGCATCAAGAATTGATGCGATTTGGGTCTCGAATGATATTTTAGCAGAAGTCAAAAAAGTGGAACATAAAATAAAAATTTTCTCAGATCATAATCCTATTGAAATGGTGGTGGAAGGGGAGGAACAGGAGAAATGCAAAAGTTGGAGATTGGATGTTTTTTTGTTGAATAATCAAAAAGTTATACAAGGGGTAAATAAGGTAATGAGAGATTATTTTGAACTGAATATGGGAGGGGAAACGGATATTCAAACAACTTGGGATGCAGGAAAGGCAGTCGTAAGGGGCTTCTTCATCCAACAGAGTGCGAGACTTAAAAGAGAAAGAGAAATGAAAAAAAGAAAATTAATAGAAGAAATCAAAAGGAAAGAAAAAATATTTTATAAATCAGGCAATAAGGAAATAGGAAATCAAATAAAGATTTTGAGGATTCAATATGAAAATATCATAGATGAAGAGATAAATAAAATTATGCAATTTTGGAAATATAAAAATTATAATTGGGCTAATAAGCCAGGGAAAATTTTAGCCTGGCAAATTAAGAAGAAGCAAAGTGAGAAAATAATAAATAGAATTAGGATCCGGGGGAAAAGTATAAATAAGAAGGAGGAAATAGAGAAATCATTTATAGACTTCTATAAATGCTTATATCAAAAGGAAGAGTTGAGTGAGGAAAAGATGGATGAGTACTTGAAGGGGATGAGGTGGCCCCAGATAGCGGAAGAAGATCGTAAAATGCTGTCTGGGGAAATAACAATTGAAGAGATAAGAGAAACCCTGAAAGAAATGAAAAAAGGGAAGGCACCAGGCCCGGATGGGCTCCCAATGGAATTTTATAAAAAGATTGAAGAAAAGATAATCCTGGTACCGTTAAGAGAATTGATGAATGGGATATTAAAGGAAGGAAAGATCCCCAAATCATGGGAACAAGCTCAAATCACCCTCTTGCCTAAACAAGATACAGACCTAGAATTAATTAAGAATTATAGACCCATTTCACTTTTAAATTGTGATTACAAAATTTTCACGAAGATTATAGCAAAAAGACTAGGAAATGTTATGGGAAAAATAGTACATAAAGATCAGGCCGGATTTATAAAGGGGAGACAAATAAAAGATAATATTAGGAATATAATAAATATATTTGAAATGGCAAATATTAGAGGGGATAAAAAAATAGCAGCAGTCTCCTTAGATGCTGAAAAAGCCTTCGATAATGTGGCATGGCTATTTATGGAAAAAACAATTAAGAGCTTAAAATTAAGTAAAGAAATAGAGGTGGCGATAGGGGCGATATACAAAGAACAGAAGGCAAGACTGATGATAAATAAGAAAATGACAGAAGAAATAAAAATTAATAAAGGAACAAGGCAAGGATGCCCTCTATCGCCACTCCTATATATAATAACCTTGGAGACATTGCTGTTTAATATTAGAAAAGAGGATAAGATAAAAGGAATCAGAATAGGTGATAAATCATACAAGTGTAAAGCATTCGCCGATGATATAATGATAACAACAGAAGACCCAATAAATAGTATACCGGCGGCAATGGGAGTGATAAAAAAATATGGGGAAGTAGCTGGATTAAAAATCAATTATAATAAAACAAAAATGCTAGTCAAAAATTTGGGAAAAAAAGAAAAAGAGGATCTACAAAAAATCACCGGCATAGAGATAAGTAAGAAAATGAAATATTTGGGGATAGTCTTGACAAATAAGGGTCTAGATTTAATACAGGAGAACTATGTAAACTCATGGAAATTAATAAAGAAAAAAATGGAAATATGGTCTCAACTAAAATTCTCATTAATGGGAAGGATATCGCTTGTGAAGATGAATATATTAGCCAAAATGATGTTTCTATTCCAAAATCTCCCATTGTTGGGAGGAACAAAATATTTAACTGTTTGGAAAAAGGATATTTCAAAATTTGTGTGGGGTGGGAGAAAACCAAGAATAAAATATAAAATAATGATAGATAAGAGGGAAAGAGGGGGATTCGGCTTACCAGACATAGAATTGTACCATAATGCAGCAGCCTTTACCTGGATCAAAGATTGGATGGAATTAAAGGATGGGGACCTTCTACAGCTGGAGGGTTATGAAATTGGCTTCGGATGGCATTGGCATTTACAAAAAGATAAAATAAACGAAAAGAATAGTTTTATGAACAATGTAATTAGGAAGTCATTGATTAAAATTTGGCAGAAATATAAATATTATTTTGAGGGGAGAACTCCATGGTGGCTATCTCCATTAGAATGTATATCAGTAAGGAATGTAACTCAAAAAAGTAATTGGCCAACATATAAAGAACTTCTGGAGGAGAAAGGAGGTATTTTGAAGCTAAAAGATTATAATGATATTAAACAGCACCTAACAAGTTGGTTACAATATTTCCAACTGAACCAAAAATTTCAGGAAGATAATAAAATAGGATTTGACAAGGAAGAATCTAAATTAACGGAAATATTATTAAAAGGGGAGAAAAAATACATAAAAAACCTACAAGAAGAAATGTTAATATGGGAAACGGAAGAAGAAACAGTGAAGGAGACCATGATTAAATGGTGCCAGGACATGGGGAAAGTTATAGTAATGGAGGACTGGGAGAAGGCGTGGAGAAGGAACATGGAGTTTACCCCCAACTATGAAATACAGGAAAACTTATTAAAAATCCACCACAGGTGGTACATGACCCCCATAATAATTTCGAAAATACAAAAAGGTGGAAATGGATTATGCTGGAGATGCGGAAAAGAAATCGGGACCATGTACCACATGTGGTGGAATTGTGAAATAATTAGAAAATATTGGAATATGATCTACAATGAAATGAAAAAAAATTTGAAATACCCCTTTGGAAAGTCTCCAGAATTATTTTTATTGGGAATAATAAAAGAAGAAATTCAACCATTACATAGAAATTTTGTATTTTACGCGGTAACAGCAGCGAGATTACTAGTTGCAAGCAATTGGAAAGAAAAAAAGACTCCAAGCAGAGAGGAATGGGAATTAAAAATGGTAAATTATTATAATATGGCCGTAAAAGATTTTGAAGTAAGAGGAGAAAGAAAAGAAACAAGGGTAAAAGAATGGTCAGGTTTTGAAGAATATATAAGGTATAAATAATATCACCCTTCTCAGTACAAAGCGTTAGTTAAGCAGCGATGATATAGAAGTAAGATAATGATTAGAATCAAGAGTGGTAAAGCTATTAGAGTATAAAAGAAGTAACATGGCATTGATTGGAAGCAGAGGGGGAGGGGGGGAAGATGGGAAGGGTAAGTTAGAATGTTATATGAGTAAGTTTGTATGTATTTTTTAAAAATGTTTTTTATTGTGAATGAATGTAAGTGATGAATGAGTTAAATAAAGATTGTTAAAAAAAAAAAAAAAAAAAGAAAAAAAAAATTTATTTTTCCAGCCTTACATTTAGTTCTCCACATTAGTTTGCGGTTTGGTCGGTGGCCAACACCACCTCCTGCGAAACATCTTTTGCTTGCAACCAGTGATTCCATGGCAGATGCTCAACCTGTAGACAAGGCAATGCAGAAAAAGTTCCCTGAAGACAAGGCAGCTCAGATGCCCTGTAGGGGGTGCTGTGAAGAGGATTTTGCTGGCATAGGAAGGAGAGGGAACAGGCTTCCTTTGTGTGTTGTGTGTCAACTGCATCGCAAGATTTGCCTTTGCTTCTTAGGAACCAGGTCCTCACACATTCTCATAGCCAGGCCTCGAAGGGCACAAGTGAGCAACAAGGCTGAAGATCCCTGCAACGAGAGAAGGCGAGAGCAAGAGAGGAAAAAATAAATTCCAAGTGGAACGGCCTCAGGTAGCCAGAGCCAGCCTCACATGGCATTGACACCTTCTGTTTATCAACCTTCTGACTCTCACTGGAGGCTGGTTGCCTCTGACCATATGCAGAGTTCATTTCTGCCCAAGGGAAAGTATTTGTTTTTTAAGAAACCTATGGACAAAGTGCTAATGAGCATGTGCAGAAGGCCTTCCTTTTGTGTGAAGTGAATGTTTCCTTCCTTATCCAGAGACTGCCTATAGGCCGGTGGTTGTGCAAGGCAGAATCCAGAACCTCAAGTAGCTTGCTGAAGGTCCATTTACTGTTCATGTCACACATGTGAGGTGCTGCTATAGAGCTACCTGCCATGCAGAGCTCTATGTGGTGGCAGAAGGGCACTGGAATGAGCATTCACACTGCCTACAGAGTGCTAGGGGTGTGGGTGAGTCTGCCCATTTTGGTTGCTCATTTTCGCAATCTGAAATTCAGTTCTCTCCAATTCTGAATCAGTTTGTGGGGTGTTTTTTTTTAAGCCGTCATGAAAATTCACCAGCATTTTAGTGCAAATTTCACCTTAAAATATGTATGCTTGTATGCAGCTTTCACTCACGCACATATCGTTGCAAAGCAATTTCCTTTGACACAATGCATGTTATTTTCACCAATACATGCATCTTTATGTACATTTCACCTTAGTCAGTACACATTTTTGTACGCATTACATTGCTGGAGAAATGCATTGCAAAATTCAGAGGAGTGCAAATGGGAAAGGCTGCTTCTATTTCA
Source organism: Darevskia nairensis (assembly GCA_034642065.1). Taxonomy (NCBI): domain Eukaryota; kingdom Metazoa; phylum Chordata; class Lepidosauria; order Squamata; family Lacertidae; genus Darevskia; species Darevskia nairensis. Next base: position 754,172 of record JAWWNI010000197.1, read on the forward strand.
CCTTGCGTATTGTTTCAGAAAGTGCAAATGAGGCAGGTTTGCCTTTAAATGCGAACTGACTCTAACTCCCTTACCCTCCCTACTCACCAGTCAGGAGCAGCATGGGAAATGCTACCCAGGCAAGATAGAAGGACCATTCATAGGTGAGCTGGATTTGAGGGTCCCTGTTCTTCCCCCAGGATTCAGCAGTGAATGCGACTACACCAACAAGAGTGAAGAGTGCTACAAAAGAGCAGAGGAGTCAGGGCAGCCAACGTAGAACAGATTCACACAGGCAATTTCACCACTCATTTATCAAGGGCCGGCTGGTATGTATGTTGCAGATCTAACCCTACTGGCTGCTGCCCATTGATGCTGATAGGGCAGAAGGCAGGGAGACGAACAGTAGGTGGCGCCAGAGGCAGTGACGGGGGGGGAGAATCAACTAATTCTAGTTTTGTCCCCTTCCTCCTCCCTGCTGAATTCTACAAAAGAAACACTGAGGCTATGGAGGAGGAAGCCGGAAGCCGGAAGCCGGGGCCTCCCCCTAGACTGGTCATAAGCCAGAAGGCAGGCTGGTGAGGGCTGCCTGGGGGCAGACAGGTTGGTGGGGCAGTGTGCCCCATTGGCTCTAGTGGTGCAGCCTCTACTGGATCTAACACCACGGAGAGAATTTTCGTACTTCCTGAATCATAACACAATTTTTGGTGTCTCCATGTTCTTGTATCATCACCGTCATCTAAAAAGATCACGGCACTCAAGGCACTCAGTTCACACATCCAAGTGCAAACCATAGGTTATTGCACTAAGGGTGCATGGGTCCAGTTGCATCTGATGGGTTTCCCCCTTGCTTTCATTACAGGCGTAGGGATGGTTGGTTTAAATCAGGATTGCAATGTGAGGCCTATCCCATCCTTTCCCAACTATGAAGCTGATGCATGGCCTCTGACTCATAGGGTAGGGTTGCCATATTTCAAGAAGTAAAAATCCGGACACAAAAGGTTCTTGAGCTTTTTTAGTGGAGATTTCAAAAATCTGGACATTTGTACGATTTCCCGAAGTTCCCCCTAGACCAGCCTTTCTCAACCTTGGGTCCCCAGATATTTTTGGCCTACAACTCCCATCATCCCTAGGTAGCAGAACCAGTGGTCAGTGATGATGGGAGTTGTAGGCCAAAAACATCTGGGGACCCAATGTTGAGAAAGGCTGGTCTAGACGCCGAGTCCGTCATTGGAATCCCGGAGGTATGGCAACCCTACCAGAGGGGCCAAGGCAGAGGCGGATTTAGAGCAGCGCAATCGATTCTGCCACACTGGGCGCTTAGCTTAGGGGCCCCCGTGGGGCGCTGCAAACTATGACATAGCAAACTGAGCAGAATGGAAGGTGAGAGGCAGGTGACAGGGCGCACTGAATTTTGGCCTTCCACGGGGAGCTGCTGAAATTTGAAAAACCAAAGTCTGCCCCTGCTCAGGGCCCTCGTTTTCCTTCCTGCTGGTGTGGATGAGGATGAAAACACCCCACCCCTTTCTATGCTCCAGTGGTCCTTTCCCCCTTACAAGATCCTCTTTCTCAATTCTAGAGCCATGCCAGATCTCTTCGCGGGATAATGATGTACAAAAAGTCCCACGGCATCTGCTGAAAAGCCCATCTAGCCCAGCGTCCATTTATCACAGTGGAAAACCAGATGCTTATGGGAAGCACAAAAGCAGGACCAGAACACAGCTGCCGCCTCCTCACTTGCAATTCCCAGCAACTGGTCTTGAGGGGCATTCTGCTTCCGACAGAGGAGTTAGACCACAGCCATTGTGGCTACTGGAAGCTGACAGCATGTGGGGCATAACCATGAGGCTATTTAGCATCTGCAACCGTGAGCAGGTTCTTCCTCATAATCTTTGGCACACCTACCACCTGTGAAGGCAATGATGGACGTGACGAAGGCTCCGCCAAGGAAGCCACAGTCGCAAGGCATGAAAGAGGCGGTAAGAGAAATGACCGAGGCCAAAGCTGCCAGGGAGCCCAAGATCAGGAACGCACGTGTGGCAAGGATGTATTCTGCAAATGAAAGCATTGAGTGGAAAGAGTTAGTTGAGGGTGTCTTCATTCCTTGTACCCGTAACCTGCCAGAAGCCTAAAAAAGAGAGAAGAGGTTAGTTACGCCCATTGAGTAGACCCATGGAAGGCAATAGACTTATGTTACTTGCCATAATTGATCTTAATGGGCATAACCAAGGTTGGATATCGCCCATAATGTTTGACCTTAGCTTGAAGGTTTAGTTATTAAAGTGTAGCTTACCAGTTGAAACTGAAAATACTTCAATTTCAAAGTGAAAGAGGACTAAGTGTGAGAAAGAGGATATTTTCCTAACGTTACAAAATGTAACCTTGGCTTGAGGTGAATACAGTTCCCCCGTCTGCTGCTGCTGCTGTTGTAGTTGTTAATATTATTATTATTATTATTATTATTATTATTATTATTATTATTATATCAAAAAGTAGACACAGGTCCCGCTACCTAAACATTCATTATACAAAAATTCACAATCCAAACAGGAAGAGTTATTACCCAGACCTCTCCATAAACACCACAGATTCAGATATCCAAACTGCCAGACCTGTATGCAGTACTGTAAACAAATAAACAGCCTTAAACAAACCTCATTTTTGTGTTTTTCTGGTCTGTAGTAGCCATTCGTCAGAAACCATGGTGGGTGGGAGGGAGACTGGACAAATAAGAGAGCTCCCCTCCCTTCCTTGTTTGCCTTTTGCAAGGTTTCAGAGGCATTTCCTGGGTGTTTTCATCATTACAGGGTCAAAATTCAGTGGTCAAGAATGCATTACAAAGTTTCCCATAGAAATCAATGGAAATTGTCAACTCATTTTGCAAACACTAACCTAACGGGTGATTTCCTGAGAACGCATTGTGTTCTGATAAGTGGTCCTTATCAGTGGTTTTTCTGAGGGGATTTTTTACCGAGACTTTTTGAGAGTGTCACAGCAGGTGCCACCAGGCACACTGGTGCCCCTGAGCACCTTGTTGATGACCCCCCTCAACCCATAAAATTTGTGTATTTGGGGGGGGGGTGTCCCTTGGCAGTTGCCACCATTCTCCTTACCATTAGCCTTGGTTGGCGTCCAGCAGTTTCCACCCTTGCACTCCTGCCAGAGGCCACTGTGGGCGATGCCAGCCGGTCCGTAAGCCACTAGCCAGTAATCGGTGGTCAGGGCGATGAACAGAGCAATGATGCTTATGGAAGCCACCGGTACGCTTAAGATTCTGCAGAGCAGCATCCTTACGATTGTATGGAAGAGTCTTGTCGAAATTAACCCCCGTAGGCTGGTTTCTAGCCTGGAAGGACCCTGAGGGTACAATCAAGAGAATGGGATTTAACACAGAAGCAGAAAGCATGGAAACAACATTGGGTCATAAGGTGCCAAAGGCAAACAAAGAAGCAGCCATGGTGTTGTAATTTGGAGCACAGGGTGGGGAGGGATCAGTTCACAGACATTTGTGCCATGGGTGGTGCAGTGAAGGGACCACTAACCAGGTGCAGTAAACTGTATTTTCCTAACATTTATTTTAGTATTTACTACAAAATAAAAAAAATTCCTTCCAGTAGCACATTAGAGACTAACTAAGTTTGTTCTTGGTATGAGCTTTCGTGTGCATGCACACTTCTTCAGATACACTGAAACAGAAGTCACCAGACCCTTATATATAGTGAGCTCCATTTCATGCAGCTCAATGTGGTGCCTTCCATAGTTCCAGTTACAGGTAGATAGCTGTGTTGGTCTGTCATAGTAAAAACAAAATAAAAAATTCCTTCCAGTAGCACCTTAGAGACCAACTAAGTTTGTTCTTGGTATGAGCTTTTGTGTGCATGCACACTTCTTCAGATACACTGAAACTATATATAAGGGTCTGGTGACTTCTGTTTCAGTGTATCTGAAGAAGTGTGCATGCACACGAAAGCTCATACCAAGAACAAACTTAGTTGGTCTCTAAGGTGCTACTGGAAGGAATTTTTTTATTTTGTTTTGACTATGACAGACCAACACGGCTATCTACCTGTAACTTTAGTATTTACTGCCTTGGATGAAAAAAAAAAGTGGGGTTATAGCCAACTAAGTTTTCCTCAATGTAGACCCATTGAAATTAATGGACCAAACTTCAGCATGTTCATTTATTTCAATGGGTCTACGCTGAGGATGATGCCGTGTAGCTTGAAAGACTTATAATAGCATGAATTTCACACACCAAACATTAAACTACCCATGTATAATTAATAAAACTAAAAAATACCTAGTGCTTAATAGTTTTAGTAATCCCTTGTGGTAAGTTTGATTATTGGCAGAACATCTTCAAGTATATGCAATTATAATGATTTTAGCTCACATTTACTGTTGATTGCATTAATGTTATTTTGCGAAACCAGGTTTTTACTAGAGCCTCAGTTTAATTAGAATGAACTAACTCGCCTTCATAAAGCCATAGTCGGGTATTTGTGACTTTTCTTATTGAATTCTAAATCCAAATTTGTGGTTGTGATTTAAATAAAAAGCAATAGCAATAGATAGCAACATGATTCAGGGGCGGGGGAGTACAATAGATCTCCTGGGATCAAGTCCTTAGGCCCTGTGAGTACACACTGGAAGGTGACATTCCTACAGGTATGGTGTCAGTGTGCATCATTCTTGGGCAATATCCAGAGTTCGCAGCTTAGGCTACCAATAAAATTTCCCAGCCTGCCTTGGAAAAACCTGCTGCTGTTACAAGCGGCTGACTGTGAGGCTCTCCAAATAGTGTTTTGCTGCAGGAACCCTCCACCTTGGGAATGGTTCTCCCCAGGGTCCCCCAGAACAAAGTTTGAAAGCCACTGGCTGGAGAGGCAAGGTTGAAATGTGCTAAGTAAATAAAACTGTTTCTTTCTGGAGGGACATGATGAGGGGGGTTGAATTCAGCAGTTATGATGACAGCTCATAGAGTCAGATTCATATTTAACCTTAACCCACTTCCTGGAGCCTTCACACTTTGGGTGTTGATGACATCAAAGGAACTTTGCTTCTGTGGCCTGGTCTCTGCTTGCAGCAGGACGAGGTGGTAGAATAGACTGCATCGCTTCAGACCTCAGAAGTGTGTAGGGGTGGGGGGTACATATTTAATATATCCGTTGCAGTCAAAAGTCCCTGCAAACAGAAACCCAACACGGCAGGCAAAGGGCTGGCCTCGAACATTTCCTCTTGAAGTGTTGTTACCTCTTCAGTTTTCAAGTCTTCCTAACGAAATAAGTGTGTGCTAGTATTCAGAAGCGTTATTTTTCAATGGGACGGTATACATATCAATCCAGTAGTTTCCCTCTCCTGAACTACATTTCCCACCAACCTAAACAAAATAGTTCCCAGGATTCTTTGCAGGAAGTCATGTGCGTTAACTGTGGCTTTAAGTGTATGTTGTGCATGCAGCCTTAATCAAGTTCAGGGCAAAGAACAGATAATCTCAGGTGTTCTGCAACCTTTTAATGGACCACTAGTGGTCCATGGGTTACATCTGAAGACCTCTGCTCTACAGTGGCTCTCCAGAGTTCCAGTCTGTCTTTCCTAGGCCGACCCTGAGATGAATCTGGCTCAGTATTGTCTACAGTACACTGTTGGAAATGAGCTGTTCAGGGTTTTAGACAGGCCACATTCCGACCCCTGTCTGGAGATGCTGGGGACCAAACCTGGGACTTGCTTCTCTTCCACTGAGCTCAGGGGTGCCAACTTGAATAAAATACTGTGGGGGCCCAGGTAAGCCCTGCCCTGCATAATCAGTCCCATGATGCAGTGCACACACACCATTTGAATGGGAATGCCCATCAGCTTTGTGGGGGCCCGGCCTCTTCAAATATTTTATTGTGGGGGCCGAAGCCCCCATGGCCCCTAGGAGTTGCCTCCTATGACTGAGCTACAATTCTTCCCCTTTAATTCAGCCCATTTATATTTATTTATATTTATAGCCCTCCCTTTCTCTCTGAAGGGTTTCCTGGGCAGCAGCAGGCAACATAAAATCCAATGAAATCCAATAACTGAAACAACAGCTCTATGTGCCTTAAATGTCCTTGAATATATGATGTGAAAGCAGCCTTATGCCAACTTTTCCTCATGCCATGATCTACAGAAATAACCCATAGAAAAAGTTCAAATTAGCACACACACCATTGCAAAACACAGCAGTGGGCAATCCTATGGCATTTTTATCCGCCATGTAAGAAGAAGAAATTTTGCAAATGCCAAAATCTTGCCACTGCAAGAGCAAAGGAAGCCATTCCTATCAGAATCTGTATCTCAGCACAACTGTTAGGGGTGTCCTCTTCGCCTCTCCTGCCTCCACCTGCAACAATAGGGACTTTTGTACCCCAAGCAGGCTTTGTGACCTGGGTAGAAATATTTGTCAATAATCATGATGCAGAAAGCATATAAGGATGACACCCAAGAGGATCGCTTGTGCAGGTCAATTCTGTGTCCAGGGCAGCTGTCTCCCAGCTTCATCTGGTATGCCAGCTGAGACCCCACCTACCCGTGGACTGTCTTGCCAGAGTGGTGCATGCTCTGCTTATCTCCCGCTTGGACTACTGCTATGTGCTCTATGAGAGGCTACCTTTGAAGGTGACTCAGAAACTACAACTAATACAGAATGTGGCAGCTAGACTGGTGACTGGGACCGGCTGCCGGGACCATATAACACTGGTCTAAAGGATCTTCACTGGCTCCCAGTATATTTCCGAGCACAATTCAAAGTGTTGGTGCTGACCTTTAAAGTCCTAAATGGCCTCAGCCCAGTATACCTGAAGGAGCGTCTCCAACCTATCGTTCACTGAGGTCCAGCGCCGAGGGACTTCTGGCGGTTCTCTCACTGCGAGAAGCCAAGTTACAGGGAAACAGACAGAGGGCCTTCTCGGTAGTGGTGCCCTCCCTGTGCAATGCCCTCCCATCAGATGTCAAGGACATAAAGAACTATATAGCTTTTAGAAGATAAGGCAGCCCTGTATTAGGAAGTTTTTAATGTTTGACGTCTTACTTTGTTTTTATATTTTGCTGGAAGCTGCCCTTGGAATTTCCCTAAACCTTACTCCAGACCATACTGCCTGGGGGCATGGGTGGAAACTGTCTCTTCAAAGCATTTGAAGGGGCACCAGGTTGGGGAAGAGCCTGCCTTATTTTTTCTAAAAAGGGAGATTTAGAGAGGAGCGGAACTGTTGCCATCCTTACCTGGCTCTCTTTGCGGAAAGAACAAGTGTTGGTCAGATAGCGATGCTGAGGACTCCAGAGCAGGAAAACCTGTGTCAGGAGCTGCTGGCTCGAGCTTTTGTAGGAGGAAAGGCTGATCCTTGTCAGCGTGGGGTCAGGACAGAGCTGCGGTTGCAAAGGAAGGAGCCTTCAAAGCAGGGTTAGTTTCCAGACTCTTTATTGGTCTTCTTCTATAGTCTGTCTCAGCTCTGCTTCCCCCGTTTCTCTCCTCCCTGTGTATTTGACCGCCCTCTCCTTTTGCCACGTCACGCCCAAATTCTACTGCAGCTCTTTCTTTCTTTCTTTTTTAGCACCTATTGTCCTCTGCGCCCCCCCCCCCCATCCTGGGGAAGTGGTGCTTGTGGGGGGAGACTAAAGTGTCTGTGGCTTGTGTGGGGAGATGCTGCAGTGTTCTCAGGGGTGGCCTAAGATCGATTGTTTCCTGAGGCCCCGGGCAGCACAGAGCACCCCACCTCTCCTCTGATTCCACAAAGAGGAGCTGACCAGGCTGGCAATTTTCTTCTTCTTTTAATTCAACATAACAGTCAGATGCAAACATACTGGAAACCGTTACAGCTCTCACATCCCTCCTGCAACAGCATCCCAAACCAACATCCCAAATCTTGTGTTCAGTGAACACAAGGCTGTGCATGCATGCTAGTGTCTGGGATCTCTCCCACGGGGGGTCTGAGTTCACCTGGATTAGAAACAAATATATGAAAAGAAAGGCAATTAGTCTGCATACAGCTTGGGTCCAGGCTATCTCCCTATGTGAGCTTGCCTGGGCTTTGCGATCTTCTGGGGGAGGCCTGTATCTCAGCCCCACCCCCTTCACAGGCCTGCTCAGTGAGGACAAAAGAGAGGGCCTGTGGAACTCCCTTCCACAAGAGACTAGTAGGGTTGCCAGGTGTCCACTATTTGAGCGGACAGTCTGCTTTTTTCACATTATGTTCACTATTTTTTTCCACAAAATAGTGGACATTTTTTTTATTCAAAAGCTTTATGATGAAATGGTACATAATCTAAAGCTGTACAGTCTAAGAGAATAAGGATAGGAGAATCGCGTTTTGTCTTTTTTTTCATAAGTAAGAATGAGACAAAGATCGAATATCCATTGAACTCAATTCTCCGGAAAAAATATTAATCATACTCAATTGTTTCACAAGACATTAAAAAAAGGGGGGGGGAGGCGCCTCTTGCCGGAGTTCTGCCCCGCCTGTTCCTGATTCGCGGGGAGAACAAAAGGGAGAGGCGCGAAAGAAAAAGACGCCTCTTCCTGTTCCTGACGCGCAGGAGCAGCAGCAAACCAGCTACCGGTAGAGGCGCGGAGGGAAAAGGCGGGCTTGGAGGAGACTTGCCCGACGACCTGAGGGAGCGAGATCCTTGCCCCAAGGATCGCCTCCCTAATACAGGAACGTTAAGAAGGAACCCCCGTTGGGAACTTGGTGATTATATACGTGTTAAAATGTTTGTAAGAAAATATATAATTTAATTTAATTTAACACCCCCCCCCCCGCTTGTCTGCTATATTTTGGAAGCAGACCTGGCAACCCTAGAGACTAGGCTGTCTGCCCCTCTGCTTTCCTTTCACCTTTTTTTTTTTTTGTTCCTACAGGCTTTAGGCCACTAACTGGCCATTGTGGCAAGGTCTTTTGAGGATGGGTGTTCTGCTTCATTTTTGTGTGCCTTTAAATGGTTTTAAGTGTTTTCACTTCTGTTTTTAATAGGGTTATTTATTTGTCACACACATACAATTCTATGCATGGCACACCCAGTTACAAGAGTTGTCACTTTCCTCCTCTCTCCTAATAGGGCTCCTCTGCTTCTTAGAAAGTTAGCAGCTGACAGTTTCACTATTATTACACATCTACCATGCTGGAAAATATTTAATCTATCACAATTTTCCATATGCTGTGCTGATGCCACCCATTTTTTCAGTACGTAGCAGAAACACCGCATCGTACTTGGGAGCACAGTCAGGGGGAAACACATTTAGAGCGATGAATTATAATTTTTTAAGCACTCCAAGGCTCCATCTGCACTACACATTTGAAGCAGCCTCATGTCACTTTAAAGCAGCCATGGCTTCCCCCTAAGAATCCTGGGAACTGTAGTTTGTAAAGGGTGCTGAGAGTTGTTAGGAGACCCTAAAGGTTCCTGGCGAAATGGACAGCTCTCTTTGGTTTTACTTACCTAAAAGGAGGGGGAAGGTGGGGGAGAGAGAAGGAACTGTTACAGACCAGGCATTCAAAACGTGAAACAACTTTATTACAAGATTTAGGTGTTGGGTTTTGTTTTGTTTTTAACAAAATCAGACATTGGAGAAGCAGTAGGATGGATAATTTTTTTAATAGACAATGCAGATTAAAAATAAAATAAAAAATAGCACGAGAGGGAAATGAGATCAGTAGAAACTATCAGGTTGAAGAGTTTAGATTATGGTGGAATCAAGACAGATGGATGGGCTTGGGAGGGGGCTTCTTGCAGGTGGAGCAGCCAGTCCCTGGCCTTGGAGAACTGACAGCCCCATAGCTGTGTGGTCCCCAGCTGCAGGTTGTTGCATGCTCCCTTCCAAGAGGATTGTGTTGAAATGTTGTTCGCTGCCAGATTGTATGGTCAGGAAATGTGTCATCAAGCTAAAAAAACCTGTGGGGAGAAAAGAAGGACCATATTCCTTTTCTTCTTCTTTTTAAGTTGAACTGGATTGATTGATTGCAGTTTTATCCCACCCTTCCTCCTAGGAGCTCAGGGTAACAGGCATTTCCCGATTATTCATCCAATTAATCGCAGTGCATAACAGTAGTAATGCAAGCCTCACTGAAAGCATTTTGGTCCCCAGGTTTGGAAATGGGACACACACTGAGAGCTATTAAATTATGGGGACCAAGGAAGCTCTCCTGCATAAGCCAAACTGGAATGAACATGAGCTCTGCAAAATGGCCCGTGTGGCTCCTGCTCATTTCAACAGGGCAGGTGTTATGTCCTAGAACAATAGGATCCAAAATGCAGCAGTCTGATTGGTCCTAGAACAATAGGATCCAGAATGCAGCAGTCTGATTGGATTGCACGAGCCACCCAATCCAGCTCCAGGTGGAAGTGAATCAGTGACCTGATTGGCCTGCAAGAGCAGCCAATCAGGCTCCTGGAGGAAGTGAATCCGCAACCTGATTGGCCTACAGGAGTGGCCAGGAATTAGCCAATCACGTGGGGCCCATTGTGTAAATAATGGATATATAGCAGACGTTTTGGGGAAAGATTCATTCCTTGCTACTATGAGCTGAATAAAGAGCATGAAATTCACACTTGACTCCGAGTATATTTCAGCAGGAGTCACCAATGTGGTGCCCATGGGCACAGCGGTGCCCCTGTGATCTTCCCCTGCTGTCCACGAAGCCTCATTGGTTATGAGATGGTGAGGATAGTTAGCTTTTTCTTTCTCAAAAAGTGCATAGAGTAGAAGGAAGGAGTTGGTAGAGTGACGCTCTTCCCAACTTCCTCTTTCAGCTCTGTGTCCTGTTCAAGGCAAGGCTCTGATTAATTCCACTGGATCTGACTTTGACCCACATACCCTGGAAAACCTAAACACTAGCTCTCTTTCTGTCCATGGGGGTGGGGCTGACCTGTAGGACAAGGGAGAGAATTGACCAGAGGGGGTGGTGCCTCGGCACTCACTGAAAACTCCCAAGGAGGTCACAGGCCTAAGGGGACTGACCATCCCTGCCATAGGGCTTACATGAGAGAACGTCTTGGTGGACTGTGCCCTATGGCTCCAATCCACTTTCCACTTTGCTGTCCTAATAAGTGATGGCTTATTATAACATGCTGGCCTGTTAGCAGTACTTGAACCACGGTTTCCCAATAGGGATGCCCCAAGAAACTGGGGCTTAACAAAGCTCACCATTCATGACATACAGGGTGAACACTAGCCAGGCGAGGCAGAAACTCCATGTGAAGTGAAGGTGGCCGACAGCACTCATATCTTTCTGGGTTACGTCGACTGTGTATAAGGCCATTGTGACAAAGCCGAAGATGCCTAACAAGGAGTAAAAGTGAGTTAGAGATGCCACCTGAGTAGGGATGGGGGATCCATTTGATCCAGGTTTTTTCGTGAACCTGTTGAATGGGGGCTTTAAACATGCAAAATAAGCCCCAAAGCACCCTGTTGTGGATGCACAGGAAAGTAGGAAGCTGCCTTATGCTGAGCCAAACCATTGGGCAATCTGGTTTAGTACCGTCTACACCAGGGGTCAGCAAACTTTTTCAGCAGGGGGCCAGTCCACTGTCTCTCAGACCTTGTGGGGGGCCGGAGTATATTTTGAAGGGGGGGGGAATGAACGAATTCCTATGCCCCCAAAATAACCCAGAGATGCATTTTAAATAAAAGGACACATTCTACTCATTTAAAAACACGCTGGTTCCCAGACTGTCCGTGGGCCGGATTTAGAAGGCGATTGGGCCAGATCCGGCCCCCGGGCCTTAGTTTGCCTACCAATGGTCTCTACACTGACTGGCAGGGGCTTTCTTGGGTTTCAGACAGGGTTCCCTCCCAGCCCTCCCTAGAGATTGAACCAGGGACTTCTGCATGCAAAACAAATTCCTCTACCACGAAGCTACAGACAACACAAGCTTAGTATTGTCTACACTGATTGGCAGCTGCCCTGTAAGGTTCCAGACAGAGGATTTCCCCAGCCCAACCAGCAGATGCTGGGGATTGAATGCTGGTGCAGAATTTGATGGCCAGGCTGCTCAGTGGGGTGAGCATATTACACTGAATCCGGGGCGACTGAACTGGCTGCTATGTAGTTTCTGGGCCCAATTCAAAGTGCTGGTTTTGACCTATGAAACCTTAAACCTGAGACCTTCTGCATGCAAGCATTTGTTGTGCCACTGACTGAGCCATCCCGGAACTAGGGGGAGTCCTCCTTCTTACCTGTGGTGAAGCTTGCTGCTGAGGACACCAGCATGTTGGAAGGCCCCCCACAACGCCTCAAGCATTGGCAGGAGATGAGGAGGGAGACGGCTGCCACGAAGCCAGTGACAGTAGCAAGAGCCAGGAGGATTCTCGAAGCTCTCATGATACCTGCCAGGGAGAGAAAGATAATTATGGATTGTTCATGCTTTGTGTCCTGTCTGAAATCCTGGAGAATGCCTGCATACAGGTGGCTTAAGTCCATTGGTTTCATAAAGGGTAAAAAAAAGGTAAAGGGCCCCTGGATGGTTATTCAAATTCAAATTCAAATATCCTTTATTAGGCATATCAGACCACATGTTATCAATCAGCCACTGTATACAAATTGTGCAAAATACGCGCTCGACAGAACAAAACTTATGCCAATCAAATCCTTAACTTCAGAATTCCCAACTCATCCATAAAAGTAACTCCGAATTTCTCACAATGACCATTTGTTAAAAAATAAATTTGTGTATAATACAGCAGTACCAAAGGATGGTTATTCTTTTGATAACATTTTTTTTAATTTTCCAAAAATAACAAAACGGGGGGGGGGGTACAGAAAAGAAAAATCATAACCAAATTAAACCATAATTTTTGGTCGACTTCCCTCCACCCCCCCCCTCTTGGTTCCATTATAATATACTGGTTCATGCACATCCATAAAACCTTATATACTTAACAATCCAGTTTTAAAACCTTCATCTTATTACAAGTGAGTTTTAAAAGTTATGCTAATGTAAGAATCTATACACAAAGCTTTAAAAATATGCATTGAACAGTTGCCCCTTTTTTGTAATAATTTGTCTTGCATAGTTCAGTAAATTTATTTTGCCAATCTTCTTCTTTATCTTCTTTGGTCGAGGCTTCTTCCTTCCCTAAGGGCTGGCTGGTCTTGACCTGGAATCCAATCTCACATATCGGAACAAAGTCTTTTGCTCAATCAATCCCTCAGGTCCTAGACATCTCAGTATCATAACTTCATTTTTTAAAAAACAACAACAATCATTTTCCACATTTTCCTCAGATCTTTATAAGTCTTTATACTTTCAAACTGCTAGGTTGGCAGGAGCTGGGACAGAGCAACGGGATCTCACCCCGTTGCGGGGATTCAAACCGCCGACCTTCTGATGTATACGTTGGCTATTGTTGTCTGGGCAGCCCAGGACCTCCATATACACTGCTCAGGCTTGTGCCCCAGGGAAGCCACCTCAGTGCTGCTAATGCAGCGGTTTTACTTCACCCCTGAAGGCACACTCCATTGTCTCTTGAGACAGGCAGAGGCCAGCAACAATAACCACCCAAAGAAGGCAACAGTTTGGGAAAACTAGCTCATATAAAATGTCAGTCAGAAGAAGTGTACTAATATGCTTGCTAAACAAGACCAAGGCCACACTCACACCATAAATTTAAAGCACTACGATACCGCTTTAAACACAGTTATGACTTCCCCAAAAGAATTCTGGGGGCTGTAGTTCTTAAATGCTGCTGAAATTTGTTAGGAGGCCATGATTCCATACCCTCCAACATTTCTCCAGTGAAAATAGGGATGTCCCATATTCCATAACAATAATTTTACTATTTATACCCCACACATCTGACTTGTTGCCCACAATAAAGACAACAAAACATTACGCATTAAAAAAGCCTTCCCTATCCAGGATTGCCTTCAGATGGCTGGGGGGGTCGGATAACTCCATAACCTCCAACATTTCTCCAATGAAAATAGGGACATCCTAAGGAAAAGTGGGACATTCCGGGATCAAATCAGAAATCAAGATGGCTTCTCTAAATCAGGGACGTCCCTGGAAAATAGGGACACTTGGAGGGCCTGATCTGTTTCCCCTCAGAGACCTACAATTCCCAGAGTGGCTCATCACAATCAATCCCTCTTCACAGGTAACTCTGGGAACTGTAGTTCTGTGAGGAGAATATAGGGCTCTCCTGACAACTCTCAGCACTCTTAACAAACTACTGCTCCCATAATTCTTTGGGGGGAGTGAAGGCTGTATTTAAAGCGGTATCATGCTACTTTTAATGTGTGGTCCTTCTAAAAAAATGTATGCAGGCCCAGCCTAGGCAATATACAACTTTTGACACTATGGCACTGTTGTCCAGGTTGATAAGCTCATTTGCTCCAGCCTCCAGCTACATACAGATGTCAGGGCTGGGGCCTGGAACATAGGAAGCAAGGAGGACCATTGGTTTGTCTAAATTAGTTTTGTCAACACTGACCAGCAGCAACACCCTGTCCTCCATCTAGAGAAGCTAGAATAGGGTTTCCCAAACTTGGGTCTCCAACTGTTTTTGGACTACAACTCCCATCATCCGTAGTTAGCAGGACCAGTGGTCAGGGATGATGGGAATTGTAGTCCAAAAGCAGCTGGAGACCCAAGTTTGGGAAACCCTTAACTAGAGGCATGATCAGAGTTCAAGGACACAGTCCCACTAGGCAAAACAAAACAAAAACACTTTGGGCATATTGCATGGAGATCGTTGCAAGGCCTGGACAGAGAGAATTGGGGTTCTCTCTTCCTGATCTACATACATAATTCCAGTATCCATTAATCCCTAAACAGAAGATGCATTCTTAAAGATGTGGGACACTTCAAATCCCTACTGGATCTTTTACTGGGTGGTACAGTCGCTATTTCTCACCCTAATCCACAGCAGGGCTGTTGTGAGGATGAAAATGGACAAGGGAGGAGAAAATTGCACATCCTTCCCCAGGCTCATTGGAAGAAAAGGGCATGGTTGTGGGGGTGGGTGGGGAGGATTAGGGGGGGAAACAATCAAGCAAATAGATGCATCATCAGTTGTGAATATCCCTACTTGCTTTAAAAAACAATGCACCTGACCTCTGCTCCAGAGGGTAGGAGTGTTTCTTTCTTAAAGCTGCCTCTTGACAGCTCGACAGCTCAGCTCTCAGGAGGCAGCAAGTGGGGTGTGGTTTCCCCTTCTAAACATCTCTCTTGACAGCTCTCGTTCTCAGGAGGCGCTGAAGATTGTAGACAGTAGTACAAATCATCATTATCAGTAACTTTCTGACAGCTTGTAACAACAGTGCTATAGCATCTGCTCCAGCTGCCTGTCCCCAGCCCAGCTTCAAAGTTTGGGGACTGGAGTTCAAAGTCCTAAATAATTTCAGACCAAGATACCTTAAGAGGGTCTTGCTCCCTATAGGCTGGCTAAATCACTGCCATGTTCAGGGGCTGAACTTTTGGAGGTGCCTCATCATGCTCCTGAGACCAAATCTCTCTATACGGTCTGGATTTTGGCATTCTGTGAAGGCACTTTTAAACAGGTGATTGCCTGGGAGATGGGCCATTAAGGGGAAAAAAGGAAACAGCTCTGTGGGAGATGGCAGATGGGTGGAGCTCCACCCTCCCTCAACTCTGGGTAGTTAGGAGGACAAAGCCAGAGCTGTGAACAGGAAGTAGAGTGATGTGAGCTAGAAGCAAAACAAAGAGGGAGAGAGAGAGCACAATGTTTGTTTTCTGTTTGAATGCAAGGCTGTAGCTATGGGGAAAGGTTGTTAATTCTGTATGTTGTTACCGGTAATTCGGTCCTGTATACCTGAAGGAGCGTCTCCACCCCCACCGTTCAGCCCGGACACTGAGATCCAGCGCCGAGGGCCTTCTGGCGGTTCCCTCATTGCGAGAAGCGAGGTTACAGGGAACCAGACAGAGGGCCTTCTCGATAGTGGCACCCGCCCTGTGGAATGCCCTTCCAGCAGATGTCAAGGAAATAAGCAGCTATCCTATTTTTAAAAGACACCTGAGGCAGCCCTGTTTAGGGAAGTTTTTAATAATTAATGCTGTATTGTTTTAATATTTGATTG
Source organism: Darevskia nairensis (assembly GCA_034642065.1). Lineage (NCBI taxonomy): Eukaryota > Metazoa > Chordata > Lepidosauria > Squamata > Lacertidae > Darevskia > Darevskia nairensis. The sequence goes on from JAWWNI010000197.1 coordinate 770,206, forward strand.
GAAGCCGCCCAGAGTGGCTGGGGAAACTCGGCCAGATGGGCGGGGTACAAATAAATTATATTATTATTATTATTATTATTATTATTATTATTATTATTATTATTATGTGAACCATAGGCTCAGGTTGCATATATGTGTAAACAAACCATAAATCATAAAGATACCACAGTCTCTGCTGTCCTTCATTCCAAAGGAAACACAGACCCTTGGCCCTGGAATCTCACACTGCTCGGAGATTGGGGTTGCGTGCAACAATATCCATGGGCAAATTGTTTCTCTCCTCGGAAAGCAATCCATAAATGAAATCAACATTTTAAAACACCTTGCTTCATATGGGCTTACACACCAGTACATGTTGGCATGGGATCTCGCCGGAGATCCAAAAACTGACTTAAACATCTCCTGAAGGGCAGATCCCCCAGGACTGGAGTCATGCAGCCGGTTGCTTGTGTTTGGGGCGGAGAGCCGGGAGGTGTAGGACAGAGACGAGCGGGCACCGGCCCACCACCTTACCGCTGCTCCTGCTCAGTTGAGTGCAGGCCACGTTGTTGCAGAGTTTGTTGGCCACGGGGTTAGGAGGTGCGTTCGTGTCCGGGACAATGATTTCCATCCAGGAGGGGCTAAGCAGGGAGACGGAGAGGAGGAGGAAACTGATGCAAGTAGAGGCGGCTGTGGTGGCTCGATAGGGCAAGCTCACTCGGAGCCACTGGCAGGCATTGGCTGGGGGCATCTTTGCTAGGGGGAAGAAGCAGCCACCGAGGAACACGGAGAACTTGTGGAGACACAGTGGTCCCCAGAGTCTATGCGCAGCAGTTAAGGCTCCTGCAGATACTTCTAGGCTGGTCTCAACTGCCGTGGAATCTTGACTTCCTTCACATCCTTTGGTTGAGGGGGTGGGAAGCGGCCTGGGGCGGGGTTGATTTATTTACTGTGGGGGTGATTTGTTTAAACTGTTTTCGATCTTGAATTTTAAATCTCTGTTGACCCGCCCTGGCCCCATCAGTGAAGGGCAGGTCTTAAATGTAATGCTGGCGTTATTGGTGATGATTGATGGTGGCGATGATAATGATAATTAATAATATAATAGGTGCAGGGGCAGTGACTGAGAAGAGTAAGATGATTCCTGTCTGTCTTTTCATATCTTACGGGTTGTATCCAATGTTATGGCACTGCTACAAGAGTAGCCCCATTGAAATTAATGGCCAGGACTAACTAAGGTCCATTAATTTCAGTGTGGGCCTACTTTGAGTAAAATGTACATAGTTTTTAGTTTTATTTCATTTTTCATCATCATCATTAAAATTTCTATACTGTGCTTCATCCAAGGGTTACAAGGCAGTTTAGAATATAAAACCACAAATTGTAGCATTTTACTTTGTGGTGTTATTTGCTATTACAGTGGTACCTCTGGTTACGTACTTAATTCGTTCCAGAGGTCGGTTCTTAACCTGAAAACGTTCTTAACCTGAAGCACCACTTTAGCTAATGGGGCCTCCCGCTGCCTCTGTGCCGCCACTGCCCAATTTCTGTTCTCATCCTGAAGCAAAGTTCTTAACCCGAGGTAATATTTCTGGGTTAGCAGAGTCTGTAACCTGAAGCGTATGTAACCTGAAGCATGTGTAACCCGAGGTACCACTGTATTGTTTCCCCCTTCTACCTGTTCTTGATTTTTAGATGCAATTTTAATTTTGATTCCCCAAAGGACGCTTCATTTAATTGTCAACGCATCTGTGATGCGTTTTTTTGCAATGTTTTTGTATTTGCTGTTTGTTTTAACCTACGTTGCCTTGCTCTAATATAAGCAACATACCACTATCCAAACAAACAAGCAAGCAAACAAACAAGCAAACAAGCAAACAGAAAGACTGAAGACCAGACAGTGAGACAGTGACACTATTCATTTATTTAAGAATTTATAAACCACACTTTCATTAACCCCCCCCGCCCCAGGTGCCATTTAACAAGGTAGCATACAACTTACAAACCTCTGTTTACATCCGAAGAGACATCTTCTCCCCACCCCCACCCCCATCTCCCATGCATGCACTGACAATTTCTGAACCACAAAGGATTGCTTGGGACCCATATGCCCCCGACAAACACAGCACAGACACGTGCCCCTCTCCATTATTTATAAGAGGTCCGCCTTGCTGATAGAGACATCCTTCTTTCCCCTTCTGAATCATCCAAATAGCTCGTCGAGCTCGAGGTCCATCCTCCTGAGGAGCTCAAAGTGAGTGTGGAGCTTTCTCCATCTGATAAGCCGGATCCGTGCACCAGCAAACGTTGGTGTGCCATCAGGCTGAACAAACCTACAGAGGGGGGGTGGGGGTGGGGAAGGGAGGTGGCGTTAGCGGCACAAAGTGGTGAAGCGGCACGTTATTTCGTTTAGATATTTCATTTAGAATTTATTTTCTTATTCCTTGATCCCTTGTTTCGGGGATCTACCGGTATTCAATGGTTTGCCTTGATCTGGAAGGAGACCTAAAACCTATTCAAGCAAAAAAAAAGATGGCGGCACCAACATAAGTTGCAAAAATCCCTGAGTAAGACTGACAGTTTGGTAATCCTGAGAAAGAATCTGGCTCAAGTGAATTCTGCCCCAGACTTCGACATTCTGCATTTCCAGCACAGTTCCTGGATAGGAACTTGGCAGGGTGGAATCCAGATTAAAGACGAGAATTTCGGATTCCCCCTACCCCCGGACCTTGGGGAAAGCTGAAATGCTAATATAGTATTTGAAGCAAATGACATACAGTCATATCTCGTTACAGGTAGATAGCCGTGTTGGTCTGTCATAGTCAAAACAAAATAAAAAAATTCCTTCCAGTAGCACCTTAGAGACCAACTAAGTTTGTTCTTGGTATGAGAACAAACTCATACGAAAGCTCATACCAAGAACAAACTTAGTTGGTCTCTAAGGTGCTACTGGAAGGAATTTTTAAATTTTGTTTAGTCATATCTTGGGTTGCGTTCGCTACGGGATACGAACGCGCTGAGCCTGGAAGTACTGGAACGGGTTACTTCCGGGTTTCGGCGCGCGCGCATGTGCAGAAATATTAAATCACGCTTTGCGCATGCACAGAAGCTCCGAATTGCGCCGCGCACATGCGCAGATACGGGGCTTCAGGTTGCAGTCTTTTCATGTTGCAAACGGGCCTCCGGAACGGATCCTGTTTGCAACCAGAGGTACCACTGTAAATATATAGGGGTTTTTTTGTGTTCTGTTGGTGTGTCAGCATAATAAAAGGGGGCGGGGAATGCTAATAGAGTTTCAGTGGTGACCTCACACTTTTGCAACTTTCTCTCTAGGCTATATCATTGAATTATAGAGTTGGAAGGGACCCTGAGGGTCATCTTGTTCAACCCCCTGAATTACAGGAATATGCAGCTGTCCCATACAGGAATTGAACCTGCAGCCTTGGGATTACCAGCACCATGAGCCATGCAGGCTGTGTATATAATATGAGAACTCTAACAGCATTTCTTCCGGAGCACATTCAATGTATTTTAAGTAAACTACATTCCCCAAAGATACTTGGCGAGTGGAGCTATCACTGTGAAAGAGTGTTTTGAATGTATGTTGTGGGTGTGACCAAAGTATGCTTGGCTTTAAGATCAGGGTTTCTGATGGCAGGGAGGCTTCTAAGCATGTTCTAGCTGAATGCACCGAGAACCCCCCCTTGCCCCTTCATGCTCAATGTGCAGTCTGAACTGGAACTGGCGCACACAGGGGGAGGAGATCTTGTGCCGTCTAGTGTCCAGAGGTGGGAAATGCAACTCATCAAGGCATATATGAGCCCTTCCAGGCCTGACTCCAGTCTGTTTCATGGGGAGGCCGGCGCAGGATACAGTCCAAGCCAAAGGCAACACAAAAGAGAAGGGAGGGGAAACACATTCACTGAAGAAGGCAAAGCAAAGGGGGAAGGGAACACAGCAGGAACTGAATGACCTTGGCTCTAAGAAATGTACATCCATATTACAAAAAGAAGTAGATGCATGAAGAAGAAGAAGGGTTTGGATTTGATATCCCGCTTTATCACTACCCGAAGGAGTCTCAAAGCAGCTAACATTCTCCTTTCCCTTCCTCCCCCACAACAAACACTCTGTGAGATGAGTGGGGCTGAGAGACTTCAGAGAAGTGTGACTAGCCCAAGGTCACCCAGCAGCTGCATGTGGAGGAGCGGAGACGCGAACCCGGTTCCCCAGATTACGAGTCTACCGCTCTTAACCACTACACCACACTGGCTCTCCAGTGTGAAAACCATGGCCTTACCATCAACAGGCATAAAAATGCAGAACTAGCAAAATACAGAGGAATGTGCAGAAACAGGTGTCTCAAAGTCGAAAAGCTAAAATGGCAGCGGCCCTGAATGCAATTGCACAAATTCTCGAATGGAACCATTTTTTATCTGGCTGATGAATGATAAGGTGATGTGACACCAACCATAAAAGGTAAACAATACCTGTTTGGGATAAAGACATCCAGGTGCCTAACACACATTAGGATAATAGGAATGAACTGGTGCCACCCCCAAAATGGCCGCCTTGCTGCCAGGTCTTTGCGTGAGGCTGGAACAGGGTTTTAGAACTGCCAAGACAGCAGCTCCACGAGACACAGGAGCTGGGTGCATAGCTTGTGTTGGGTACAGAAACTTGCATGGCAACTCCTTCCCAGTTTAAGCGCTCAGGTGTTCACTCAGAGCAGCCAATTTCCTATTATTCCTCCCCAACGTACCACACTACAAGCAGCCTATAACATTACCCTCTTCCCTCACCACTAGGGATGGAAGTATCAGTCAACTTTGGTTTCTTCTCAGTTTCTCATTTTTTCCATTGTGAAATTCAGTTCTCCACATTTCTGCAGCAATTTGCAGTAAAAAAATAAAATAAAAATCCTAATGCAAATTCTTCAGTATTATAGGGCAAATTTATCTTAATGAACACATTTTGTAGTTAACATGGCATTGTTGTTGTTTGGAAGCATTTTCTCCTAATACAATGCCTTTTTTATGTATTGTTTTCACTAATATATCCATTTTAGTGCACACTTTCCCCAAATATATATGCATTTTTTGGATCAACGTTGTTTGGCTGAAGAACTGCGTCGCAAAATTCGGATGTGCAAATTTCAAAGGACGTTTCTGTGTTTCAGAAGCTTCAGATATGACAAGAGTTGTCCTTAAATGCAAACTGGACAGAATATCTCCTCCCTCCTGACTCACCGCTTAAAATGAAGCAAGGGCAGGATGCCCAGGCCATGTAAAAAGACCACAGGTACGTGATCTTGCCTGTTCTGCTGATGGAGTGCGTGGAGATACGGATGGTGTAAATGCTCAGAGCTAAGAACACCAAGGCAGCTGGGGGGGAAAACACAAGGAGGAATTTAGTGTGTGGTCCCCTGGAATGTTTTAAGAGAGGCAGCAGAACTGCAACAATCTGGCTTCTGTATTTTAGGCCAGTTTTTGTTTTGTGCCCCCTGAACCAAACCAAACTGTGCCCTGAGGAACTTGGGCTTTGCCAGGAGCTTCTCTGAGGTTTCCCAGCTAAAAGAGAGAGAGAGAAAGTGGGTGAGCTCCTTTGGGAGAGAGCTTGGCTATTGATGTGCCCCAAGCCTAGTGCCAGTGGTCAGCTGAGTTGGGCACTGGCTGAGGGTCCTTGGAGTTCAGAAAGCCCCCTCACTGGCACATGTCATGCTCTTCAATTTCCCCACCAGGAGGCAGAAGTCCTTGCTGCTCTGCTGCAAATAATAATAATAATAATAATTATTATTATTATTAATATACCACCCTTAATTGTAAGATCTCAGGGCAGTTCACAGAATAAAATACAGGATAAAGGTAAAGGGTAAAGGGACCCCTGACCATTAGGTCCAGTCGTGACCGACTCTGGGGTTGCGACGCTCATCTCGCTTTATTGGCCGAGGGAGCCGGCGTACAGCTTCTGGGTCATGTGGCCAGCATGACTAAGCCGCTTCTGGCGAACCAGAGCAGCGCACGGAAACGCCGTTTACCTTCCCGCTGCAGCGGTACCTGTTTATCTACTTGCACTTTGACATGCTTTCGAACTGCTAGGTTGGCAGGAGCAGGGACCAAGCAACGGGAGCTCACCCCGTCGCGGGGATTCGAACCTCCGACCTTCTGATCGGCAAGCCCTAGGCTCTGTGGTTTAGCCCACAGCGCCACCCCCGTCCCTTAAAATACAGGATAAAAACAAGCAAATCATTAAAACAAAGCAGCAAAACAATAACCCCCACCCCACCCCATTCCCACACAAATGACCTAGCATTCCAACCTGCTGTCTGCCCACCCCCAAAACCGGGTGAGAGATGGACTGACTTAGTGTAAGCTCATTCTGTATGTGCCCTGAAATGCAACATTCTTCTACTTCTTTATATGTATGTATGTATATATATACCTGCAATCAAAGATCCCATTGCAGCAACCAGGTAGCGGTATATTGTGAAAGGGGAGGAGTAGCGGTAAGTGAATGTCATAAATGAGGCCCCAACAATTCCACTGAAAAGGGCTAAGATCAGGAGCGTCCGGGCACCATAGACATTGGCTGCAGTGGTGGGGCAGAAAACAAAGGAAGACTTATTAGAGGTGGGGGAATAGCAGGGCTCTTCCATGGTTGCCTTCTCTCTCTCTCTCTCTCTCTCTCTCTCTCTCTCTCTCACTCACACACACACACACACACACACACACACACACATTCTCTCTCTCTCTCTCTCTCTCTCTCTCTCTCTCTCTCTCTCTCTCTCTCTCTCTCTCCCATGCCTCTTCCCAAACCCAAATTCTGCATCAAGGAGATGTACCTTTTATAGAAGGAACCCTTTTTCAGACTGAGAGCTCACTCCCTTCTGAGCAACTATCTAAGTTTCACCTTTGCGCAGTTAGGCCAGCTTCCACACACAGTAAGACCAACAATCACCCCTCTCTATCCCAACAAGCAAGAGGTATTGCCACAGTTCAAGGACACATTCCTGCCAGGTGAAAAACACTCGAGAGGCACAGCAGGGCCACTGAGAGGTGTGGTCTAAGGAGAGTGCTGAGGGCCAGACTGTGACACTTAGAGGGCCACATTGGAAGGTATTGCAAGACCCACCCACCCCTCATCCTTTCCCAAATCCAAATTCTGCATTTAGGAAATCCACTCCCCGCCCCCGACTAGTGCCATTATTTATCTTTTACAATTCAGCTGTGATATAGGCAGGGCTTCCCCCCCCCCCGCCCGAACTCCCAGGAGCTCAGCTGCCACATCTCTCAGGTGGGCGCCATTGCCATTCTAAGAGAACAAAGGAGAAGTTTATGGTGAGCTCTGGCGCCTCTTTTTCTTAAAAAAACAGCACAAGGTAGGATGGGGGAAAGGTGGCTTTTTATATCCTTCCTTATAGGTGAACCTCTGAATGACCAATTCCTGAGAAAAAGAATCTGGGGCTGTCCACAGGTGTGGGAAACTTACGTGAAGCGGCAATGAGATCAGAGCACACCTGTTTGATACAGACTTTCCAAATGCCGCTGAAGTAATTCTGCATCTTGGTCTCGACTAGGATCCAGTGGTGATCCATGACAGCGCACACAAGCAAAATGATAGTGAAGATTGTGAACCCTGTAGCCACAACTTCGTTCCACCCCATAGCTCTGTCAGTAGGTCTGGGGGCTTCCCTTTATTTCGGCACTTGCTTTCTCTAAGCGGATCCCATTTTGAACAGTGGTTTCCTGACAGGGTTTCTCCACATGACCAGAAATGGCAAGCTACCCCTGTTTCCACTCGATTTATGAAAAGCCCACAACTTGGAGTCCTCAGCCTTCTCTTTAGAATCGTCATCCCACTCCTAGTTCCATCGTTTGCTTCTTGGTTACCTTGACTACCGTGTAACACCCCATAGCCATCAGTAGGGTTTCTGTTGGCCAAGCAGGCCTGACTTAACTATTCAATGGGTGGGTGCATCTTCGCTGATAGGGTGCAATGGCTTTTAGGCCATCTTCACACCATACATTTAAAGCACCACGATACCACTTTAAAGTCATTGCTTTCCCCCAAAGAATTCTGGGAGCTGTCATTTTTTAAGGGTGCTGAGAGTTCTCAGGAGACCTCTATTTCTCTCACAGAGCTACACTTCTCAGAATGGTTTAACAATCACAGAACTCTGGGAATGGTAGCTCTGTGAGGGGGGAGATTAATAATAATAATAATAACTCAATTTATATACCAACCTTTATCAAAAGATCCCAAGGTAGCGTACAACATTAAGAACGTATTTTATGGAGCACAATAAAAAAGCATAGTAACAGACAGCATAATAATAAAATCACCATAATAGCGGGCCCCTCGCCCAGTTTTAACAGGTCACAGATTATTTAATGACCAAAAGGCCTGGGTAAGGCTGAATGTTTTTGCCTGGCACGTAAATGCATGTAATGATGATACCAGTTGAGCCTCTGAGGGGAGAGTATTCCAGTTGGAGAGCCACCACAGAAAAGGCCTGTTCTCCTGTTGCTACCACCTGAACCCTTTTGGGAGTGGGGACATAGAAAGGGGCCTTAGATAGCAGATAATAGTTTGTATAGGGAGAGGTGGTTGTTTAGGTCCTGAGGTCCTGAATAGGGGTCTCCCTTAACAAACTACCACTCCCAGAATTCTTTGGCTGTTCCTCCCTGACTGCTTCAAGTGGTATCATGTTTTAAATATATCACGTGAGTGTGGTTTTCAGACTCACTGAACTCCTCCAACCCAATAGACCAGCAATATACAAAGCCTCCTTCCACATGTTCCTTGCCTGCTCTAAATATGCATATTTATATTTAGTGCTTGTTAGCACATGGTGACTTTCCTCATTAAGCAGTGTGATGATCTTGCTTTCATCTCTCTCCACACCCTCCTCATGCCCATATATTTTAGATTGTAAACTCCTCAGGGCAGAGACCTGTGTAATTCCCTGAAGTGCTGTGCTGTATCAACAGATGTAATGACAGAAATGACACATTCCACATGTCTGGAAGGAAGGACTGACGCTTCTTTCCAGAGCACTTTGGCAGGTTGCCCAGGCTTGGTTAGGGATAGCCATCAGAGGTGAGCCAGAAGCTGGCAACCAGGAACTGTGGGACGAGTCAGGAATCAGTGTGCAAAGCACCAAAGCCAGGAGGCAGGATCAAGTGGCCAGACCTAGCCAAGGATACAAAAATACCATGATGCTCAAGCACAGCTCAGTTGCAACAGGAAGCATGTAATAATAATAATAATAATAATAATAATAATAATAATAATAATAATTTAATATTTGTACCCCGCCCATCTGGCTGGGTCTCCCCAGTCACTTCCAGCAAATATTAAAATACATTAACACATCACAGGTTAAAAACTTCCCTAAACAGGGCTGCCTTCAGGTATTTTCTAAATGTCATGTAGTTGTTGATCCCTTTAACCTCTGATGGGAGGGTGTTCCACAGGGCGGGCACCACTACCGAGAAGGCCCTCTGCCTGGTTCCCTGTAGCTTTGCTTCTCGCAGTGAAGGAACCGCCAGAAGGCCCTCAGCGCTGGATCTCAGTGTCTGGGCAGAATGATGGGGGTGGAGACACTCCTTTAGGTATACAGGACCGAGGCCGTTTAGGGCTTTAAAGGTCAGCACCAATACTTTGAATTGTGCTCGGAAACGTACTGGAAGCCAATGTAGATCTCTCAGGACCGGTGTTATGTGGTCCCGGCGGCCACTCCCAGTCACCAGTCTAGCTGCCGCATTCTGGATTAATTGCAGTTTCCGGGTCATTTTCAAAGGTAGCCCCACGTAGAGCGCATTGCAGTAGTCCAAGCGGGAGATAACTACAGCATGCACCACTCTGGCGAGACAGTCTGCAGGCAGGTAGGGTCTCAGCCTGCGTACCAGATGGAGCTGGTAGACAGCCGCCCTGGACACAGAATTAACCTGCGCTTCCTGTCATACCCGCTTCCTGTCCTAGAGGATCCAGTGGCCAGGCTGGGTGGACGTAGCCAGTCTAGGGTCTGAAGGTGCCTCACTGAGGACCTGCCCCCTTCAGTTCAGTGCATCACTACACAGGGGAGCTGCACAGAGAACTGGCACAGAAGGTGAACACACTTAAAGCACATGGCTTCTCCCAAATAATCCTGGGACGTGTAGTTTACCCCTTGCAGTGCTGCATTTTCCAGCAACCTTAACACACTACCGTTCCCAGGATTCTTTACAGTGGTGGGGAAATCACACGCTTTAAATGTATGGCATGGATGTGGCCACAGACTTTCCTATCGGGCCTATTGCTGTGCTGTATCCCTTTGGTTAACAATCGTACACACTGCCCTCAGTTAAGACAGTTTGGGGACCGCAAAGTTCCAAAACCGTGTGCCCTGAATGGGGGGGGGGGTCAGTGCATAGATATGGGGCTCATCTGTCGGTTTTGGTGTCTCACCACATCACCACTAAGCCTTACGTGGACACCCTGACCTTGCCATATCCACACTGGCGTGTTCACAACGCTGCCACCATTAGGTGTCGTTGTAGCTTTGAAATCCATACAAAAGTTGAGGTGAAGTTTGGAAATGTTGAGTAAACCAGTTCACACACACGAATCCTTAACAGGCATATTGGGGAAATGGGAAAACTCAGCTGAAGGCTGCCGAGGGGTGGCCAGTGTCCCCAAGGCAAACAGCCAGATTGGGCCTCTTTGTTTGATGGGGAAACCTTACAGTGCAGATCAGAGGCAGGATTGTGCCTTTAGGAGACAGTGTGTGGGTATGTCCACTTGTAGATTCTGTCCCATACCCCATACCTTCTTCTGTTTTCTTTTTCTTTTTTGTCCTGTCCCCCACATTTCCCACACTTCCCAGAGATAACTGTGGCCTGATCCACAGAAGAATTAACCAGAAGCAGATTTAGGGCAGTGTTGCTGGTTCCCCCACATGAAGCACTGAGCCCAGGTGGTGCAAAAACCACCCCAGAAATTTGTAAAGGAATGTGTCAAAGAACACGCCATAATCTCCCCCCCCAAAAAAATCCTGTTAAATATAATTGTTTAATTAAGAATGTGTATTGCTGAAAAGGTGTAACATGGGGAAATGCCACTGGGGTATGCTAAGTGTTATCTGAACTCCTTGATGCATTGATAATTAACTGTTATTGTTCTCTGGTAGATCTGACATGAGTGTTTAACCTTAGATCACATAAGAGGCTATTGAATTGCAAATTCTCAATCTTGGAAGGGTGGTGGCTGCGTCTGTTTCTCAGGCTCTGTGGAAGTAAGGTAAAGGGACCCCTGACCATTAGGTCCAGTCGTGTCCGACTCTGGGGTTGCGGCGCTCATCTCGCGTTACTGGCCGAGGGAGCCGGCGTACAGCTTCCGGGTCATGTGGCGAACCAGAGCAGCGCACGGAAACGCCATCTACCTTCCCACCGGAGCGGTACCTATTTATCTACTTGCACTTTGACATGCTTTCTAACTGCTAGGTTGGCAGGAGCAGGGACCGAGCAACGGGAGCTCACCCGTCATAGGGATTCGAACCGCTGACCTTGTGATCAGCAAGCCCTAGGCTCTGTGGTTTAACCCACAGCGCCACCTGGGTCCCTTTTGTGGAAGTAAGGATGTGTAAATGAGTCCCCTGAAGGGAGAGGAAATGGCTCCAGGCAAAATGGAGGCTGTAAGGAGAGAAACTTTTGGTTATAGGTCTGTTTGGAATTATCTCTCCCCCCCCCCCCAAGATGCTGAACCTGTGCTGGACTTGCGCAAGATATTTTGATATATAATTTACTGTTTTTCTGTTCTGTTTTGAAGAAAGCTTTGCAAATAGAGTTTTGAGTAATAGCTGATGGGTCTGGACAATGTTTCATTCCAAAAGGAGTCAGTTTTTATGCATCCAGTTGCTTCAAGCTGCACAATATTAATATCTGCAATAAAGCTGCACCCCCCTTCAGACTGCTGAGATTTCCCCCAGGTGGCTGGGCTCCAAGAGCTGCAACCACGTCAGCCTTGGGCTGCAAATCGCCCCTCCACCACCTTCACCCACCTCTGGTTTAGAGATTTTAGCCTTGCACAGGGCGCTACATTATCAAATCCGCCCCAGGAAAATGGAAAAAGTTAGGTGTTGGAATGTTAAGAGAGAGAGAGAGAGAGAGAGAGAGAGAGAGAGAGAGAGAGAGAGAGAGAGAGAGAGAGATGCACACACAAGTGTTTGCATTCCATGTTAGCATCTTTACCAAATCTAAATTTCATAACAGTGGGTTTGTATGGAACAAATTTTCAAAGTAAATGCATCGAAATTAAGGGACCGAAGTTTGGGCTCATTGGTACCTACCTCTCACCATTGCATGCCACTCTCCCCAGGTAAACTCAATCTTTACCGCCAAATTGGAATTGTTTTCAGCAGCAAAGAGCGGGGTTTTCATGGGGGAAGCGCTGGGGCAAAAATAAACAAGCAAATAAAGCCCTTGGACTCGGACCTGGAAAGCCCAGACCTGTGCCTAGAAATGCAGCGCAAAGGACCCTTAGTCCCCATGTGGATGTTCATTTCAATGGTTCAGCTCTCAGTAAAAAAAAAAAAAGCTGAATGGCACGCTTGGGGTTTGAAGAAGTAGGCTGACCCTCCTGGCGCTTTTCTGTTACAGTAAATTTCGGATCTTGTGACTCTGCTCTATGTTGGGATTCCCTGTTCACACCATTGTGGATTCAGGCAGGATGTGCAGGAAGCTCTTTGCATATGGTTATTCTTGCTTGGTTTTCTTTCTTGCACTCTGCATACTTAATTTTTTAAAAAATTAAATAAATAAAAATCTTCTTTTAGGAAAAAACTGCCTTCTGATATAACAAGATTTATATATATATATATTCCTTCCAGGGTATTTCTTCAGCGACGGGGGGAGAAAAAACTCCTGCATCAGAATCCTTAAATGTGGACATTCTAGATTGGTGCAGGTCCGATGCGCTTCCGCACTCTTCTATGTGACCAGGATCTGGCGAAGTTGTTTTGGCTTGAGGTCAGCATGCGTATTGGAGTTTCCCTCAAGTTCTACCAGGATGAACAGGAGTACTGTTTGAGACAGGGTGGGTGGGGGAGATTGGGGAGAACACAAGCTGTTGGTAGACTTATTTATTATTTTATTAATCATTAGCATTTCTAAGCAAAATGTACCTAAGAGACCAAACAGGGACCCCCCAAAAAATAAAAAATAGAAAGCTATCATAAAACCAAACTACCTTAAAATGACTCCTGGAATAAGAAGCCCATTGCCACGGGGCCTGAAGTTCAGCAAAGAGGGCTATGTCTCTAATGTCAGGTGGGAGGGAGTTCCACAGGTTTCAGCCAACAGCACTGAATGCATCGTTTGCAGTTAGTTTCAAGCTGTATATCTGAGCCATGTCAGCCATGACAGAGACTCCTCAAAGATCTTAGTGATCAGGCAGGGGTATGAGGGATCGGGTGATCCTTAACATATACTATACCCAAGATGCTAGAGGCCTTGTAAATCAGCGGGAGTGTCTTGAAGCAGTCCCGGTAATCTATGCATGACCAGTGCAAGCTTTCGAGCACCAGAGCTATGCGCTGGCGGTCATCGGTCCCCACCAATTCGTGCAAGGCCAGCTCTATCATCCTGAGGCAAAAGGAGGCAATTGTCTAAGGTGGTGGGCATGGCTGGGTGTGAATTTGGCCCCCAGGCTCTCCACTCACTCACTGGCTCTCCCAGATTGTGCATGTGGCCAGGGCTGGCCCAAGGTGTTTTGGCACCTGAGGCAAACCTGAGGTGCCCCCCGCCCCCAGCCAGGGAAGAAGGGCTGAGTGAAGATTCACATCAAGAACAAGGGAGAAACAAAGGTCTACATCAGGAACAAGGGTAAGAGGAGACCAGCCACACCACCTATTCCTCAGGAGTGGCAGCAGATCTGGAGTGTGCCCCAGCTGTTGCTGCCACTGCATTCCTTGGCGTTTGGATCTGCTGCCCCTGTGGATCCTGTTGCTCGAGGCAGTCTCCTGAACTTGCTTCATGGATGTGCTGGCTCTGCACACGTCTCTCCAGAACCGACCCCTGTCCTTTTCCCCACTGCCCTAGCTCCTGCTTGCTCATTCCCCTTGTTAACACTGTTGCAGCCACTAACATGTGGGTACCATTTGCCATGCCTTCAGCCTCAGGCTCCTCCTCCCCTCTGGCTCGCTCTGAGGCAAGGCTGGGGTCCTTCAGAGCAAGGCGGTTTGAACAGGTCGGTCCAGGAGGGTGCCTGCTGTTGTTGCTGCTGGAGTTTTGTTGCTGCGGCTCTTGGAATTCCATGCCTATGCTTTTAAGCTGTTAAATATCTAAAAAGAATTTCTAGCCCCCAGGGATGCCAGCTCCTTCCCAATATTTTTGGGATGGGGCTGAGTCCCTTCAACATCTAGAAAGCACAGAGGCAAAATGCAGATCCAAGCAGCCGGCTCCTTCTCTTTTCTCTTCTCCCGCCCTTCTGTCTCCCTCCTCCTTTCTGCATCCCCCGTATATCAGGGCGCAAAAGGAAAACTCACTGTTTGTCAGGAACAGGAAGGAGGCGAAGCAGCCTATCACAAAGGACCAGGAAAGAACCTTTGGAGAGGTAGTATAAGGAACTGGGCTGTCAAAGGTGCTGTTGGGTGAGATTGACGTGCCGTACAACACCATGGTGACCAGAGAAATGATTCCTGTGGGTACGAAAAAAGAGCACTCAGCAGCAGGCCCTGACAAAAACCCTTTTCCTGCAGGGAGTTGCCATACCCTGCAGCATGCTATTTGATGCATCGAAGATCCTCGGCCCACATTTAACATTTCACTCAAACAGGAAGGGGAACCCCAGGTCTGGAGGCCAACAGCATCCCTCCAGGCCTCTCTATCTGCTGCTTCGCACCCTCCTTGAATGCAATTGCCTGGCTGGAATGCATTTTTGAACTCTGACCATACTTCTTGCTCACCTGGCTGGAGGATAGAGAGTTGTGAGGGCGGATCTACACTCATGGTTTATAACGTTAAGGAAGCGTTAAGGAATGGGTTTCATAATGCAGACAGACACATTACGTTCTGCCTTTAACGTTCATAATGCGTCATTGAAATGTGACACCAGAGGGCAGTGCCCATGGGGTTCCTGCCCTGAATCATAAGAGCCAACTCCTAGGAGCTGTGGTCCCTTTGCCCCCCCCCCAATAAAATATTGGAGGGGGAAATGATGTGTGTGTACTATGTCTTCTGATTGATTTTGCGGGCAAGGCTTACCTGCCCTCCCAGCAATATTTTGGACCTCAGTGGCCTTTGGACTGAAAAATGTTCTCCCTCTCCTGGTTTCCTCCACAACAATTCTTTGCTTTCCCTCTGTCTGCTAATATCCTACTTGTATAAATTTCCTAATATCCTAACTGCAACATCTTACTTACACTCTCTCTGGCAGATCAAGTAAGGGGAGTTTAGCTGTGAACAAGCTAGACGTTTGCAACTTTTCTTCCCCTCTTTGCCTGCTGAAGAGGCTGGTGAAACTCTAAAGCCTTACTTGGGTGTTATATAAATTGGGAAATAAAACATAGAATCATGGAATTGTAGAAGTGGAAGGGACCATGAGGGCCATCTAATCCAACCCTCTGCAATGAAGGAATATTTTGTCCAATGGGGGGCTGGGACCAATGGCTCTGAGACATTAGCCCTATCACATCCAAGGCTATGGGGAGTGCAGCGATTACGAGGCAATAAAACTGGGAGGGTCATTCCAGCACTGAATAATACTCACTTAACAGGGGAGCTGTAAAGATCACAATAAAGCAACGTGGGCATAGTAGCACTGAAGTATTAATAATATTAATATTAATAATAATAATAATAATATAATAATAATAATAATAATAATAATACCTTTATTGTCAATGTACAACCTGTGTACAATGAAATTAACCGAGTATTACACAAATGCTAAGGGCAAATAATCAGCCTTGCAGAGAGAGCTGTACCTGTGCATAAATTGGTGACAGCTGGCCACCTGGATAGCCTTAAGGTGGTGCTGGACAGCAATGTGCAGGCAGTTGCCACAAAGCCAAAGATTGTGCTGATTGACATCAAGATTCTGGTGACAATGAGGATGTCTGGGGAGAATCAAAGGTGAGTGATGCTGAAAGACAGATGTGTGAGAGAATCGGTTCTTAGCATTACAGAACAGTAGGGAATGGGGGGGGGGTCATTCAAATTTATTTGCATCTTAATGAGGAGCTCCCTAATGCACACTCCTCAAGCCAGCGTGGAATCTGAAACACAGCTGTCCTTTACAATCCCCACTCCTGTGAATTTTGCAGCACAGTTCTGCAGCCAAAGAATGAGCACGGAAAAGCATTTTTTTAAGGGAGATCCAAATATTACTGCAAGTACACAGGTGCCAGGGCTGGAGTCAGCCCAGCACGTCAGCAGGAAGAGGCAGAGTCAATTGTCAGTGAAGTTAACTCTTTATTCAAGGAAACGGCAGACAACTCAGCAACCCTTCCCAGCAGGTCTTGCCTCTATGGAGCAGCTGTCAGGACTGAAGGTCCCTGTCTCCCACCCTTTCTAAGGCTCCTCCTCTCCCAGATGTTTCCCAGGCAGTCTCAAACTGTGTCTGCACACCTCTGGTCTCTGCCCTCCTCTTTATTCTGTGTGTTCTTGGAGACCAGGGGGGATAGGGGCTTGTTGCAGCAGGAGAGGGCAATTCCCGGGATTCTTCAGCAGCCTCTGCTTCAGCTTGGAGTCTGAACTTCTCCCTGTCACAGGATCTCCCTGCTCACTAAACCCTGTTGCCACCTCAGCATCCAGCCCCTTCTCCCAATCCCCTCCCTCTGACCTCTCCCCAGTGTTCCATCACCAATCCCCCGGCTCTGAGCATTCCTTCTCTGGAGTTTCCCTTGGGAGTTCCCTGGCTGAAGCCTCCAACCGCTCATTATCATCCAGCCGCTCCCTGACAATGGTGTTGGCCCAAGAAATTTTGCTACCTGAGGCAAAGGACAAGATGGCATCCCGCTCCTGTGTGCCAATCAGGCGGGCACCTCAATCTTCCTTCAACACTTGCAATAGGAAAGTGTTCTTCACTAACCCCTTAGGGCAGAGTGGTCCAACTTTTCATACCAAGTGGTCCACAAGGGTGATTCAAACCTGCAGGCCACACACTGCCATGTCACACGACGGGTGGGGAGCCCTCTCCCTGCCTTCCCAAAGTGGGCTAATTGTGGTACCAGGCTTTGGGAAGGAAGTGGGAGACACTGGCAGGGTTCTAGAGACCTCCCACCTTGTTCCCAAAGTGGGGAAAATGCTAACTAAGCCAAGGGCACCAACTTGCGTCATGTTGCATGCGCCGCAGCGGCACCTGGGGGCCCCATTATAATGATCTCTGGCAGGCAAGCAGCCTGATAAGCAGTAAGGACTCTTCTTCAGTTTATATAAGTTTATTTACAAGAAAAACACATCCAGAGCATGGTGTTCTGCCTGCTCTCATTAACCTTAGTTGCTCAGTCTGACTCATCATCCCTCTCCCAACAGGGAGGCTGCAAAAATCTCACCTTTCTTCTCCTTCCCTTCTGTTGCTCTCTGATTCTCTCCAACCTCCTCGTATGGGGACTGCACAGCCAGCCTGTCTCTTCCCCAGAAGACGCAGCCTCCGACTCTGGCTTATCTGCTGATTGCCTGGCAACACTATGGCCGACTTCCAGCTCTTCCTCTTTTTTTTTTTTTTAAATAATTTTTATTAGATTTTCCAATTTTTGTCCAGCCCCGATTCAGGCCGGATCACATACATTTTATACATTCTCTGATGACTTCCTCACGCCCCCCCTCATTGTTTTCATTTATCATTATTCACATTCTTACCAGGTTTCTACTTCCATATCTTTAACATTTCCATAGTTCATTAATTCCAAACCGCTTACCAACCACTCACATCTTTTATAATCTTATCTTTTACTTTAAACATATTCCTGCTCCCCCCCCCAGTCCCCGGCGCAGACTATTTCAGCATCAAAATTACTTATCACAACTTATCATGCAAAATACCTATCAATGTTAAATCCTTATTATCAATCTTCATTTTCACTCTTATATCATTATCAATCTTATATCACTATCTTCATTATCAATCTTATATCATTATTTTTCTAAAATCATACTATAATCATATCCTCCAATCCAGATTCAAAAACCAGTAATCCACAAAACAATTACTTTGTATAAATGTTCATCCTATTCCAGCAGGATCCCACTTTGGAACCCAATGTCTTTGCTGCAGGGTGACATCCAAAACAGTGTCCATAAAAATTTTTGGCCTTCCCTTCCACTTTTGGTCCAAATTGTCACGACTTCCTCTCCGCTGCTTTTCACTGAGCTGTAATTTGTTGTCCATTCTCCTAGTAATTCTCTTTTTCCTGATGATGGTGACAGCTCTTGGCTTGAAATGTATGCGTCTTTTGCGTCCTTTGCAGCTGGTTGTCTTCTGGGTAGGCTTCCTTTGTTTGGGCACATCAAATACACTGTTCACAGAGTTGAATTGTAAGTCCTGACCAATCAGACCATTGTTTATATTTTGCTTTATCTCAGTCACAGTGCTGTTCCCAGCAGCAGCCAGTTCAGCTCTCAGTACTTTCACTCCAGCTTTGTAATCCAGTCTGAGTTCTTTCAGTTTCTCCAGCAATGTTTTCAAATCCACATCCTGTTTCACCGCCATCTTTAGCAAACAGTTCTTTTCTAATTTTTCTGACTTTTCCAAACTTTTAGAAATTTTTCAAAAGTTCCAAAGCTCCAAAATGCTTCTCTTACTCTTAGCAATTAAATTTACTCCGTCTGCCCCCTAGGACCGGGGGGGGGGGGATCGCAAGGGTTAAATCTCCGAAACAAAGTGTCAAATTCCAGGCATAACTTCTCAATCTGTGCAACAATGCCCTGTCGTTGTTACACAATGGCAAGGGACGGACCTCCGTAATTTCGCCCTCAAGCCAGGTTCCAAATGAAGCAAAAATTTAAAAGTTCTTTCTTGTAGGTTACTTACAGTTCCGAATTAGAATTAGGAGGAATCAGCGCGCTCGGCCGTGGCAGTCTTGCAGCTTCGCCAGACGGGGCTGTAAGCGGACCCTGGAGCTCCGCCGTCCGATCGCCCGAGAGCTCCGCTGGGAGCTCCCTGGGACCGGGACCGGCATCCGAGCTCTTGCGGGTCCTCCAGATCCCGGGACGCCCTTCCCGGGGGTTTTGGGGGTCGCGGCGCTGGCGCGAGCACCCCTTTGCCCGGTCTGGCGGGGGAAAGTCAAGAGCGACTTGTCCCCCCGACCGCCATCTCCGGCGCGCCGACCGGAAGTCCGACTTCCAGCTCTTCCTCTCCCTGGGAACTAACAGCTTGTTCCCTGGGAAGGAGGGGGGCAGGCTGTCTTCTCTAAACTCAGACAGACAGCTCTCATCCCCAGAGGCAGCCCCTTGCTCACTCAGCCCAATTTCTGAGGCTGACTTCCGCTGCGCTCTGGGGGGGGGCACATTCCTGACACCCATGAGACCTCAGATGTGACATTTGGTGCTTCACAAGGCACCAGAAGTCGCATTGGATGCCCCAAGGTGTGGGTGTTGGGCACCCACAACAGTTTGTGGGTGCTCAGGCCTCCAGGGGCGGTAGTTGGTGCTGGTAAACTAAGCTTTTGCTGGCCTGCCAAAACAGGCCTTCAGGACTGCATAGTGGACCACCCTGACTCAGGAGCACCCTTATCCCCACCCTACATCACTTTCCCACTCCTCCTCCTCCTCCCTTGCCATTCACTGGTAGGGCTGGACCTGGCAACACATTTCCCCAATCCTTGACATGGGTTGCCGAAGTTCAAAGACCAACCCAGGTGCACTGCCTGGGTGGGGAAAGATGGAGGGAGGCAGGGAGGGAAGGGGGCTGCCTTACTTGAGTCCAGCTTAAGTTGCTTGCATCTTCTCTTTGTGCAAATGTTCCAGAGGCCCAAGTTGGTGACGAAATTCTTGTGGAAGACCTCAATCCAGAACGGAGAGAGAAGACTGATAAACAAACAGACCAGGCCAACGCAGCTGAATATTCTGATGAAGAACTTGTACCGGAAGGACAAATGGCCTTCTTCGGAATGGTGCATCTCTGCCAGGAGGTGGGATGGGAAGGGGTGATGGAAGTGAGATGTTTTAACCCCCGTCTGACAAGCCAGAAGCACCAGCATCCATAAAACATGGTTCGTGAAAACATTAAATTCCAAACACCCACGTCAAAAACACAAGCAGCAGCAGCATTCTAAATAGTGTGCTAACATCCAATGCCAGCATAGAATCCTATGCTAGGATGTTAGGCACCAGGCACCTTCATTATGGAAAAGAAGAGTCTTGCATCCTCTCTGGAAAGGTCTGCTCATATGGTGATGATGATGTTCTATTTTTGACAGTGTGACTTGTGAACTGCTCTGGAATTTCTAAATATAAATCGAACTAAAAAAATAATAATATCTGCAGGGTCACCAACCTCATATAACCAGCATGCTTGAGCCTCAAGTAACAGCCAATTATCCAGAAGTAACCCCAAGCTGCATACCCGATCCTTCACAGGGAGTGTAACCCTATCAAGAGCAAGCAACTTCCCATCCATCTGGTCTAGGGAACCGCCCAGTAATAGTGCCTCAGTCTTATCTGGATTGAGCTTCAGTTTATTGGCTCTCATCCAGCCCATTACCAAGGCAAGACAATGGTCCAAATACCAAGTTTACAAAATAAATCACCCCTGTTTTTCAAACAGGAATCAGCAACAATAAAGGCAACACAAGGACCAATAAAAGATTCTGGCACTATAATTATATAAACATAGCATACATAACGTAATACGTAAGTACCCAAAATACATTCTTGTAAATCTGAAATCAAACCAACAAAAGTCTCTTGAAGCAAAGCAAGTCTCTGGATGAGACGATATCCTTATGACCACTGCTCCACAGAAGTATCACTATTTACAGCTATGTGTTCTCTTCAAACTAATGTGTTGTGCTGAAGAAGACTCCTGCGAAACAGTTTGATTATCCGGGATCACTGTTTGCACATTACTACTTGGACATTATTCCATGAGTAGATAAAGATTGACTACTTCATCTCCAGACGAACATTGTTATATCGTCTCATCCAGAGACTTGCTTTGCTTCAAGAGACTTTTGTTGGTTTGATTTCAGATTTACAAGAATGTACTTTGGGTACTTACGTATTACGTTATGTATGCTATGTTTATATAATTATAGTGCCAGAATCTTTTATTGGTCATTGTGTTGCCTTTTATTGTCGCCAATGGTCCAAATACCTGCAGATGTAAAGGAGAAGCAGAGCTGTGTGTCATCAGCATATTGCTGACAACATACTCCAGACCTCCAGATTACCCCACCTAGCAGTTTCATGTAGATGTTAAAGAGCATAGGGAATAAAGTCATACCCTGAGGAACCCCAAATTGAAGGTTCCATGGGGCTGAACAGCTCTCCCCAAGCATCACCCTCTGAAAATGACCACTCAATTAAGACCAGAACCACCACCAAGCAGTGGCTCCCAGCCCTAACTCAGACAGTTGCTCCAGAAGCCATTGAGAGGTTTGATGAGAATTAACAGGAACACATCTCCCCTGCCTCTCTCCCAAGAGAGTTCATCATACAGGGCAAATAAAGCAGTTTCTGTGTCTAAACTAGGCCTAAATCTCAACTGAAATAGATCTAGAAAATAAATTTCCTCCAAAAGCTCCCAGAAGTAGTCCCTGACCATCTGCTCATTTCTGTTCCTTTGCTCTGGCCTCAGGTTGCTCCTGGTGAGGGGCTGAAACTGCTAACCCTGCACTGCAGTCACCCAAGGGTCAGTGATTTGCATATATTCATCTGTCTCCAGACAAACAAGAGGCATGGTCACAGCTGAACAGCACATTTCAGCCAGGCAAAAGCAATCAAGGATGGGCTGTAGATTAATGGCAGGATATCTGCTATGCATACATAAGGTGCTACTTCCCAGGATTCTTTGGGGGGAGCCATTGTTCTTTAAAGTGTCATGGCACTGCTTTAAATGTATAGCACAGATGAAGTCATAGAGATAGGATA
Organism: Darevskia nairensis; assembly: GCA_034642065.1. Lineage (NCBI taxonomy): Eukaryota > Metazoa > Chordata > Lepidosauria > Squamata > Lacertidae > Darevskia > Darevskia nairensis. The sequence goes on from JAWWNI010000197.1 coordinate 792,252, forward strand.
GATAGATAGATAGATAGATAGATAGATAGATAGATAGATAGATAGACAGACAGACAGGACCAAGCAGAGGGCCTCCCATCAAATGTCAAGGAGATAAAGAGCTACACAACTTTTAGAAGACACCTGAAGGCAGCCCTGTACCGGGAAGTTTTCAATGTTTGGCTTTTTAATGATGTTTTTTAATGTGTTGGAAGCTGCCCAGAGTGGCTGGGGAAACCCAGGCAGATGAGTGGGGTATAAATAATAAAATTATTATTATTTTATCATAAGATCTATTTCTTTCTACACTTCTGTATCTAAGTCACATTAAATAGTAGGCACATTAAATAAATGGAGACATCTCGGTCAAAATCTTTTGTGCTGTTCGTACTTACTTTTTCCCATAAAATGCATCATCTTTAAGTGGTGGGAAAGAGTCACAAACAGCAGAGGCACTGTCAAGAGACACAACCAAAGGAAACTTGGGACCAGCTTTCAGCAGACAGATTTTCACACTGGATAAAAACAGAGCAGAGGCCAAAGTTCTTAAAATAATATACCGGTAGACACAAATGTTGACTCCTTGTGTTGGCTGGAGGGTGAAGAGCTTCTGAAATGCAGACCAACTACTGCAATTCTCTGCTGCTGCCACTCAGTCATACGGCTCTAGAGGCAGCAGTAGCAATCATGCAGCCCACTAATGCTGAGTTGTTGCTTTTCTTCCTGTGCAGATGATGAGTCCAAAATGAGGGTAGAGCAAGGACTTCCTTCTCCTGCCCTCACTCTGACATCACCATCCTGAAGCCAATTCTCATGCATAGTGGATTTTTGAGACGATATTTACCTTTCCCCATGTGTGGCAGTTGGTAATCCCTGCTGTAGGGGTACCCAGGAAGACCTCTGTGGGTACATGTGTGCCCATGGGCACCACACTGGCGACCAATGTAGAGGAGGGCTATTCTAAAATAGTATCTATCCTTGTCATACATCTGTTTCCCGCTGTGGCTATTTTTCTGGTTCCTCTCCACTTACCAGTCCTCTGTTTCTCGTGTACGTGACTTAGGCTTGCTTCTTAGATGCTTGCTTTCACCCTCTAGGGTCAGCAGTTCCTTTGGCCGCAGCAACAAGCTCAATGGGACGCACCCCTTCTTCCGCAGAACATCCCCAGCTCAGCTCAGCTCAGCTCAGCTCAGCTCAGCTCAGCTTTCTGGAATCTCCTAGCTAGGTTCCAAATGTCTGTAACTGCCATAGAACCTTCTTCACCCACCTGGCTCTCAGAAGAACTTCTGTCCACAAGAGTAGGGGTGGGAGTCAGCGGCCCAATTTTGACCCTCCATGCCTCCTTTTATGCCCCTGGGGACTCTGTCCAGGCCACACTCCCTCCTCAGCCCCCCACACACCCAGACCCAACTCTCAATATGACAGCTTTGCAGTGGAGGCTGGTCCAGTTGGGTAAATGGGCCACTGCCCTGCCAATCTCAGTGTGCCCTCAGCCAGTCCCCACCTGCAGAGGCGTAGCAAGCCCAGGTGGTACCCAGGGCGGAATTTTTTTTTGTCACCCCCCCCCCACTTTAATTTTTAAAAAATTAAAAAAAAATTAAAAAGTGTCACCCCCCTCTGATGGTGCCACTTTGTGAGGTGTGGGGGTTTTGTGTGTGTGTGTCTATTATCTCTTTTTTCCCCAATAAAGTTAAAATAAAAATAAATAAATAAATAAATAAAATTAAAAAAAAATAAAAAAAATTAAAAAAAATTAAAAAGTGCCACCCCCCTCTGATGGTGCCACTTTGTGAGGTGTGGGGGGTTGTGTGTGTGTGTGTGTGTGTGTGTGTGTGTGTGTGTGTGTATTATCTCTTTTTTTTCAATAAAGTTAAAATAAAAAAATAATATTAAAAAATGATTAAAAAAATCAAAAAGTGTCACCCCCCTCTGATGGTGCCACTTTGTGAGGTGTGGGGGGTTGTATGTGTGTGTCTATTATCTCTTTTTTTCAATGAAGTTAAAATTTAAAAAAATAAATTAAAAGCGTCACCCCCCTCTGGGGTGGAACCCGGGGTGGCCCGCCCCCCGCCCCCCCTGTTGCTACGCCCCTGCCCACCTGTCTACCTTTGTATTATAATAATAATATATTATTTATACCCCGCCCATCTGGCTGGGTTTCCCCAGCCACTCTGGGCAGCTTCCAACAGAACATTAAAATGCAGTAATCTATCAAACATTAAAAGCCTCCCTAAACAGGGCTGCCTTCAGGTGTCTTCTAAAAGTCTGGTAGTTGTTTTTCTCTTTGACATCTGGTGGGAGGGCGTTCCACAGGGCGGGTGCCACTACCGAGAAGGCCCTCTGCCTGGTTCCCTGTAACTTGGCTTCTCGTAGTGAGGGAACCGCCAGAAGGCCCTCGGTACTGGACCTCAGTGTCTGGGCAGAACGATGGGGGTGGAGACGCTCCTTCAGGTATACTGGACTGAAGCCATTTAGGGCTTTAAAGGTCAGCACCAACACTTTGAATTGTGCTTGGAAACGTACTGGGAGCCAATGTAGATCTTTCAACCAGTTCAGGCGGGTGGAACTGCCTGTCTGCTTCCTCCCCCTCAAGCTCAGTGTTGCCCTTGTAGAACTTAGCAGGCAGAAGAACGGGAGCAAAATTAGAGTGAGTTGGCTCCGGCTGTCATTGGTTCTGGCGCCAACTAATGTTGGTCTCCTTGCCTTCAGCCCTACTAGATCCCATGGGCACCAGCCGGCCCTGTGTTTTAGTGGTGGGTGGGTGATGGAGCAGCTTGTGAATGGGGATCAAGCTTGGCTCCCATCGATGGTGTCAAAACTGAAAACATGTGATGCCATCAAACCACCGGTTTCTCAACCTCGCTTCATTAAGTATGGCCAGGAAATTCTCTTCATGGTGGTCCCATGCCACACCACATGTTTTGTAATGGTAGACATTACCAAGGGAAAGAGAGACTAGAGCCATAGCCTATGGCAGTGATGGCTAACCTTGACACCCCAGATGTTTTGGAACTACAACTCCCATCATCCCTAGCTAACAGGATCAGTGGTCAGGGATGATGGGAGTTGTAGTCCCAAAACATCTGGAGTGTCAAGGTTAGCCATCACTGGCCTATGGCAAGGGTGTCCAGGTGTCCTACTCCTCAGCGGAGGGTCCTCTATTTGATGGACTGCCCAACCCAAGTCTGGTTTAGGGATAAAGAACCATCAAAAAGGGGAGATGCAGGAGGGACCTTGAAGATTCAGACTGAGCAGGCACACAGATCACCTGGTCAATGTCTTACTCACTGCAATAGGGTGCATTGTGACTCTACTTAATAGATAGCCATTCTTTCTAAGTTTGCAGCTGTACATATAAATTGGTGTGTGCCAGATTTCTGCAGATTTGTGTCCTCATTTGTCCTGGTGATACATTTCCTCTTTTGGGGGTGATCTGTGAAGATGAGCAGGCGAACGGACCCCCTGATGCTATGGGCGACATGGTTAGGTCCTGCAATGAGTGTTGCCAGAGCAGATATAGGGACAGAGTTGGCATTATTTGTTTTTTTTTTTGTTTTGTTTTGTTTTTAAATAATATCTGTTAAATTTTGCAAATTTTCCAAAACATACATTCAAGGACATGCTTTGGTTAAACTTTCTTGGGCTCCTCCTCTCTCACTCAGAGGAGCCCCCCCTCTCACAGAGGGGGTTCATCCCCCCCCCTCTCACAGAGGAATACAGTTCATTTTTCGTTTAACCTTAGAGCCTTTCTATCTTATCTGTTCTTGTCCCATTCCCGGGTCAAGCATCTATGATCTTAATGTTGGTCTAGTTTGGACTTCCCCGATCCCTTACATTGGTTACATCAGTAAATCTTATTTCTCAGGTTTCTTCTCATCGTTTAAAACATACTTATTTATCTTATTTATCTAACATCTTGATCTAATTTTATATTCCTATCATCTTATCTACTTACTTCTATTTCAGCTTTAGCCATTATATCCTTCTGTTCATTTTCTAATAATTATCTTCCCCCTCTCCCCTTCCCCAGAAAAAAACACTGACTTAACATTCGCCTTACATTGTTAATATTCCACGTCATATTATAAATCCCAATTATTTTCCAAGTCATATTATAAATCACATGTGCCATATCCTTAAACATACCTTAAAAAATCCACCAGACAGATAACATTAGAAAAAAATATATTTTCTCATTCACCCCTGTCCCCGTCTTTCCTCGCACCAGAACCAGGAGCCGTCAATTCTGGAGTGGGCCATCACTTCAGCTGCTTTCTCCGGCAGTTTCCTGCCTGGCTTCCAGTTCTTCCTTCCTTGCAAAACACCAATCCCAGTTCTCTTGCCATTTTTTCCTAGGAGTTTGATGCAACACTGTCCTGTGACGTTGAGAAAATCTCCTGGCTCTTCTCCTCCTTATCCTTCTTTTTCCCACGGTCAGAGGCTCCTGCTTGTTATATTTCTCATGCCTTTCTCTGTCCTTCCCTTGGCTCTTAGGAAAGCACTCCTGTAGATGGCTCCCCCTCCGGAAATACTTGATGATTAAGTCTCTAAACTCATCCAGTCTCTCGTTGATATCTCTCAGTATTTCCATGATCCAGGGTAGCTTTTTCAAAAGTCTCAAATGTTCCAAAAAAATTATTTTCCAAGTTTCTTTAAGCTTCCTTAGCCAGGTTTCTCTCGGGGTTTTGAGAGAGGGGGCTCTTTAAAAACTTACAACAAAAGTTTTCCCCCACTACAGTTATTAAGTTTCGCTTCAGCTACAATGTCTCCTGCTTGTATTTCCTTCCCAACTGCCGGGATCGACCTCCATACTTGCTACAATAACGGGGAAGGGACCTCCTAATTTTCTTCCCACATCAGTCCAAATTAAGTCCAGATTCCCTTCCCTTTTCTACTCACAGTTCCAAATTGGCAAATCTTGAAGGAATCAGCATGCTCCGAGAGGACGGTCCAGCAGCTTCGCCCGACGGGGAGTTAGCGGACCCTGGGGCTCCGCCGCCCGCTCACCTCGGGAGCCCTTGCTTGGGTCTCCCTGTGAGTAGGACCGGCATCCGAGCCCGTGCGGGTCCTTAGACCCCGGGACGCCCTTCCCGGGGGTTTGGGGGGTCGCGGCGCTGTCGCGATCTCCCCTTTTCCCGGTCGGACAAGGGAATGTCAAGAGCGACATGTCCCCCCGACCATCCTCTCCGGCACGCCGACCGGAAGTAGAGTTGGCATTATTTGTGTCCATGGTTGCTTAGATCACTAGTCTAAGTAATATTATGATTGGTTGATAAGCTTTATTATCTACCCTTTGCCAGGGTGGGTGACAGCAAACACAAAACACGATTTTAAAATGGATAAAAATCGCTGCAATTTTAAAACACACAATACCGTTCTAGGATGGAACACAACAATATAAATTCAGGTGGGTCATGAAAAACAAAATATTAATTTTTAAATTGTTCATCTTAAGCATGTGCCAAAAACTGTATGCTGAAGATGCTAGGTAAAGGTAAAGGGACCCCTGACCATTAGGTCCAGTCGTGACCGACTCTGGGCTTGTGGCGCTCATCTTGCATTATTGGCTGAGGGAGCCAGCGTACAGCTTCCGGGTCATGTGGCCAGCATGACTAAGCCGCTTCTGGCGAACCAGAGCAGCGCACGGAAATGCCGTTTACCTTCCCACCAGAGCGGTACCTATTTATCTACTTGCACTTCGACGTGCTTTCGAACTGCTAGGTTGGCAGGAGGAGGGACCAAGCAACGGGAGCTCACCCCGTCGCGGGATTCGAACCGCTGACCTTCTGATCAGCAAGGCTCTGTGGTTTAACACACAACGCCACCTGTGTCCCCTAGATGCTAGACGTTCCTCCAAAAAGAGGGAAATCTACAATTTAGGGGCTGTCAAAGAGGAAGTCCTCTTTGGGCTGCTATTCTCTGCCCTTCTGAGGGTGATGCAACTACCAAATAAGCCCCCACTGCAGAGCTTAATGCCTGAGACAGTCAGTTAGGGATGTATATGGTCTTTCAGATATTTAATTGCTACTTCAGATGTAACAAATGCACAAGCTGAGCAGCTCCTATGGATCTTGAGACCTTTCCAGGCACTCCCCAGACACTTGCGAGCATATATTCGCAACAGGAAGGACTAGGAACCTGCTTGGTCCTTAAATCAGAAACTTGAGTTTCCCGCTAGTCTTCTCTGTATCATTCCAGTTTTAGTATATGTGCTGCTGAAGGTGAGCACCAGAAACTGAGTTTTTCAAGACACTGGATTATGCACCCAGCTCCACGTTTTTACACTTTTGCAGAATTGCAGCAGCCCTGTACACCAAGAGGAGATTTATTTATTTGTTTATTTTTTAAAAAAATTAATCAAGTGGTTTATAAATGCATATAAACAAATAAATAGATGGAGGTCACTTGGCACCACGTAGCTGTATAATGACCAAATGGGCTCATGGAATAGCAGACATAAAGCGTGTTCTCCTTAATTAGAGAGCACGTGTTGCGCACGGGTCCTGGAGAGCACCCCCACCCTTGGAAAGGCGGGGTAATTAGGCTGGGGCAAACAATTGATTGGCAAGGGGCTGTTGTTGGGGAGTTTTAAATGTATCTAATTTTGATTGACGGCATGCAGGCTTATAACCCCCTGCATGCTCTGACCCAGCCATTCTTTGCAGCGAGCGACGGATCTAGCTGGAGCGTGTCTGCAAAGAAAGCCTGGTTGTATTAAACCTTTGCTGGTGTTGCTACCTTGCTTTAATTTTATTCTATTTAGTTTCTTTGTTTTGATTTCTTCTTTAATTTTATCTCTTTTTGTTCTCCCTTATCTGAGTTTGGTCCGAGTCCCTTCTCTCCCCCCCCCACCGCGGCCTTCGGGCCCGCGCTTGCAACCCTTCCCCCCCAGTCCTTTTTAGTTAATTTTCACCCCACCCCCCTGTTCTACACGGGTAGGGAGCTTTGCCACCCTCCGTGCTTTGGGGGTTTTTTCCTCCTGGGGTACTGGCATCGGTTGCACCAGCCTGAGAGCAGCCTTATCGGCTGAGGCGCTCGCCCTGTGGGTGGCTCAAGCGCCCACCTCCCCTACCGGGTGCCCAGAGAGGTGGTTCAGGCGGTCGGGGGTTGCTTAGCCGGCCCCAGCCTCTCAGCTGGCTTCCCAGCCCGGTTGCCTTGCCGCAGGCAATCCTTGGCTGCTTCTCCTCCCCCCCCATTCCTCCCTGTCTCAGCCTGCTCGAGTTCCCTCGAGGCCTGAGCTTACCTGTAGCGGGGTTGGTGGCTGCTTTCTGGGCCTGGGCTTGCTGCCTGGTCTGGGCCTGGGCTTGCAGCCTGCCTGGAGCGGCGGCGGGAATCGCCATTTTGTGTCTGCTTCCACTGTTTGCTTTGCCTGGATAGCGGCCACTAGTGGCTGCTTGTGGTTACTGCACCTTGCTGGGAGAATTTTATTTATTTTATTTTTAGCTGCACTGCCTGTGCTGCTACCTGGTGGCTGCTTCCTGCTATTGCAGTGGGAAATTTATTTTAATTATTTTATTTTTAGGTGCACTGCCTGCTGCCTGTGCTGCCACCTGGTGGCTGCTTCTTGCTATTGCAGTGGGAAATTTATTTTAATTATTTTATTTTTAGGTGCACTGCCTGCTGTCTGTGCTGCCACCTGGTGGCTGCTTCTTGCTATTGCAGTGGGAAATTTATTTTTAATTATTTTATTTTTAGGTGCACTGCCTGCTGCCTGTGCTGCCACCTGGTGGCTGCTTCTTGCTATTGCAGTGGGAAATTTATTTTAATTATTTTGTTTTTAGGTGCACTGCCTGCTGCCTGTGCTGCCACCTGGTGGCTGCTTCTTGCTATTGCAGTGGGAAATTTATTTTAATTATTTTATTTTTAGGTGCACTGCCTGCTGCCTGTGCTGCCTCCTGGTGGCTGCTTCTTGCTATTGCAGTGGGAAATTTATTTTATTTTATTTATTTTGGGTGCACTGCCTGCTGCCACCTGGTGGCTGCTTCTTGCTATTGCAGTGGTAAAATTTTATTAAAGTGCTGTAGGTTTTATTCCTTCATTTCAGCAGTATAGTCCTCCTGTGGGCACCACTTTTCTTTCAGGTGGTTTTCCCTTTTGGTGCCTTTGCTAATTGTTTTGCTTCTTTCGTTTAATTTAGTATGCTGCCTAGGAGGACTCCGGCGCGGGGCCCCCCTCCCAGACGGGGAAGGAGGGTCATCAGAGGACCATCACAGGGTTTGCGCTCTCCACCCGCTGAGCAACCCGTTGGTCGCATTCAGTCTTTTGTGGCCAGTTTAAATAATGATCCGGAAGCATTGGCCCGCTTTGCTGCAGATCTTGATGGCATCATGCAGCGCTCGGCTTCACAACGTCCTGCTCAACCTGGGCCTTCATCTGCGGCAGTGGCTGCCTCACCTGCTTCTTCTGTGGCTAGTGAGGGGGAGGAGGCTGCAGAGGCCCAGTCACAGCGTGGCGTGGCTGCCTCTTCGTCCCGGGCTCGGGCATTGGGAGCCCGCGCCTCTGGGCGCAGAACGCCAAGGGGGAGGAGGTCCGGGGCAACCCCTGCCAGGCGAGGGGCTTCCCCTCAGCAACAGTCGGGTAGCTCTGCAGTCACTCCTTCCTCACGTCGCCCTTCTGTTTTAGCTGTTGCAGGTACCTCTCAACAAGATGTTTCGGCGCCCTCGCCCCGTGACCCAGAGTCGGGGTCCTCAACTGATGAGTGTCTGCCCAAGCCTGCTAAGGTTTCTTCTGGTGGGAAGCGTCATCGGAAGTCCTGTTGTGGCCGGCGGCGTAAGAAGCATCGGAAGGATGAGTCATCCACGTCTTCGTCAGGTACATCCTCGTTGAGTTCGGATGACGATTCCGGGGAACCTTCAGATCTTTACTGGGGTTATGGTGAGCAGGCAGCTGGCCTTCCTAAGTGGGCGTGGCAACGTAGGGCCAATTCTCACCGGGCGAGGTACGGGGCCACGCAGGAATACCTGGGGGGTGTTCCTGTCCGGGAGGTGAAGGTGTCCACAAACAAGGCCAGGGATATTATTCCAGGGTGCCACCTTTCGGCTAAGATGCGGTCCAAGATTTTGGAGGGCCGCAATTTGGACATCTTCAAATTAGCGCCCCCTGCGGACCCGGATTTGGACAAAGAAAAGTCGGCCACCTCAGGTAAAGGCCGCGCAGGGTCTAAGAAGGCTGATAGGAGCTTTGAGAGGTGGCTTGATTGTTTCCAAGTGTATGCGGGGGTGGTGGCAGCTTGTTACCCCAAACGTGCTTTACATTTGATTGTTTATCAATCAATTGTGCGTTCGGCGTACACAATGGCCGGGGAAGCCGCTGCAATTAGGTATGATAAGGAATTCAGGACGAGGGCGCATAGGATCCATTCCGCTCGTTGGGATCGCAGGGATATGGACATTTGGGGCACTTACGTCGCCCCTCATGTGGATAAGCAGCTCCCTGAGGCCCAGAGGCCTGCGCCCGGGGCGCCCCGTACCAGTAAGAGGTATCATTGTTGGGATTACAACAAGGGGCTTTGTCAGCGCCCCTCTTGTAAATTCCCACATACCTGTGCAAAGTGCGGTGCGAACCACCCTGTGACTTCTTGCTTTCGGGGGGGGCGCTCCTTTCGCGGCGGAAAGGGGGGAGCGCAGCAGGTGTCAAAGTCTGCCCCCCAGCAGCCCTCAGGGCCATCCAAGTAGTTTTAATTTTAGCTTGGCGCCTTCGCCTGTGCGGGTCCAGCCTCTCCTGCAATGGCTGGAGCGTTATCCCGACAGCGGGGCAGCTACCTATTTGCGGGAAGGTTTTACCCTTGGTTTTAGGATTCCGGTGGCTTCGTCTCCCGTGGCTCGGAATCCAAAGAACCAGGAATCAGTTCAGGAAATGCCCGAGGTGGCTCGGAAAAAGGTTGATAAGGAGGTTTCCCTGGGGCGTATTGCTGGCCCTTTTACGACCCTGCCTTTTCCACGGTTACACCTGTCCCCGCTAGGAATTGTCCCGAAAAAAGCTCCTGGGGAATTTCGCCTTATTCATAACCTTTCCCATCCGAAAGGCACGTCGGTAAATGACGTCATCCCGGAGCATTTGTGCTCAGTTAAGTACGCTTCCCTGGATCATGCTATTAAATTGGTTAGGAAATTCGGCAAGGGTGCTCTCCTCGCAAAATGTGATATCGAGTCTGCTTTCCGTTTGCTTCCAATTCACCCTGAGGATTTTTGGCTGTTAGGCTTTCAGTTCGAGGGCGCCTTTTATTTTGACAAAGCCATGCCGATGGGTTGCTCCATCGCCTGTGCGGCTTTTGAGGCTTTCAGTACTTTTTTGGACTGGGCCTTGCGGGTCAAGACGGGCCTGCCGGGGGTCACGCATTACCTGGATGATTTTTTGCTAGCCTCGGCAGCACACACCGGGGATTGCGTGACCTTGCTTCAGGCCTTTACCGCCCTGACAGAGGAGCTAGGCGTTCCGCTGGCGGCGGGCAAGACCGAGGGCCCGTCCACCCAACTGACGTATTTGGGTATCCGGTTGGATACCGTGGCTCAAACGTCTAGTTTGCCACCTGAAAAGATTCTAAATTTGGCGAGGGTGATCGAGGAGGTGCTGCCATTGCCCAAATTGACCCTGCGGCAGCTGCAGTCCTTGTTGGGCCATTTAAATTTTGCTTGTAGGGTGATATCCCCGGGGAGGCCATTTTGCTCGCGTTTAGCCAGGCTTACGGCCGGGCTGAGGGCACCTCGACATCGCGTTCGCCTTCCCCAAGAGGTCAAGGCTGATTTGCGGAATTGGTTGATTTTTCTGCGGGACTACAATGGGGTATCTTTATGGCAGGATACCTTAAATCTTCGCTCTGATTTCCAAGTTCATTCAGACGCGGCTGGTTCCCTGGGTTTTGGTGTTTATTGGAGTGGCCGCTGGTGTGCCCAGCGTTGGCCTGCCGCTTGGCAAGGGGGACCCATCATGAGGGACTTAACTTTTCTGGAGTTCTTCCCCATTGTTGTAGCGGTTCATTTATGGGTCAACGAATTCAGGGATCGCCGCGTTTGTTTCTGGTCGGATAATCAGGCGGTGGTAAGGGTGCTGGCAAAGCAATCGTCCCGCTCCCCGAGGGTTTCCGCCCTGCTCAGGGCTTTTGTTTTACATTGCTTATGCTTCAACATCCTGTTTTCTGCCCGTTTCGTCCCAGGGGTCTCTAATGAAATTGCCGATGCTCTGTCCCGTTTTCAGATGGAGCGGTTCAGGTCATTGGCTCCGGGGGTGCAGGAACATCCGGAACTGTTCCCGGACCACCTTTGGAACGTTGGCAGCAGTTAGTTGTGCAGGGAGTAGATTCATCTGTCGCCCCCTCTACCCTTAGATCGTATGAGAAGGCCTGGGCTGATTTTGAATCCTTTAGCAGCCTGAACATGGCCGGCGGCGGGGGGTCCCCTCCTACCTCGGAGCAGGCCCTGAAATATTTAACACACCTTTTGGAGCAGGGGCGAGCTCCTAGATCAATTAACCTGCAGGCGGCTGCCATCTCTTATTTTTCGAAACTGCTTTTCGACATAGATCCTTGTTCCAAATTCTTAGTCCGCAGGGCCCTGGTAGGGTGGAACAGAATGTGCCCCTCGAGATCTAGGGCCAGACGTCCCATTACACTCGACCTGTTGTCTGGCATGAGGGTGAAACTCAGGGCGTTATGCTGGTCGAAATATGAAGCACGGCTTTTTTCTGCGGCCTTTTCCCTGGCTTTTTTCGGGGCCTTGCGGGTGGGTGAAGTTGTTTTTGAGGTTTCCGTGTCACCTGATTCTAGAGGCCTACTTCAGGAGGATGTAGTCTGGTCAGAATCGGAAGTAGTCCTCACAATTCGGAATTCTAAAACAGACCAGTTGGGTAGGGGGGTGGTCCTTCGGCTGCCCGCTACAGGCGAGGCTGGCCCTTGCCCAGTGAAAGACACGGCCAGGTACTTGTCTGTGCGGATCCCGGGGGAGGGTCCTTTCCTGGTTCATGCTGATGGTACACCTCTAACTAGACTCCAGTTTTCGAGGGTTATGCGTAAAGCCATTGCAGCGTGTGGCCACCCGGCTGCTGCTTATGCCCCCCACTCATTTCGTATAGGTGCAGCGACGACCGCAGCTCATTGGGGTCTATCCGTCAACAGGATCAAAGACATGGGTCGGTGGCGGTCTGACGCGTACCGGGCATATGTGAGAAAGCGGTCCTGAGGTGCGGGTCTCATTTTGTTCTTTTTATTTTCTTAGGTTTCGCAGCTATTCCCGTCTGGCTGGTGGGACACAGCATTGTTTACTGGGCCGGTGTCAGAGCCCGGGAGACGGGCCTTGGATCCGGATTGGGACTTCCCCAGCATGTGCAAGTGTCCTGGATGTGCCGGCGTGGAATGTTGTGGCGGGAATTAGTTCCACTTATCCGTAGTCAAGTTAATAATGTTGGTCCCCCTGCTGCGTTAGTTATTCAGTTGGGGGGGAATGATCTGCCGAGCACCGATTGTTTGACATTGCGCACCACAATGCAGTCTGATTTGCGGGAGTTGGCTGCCTTGTTGCCAGCTACAAAAATCTTTTGGTGCCACCTTTTAGAAAGACAGGTGTGGCGGGGGAGTCTTTCCCGATCTGCCACGGAGAAAGCCAGAAAGCGGGTTAACGCTACAGCAGTTACAACGGTGCGGGAGTTGGGTGGGGTGGTAATCCCTCACCCTCGGATCACCGCTTTCGATGCCACTCTCTACCGCAATGATGGGGTGCACTTGTCGGCATTTGGATGCGATCTCTGGTTGGGTTCCATTGTGGGAAGTTTGAGGGAGTGGCTTGCTTTGTGAGTGGTTTGGCGGCGAGCCTGCTTGGCTCTGGTGGCGGTTAGGCATTGGTTATTTGTGTTCGTTTTGGAGGGGAGAAAATGGGCTGTGTCTCCCCTCCTGTGATGCTGCTTCGCGGGAATTCTGTTAAAAGAATCCAGAGGCTCACCATGCTATTGTCCATATTCCCCCCGGTAGGGGGCAAGGGCCACGCAAGAGCCTCTGGGAGCATTTGGGGAGAGAATTGGGGCTCGCCCCCGGCCCAATTACTCTTCCCCAAAGGTTTTCCCTACTGACTGTGTGTCAGTTCTGTCCTTAGGGGGACAGATAGTTGGAACCAATGCCTAAGCAACCACTCACAATTTGATTTGTATTTAAATAAAGTTGTGGCCAAAAATTATACCCAAAAACCACACTAAACCAAAATTATGTCTGAAGTGTGAATTTTTTGGGGTGGGCTCTGGGACCTCGATGCGCAAATATATAAAAAAATGACTTCAGTTGCTTCCATGGAAGCTGGGGAATGCCAGGAACAAGCAGGAAGAGAGGTGATGTGTGGAATGCAGTGGTGTACTTCTTCAAATTTCAGCAGCGCCGTATGCAACACCAAAATTCAGTGTCCCCTGCCTCTCGCCTTCCATTCTAAGTCATTGTTGTGGCACCCCCTGTGGTGCTTTCTCGGCTCAGCACCCAGTGTGGGAGAACCAGTCATTCTCCCTTAAATCCGCTTCTGCGGAATGTGTGTGACATCACTGGAAGCACCACAAAGGCAGGCGTGGAAACATCAGGTGGTGGTTGCTAGGTAACCAGCACAGAGTGAAGGAGGCCTCAAACCAGTTGTTTATTTTCTGATGCCAAAGGTCCGTAACAACTTCTGGCAGAGATGATAGTGGCTAAGAAGTGTTTGACAATACATAGGATCCAAAGATTCATTGCCAGATTGCCTACTTCCTTGCCCCTGGTAAGCAGGACACAGTAGGCAAGGCTCAAGCACAAACGATTCCTTTATTGTTCATGTATTCTTTCTTCTGCCTCTTGCTTCCTTTCGATCTCGCCTCCCTTCTCTTTCTCTCACCACCCTCTCATTCTTCCTATGGGGTCAGGTGTGGGGGACCTTTGACTCTCTGGATGTTGCTGAACGGCCATTCCCATCACCCCTGGTCATTTGGCCACACTTGCTGGGGCTTATGGGAGTTATAGTTCAGCAACTTCTGGAAGGCCAAAGGTTGCCCACACCTGTGCTGCAGCTCTCAAGAGACACCTGTCTGAAATACAAAGTTGGAAAGGGCTACAGTAAGGATGCAACAGCAGCAGAGGGATATCATCATCTTGATATCCCTTCTTTATTCAGAAGGGACTCAAGGTGACTTACAGATAAAATAGAAACAGCTAAAAGCATATATTAAAAACAGTCATAATTTTTTTAAAGACATTATTAGAATTAAAACTCTGTTTGTCAGTCAGTCAGTCTATCAACAAATTACTATTATTATTATTACTAGGTGACCCGGCCACGCCTTGCTGTGGCTGATTTGGTGAAATGCAAAAGTAAGATACAGTACAAATGAGAAAGCATATGTTTACTTACACCTTATCTCGTTGAACTTCAGTCTATGTGTTCTCCGTTTGCCCCTCCCGTTTTTGTCTTCATTTCTACAACTGTTTATTGTGCTGTGCTGTTTAATGTCCACTGGAGGGCACTATATTTTTTTCATAAAATCACATTTTTTACCAGGGAAAGGTGTGGTATTTGTGCAATGTAAGTACATATGATCACTCCCATATGGGCATGGGACGTTGTGTCCAAATTTGAACGGAATCGATCAAGGGGTTACGGAGAAAGGCGATTGTTAACAAACATCCAACTTGAATGATTTTATATAGAGAGATTATTATTATTATTATTATTATTAGCCCATCTGACTGGGTTGTTCCAGCCACTCTGTTTTGTTTTGTTTTTAATTTATTAAGTTTTTCAAATTGCAGTTTTACAATCACATATCCCACATACAACTAAAAAGTTTCCCAAGAATCTCCTGGACTTCCCTCCTCCGCTTTGTGGGTCCTATTGTTAGTCATTTCCTCCTGCACCTTGTATAATAATACAAATCTTTTATATCTCCATTATATCCAAAATTCACCATTAAACTACAAGTGTTATTCCAATCCTACTAACAATTTTAACTGTTTACAATGGTTTTATAGATAAAATTATAAAAATTTCCCCATTCTTTCTTAAAATTTTGGTCTTCCTGATTTCTGATTCTTCCGGTCATTTTTGCCATTTCTGCATAACCCATAAACTTAATCTGCCAGAGTTGCCCCAGCCTCTCTGGGTGCCTCCCATCAAAATAATAAATGCTCACCATCATTGTACCAATCACCACCATGAAAGCCTTACTATTCTCTTAGGGTGGCTTGATGTGGGCTTTTCTCTTTCCTCAGATCCTTGCCAAGATATGCTCGGCGTCTTTCTACAGAAGCACCTATTGCACCTTGTGCTTTATCAACTTCATGCTGCTCGTGAATGTCATGGCAACTCCCTTATTGCTCCGACACGACTATGTGGACGGCTATTTTGTTTTCGGATTGTGGGCCATATGCAACCATCAGCTAGAGTGTGACGACATTTTTCTCCCCGTCAGTGGTGAGAGACACAAGACTGGTTTCCTTTTTCTTGAGTCCCAGGACAAACGAATTAGGAATGATTGGTGCTGTATACATTCTGTTCCCTGTAAATTGCAGGGGATTGAAGATGCACTGTTCACAAGAAACTGGCTATCATGCTATATAGTACTGATACACTTTGAGCTGGGGGTGGGGGGAGGTTTGCTGTGTTTTTGGACCCAGCTCTGTTTTTGGACCTTCCTTGGGGGTGTGGCTACGGGGTCTCTCATTATTAACTCCTGCCGTACAGAATTTACCAGTATACCACAGGATATGTGAAATGAACCAGTGAGAGAGCTTCATAGCTGAGTGTTGACTTGAACCCTCACCTGTCCACTCCTAGGCTATGTTCACACCACACATTAAACATACTATGACACCAAGTGCCCCTATTTTCCAGGGACAGTCCCAGATTTACAGAAGCCATGCCAGTTTCTGATTTGATCCCAGAATATCCCACTTTTCCTTAGGATATCCCCATTTTCATCAGAGAAGTGCTGGAGGGTATGGTAGGACATCCTTGTTTTCATCAGAGAAATGTTGGAGGGTAGGGAATAGGATATCCCTATTTTCATTGTTTGGAGGGAACATCTCTCTTTTCATTGGAGAAGTGTTGGAGGGTATGTGACACCACTTTAAACAGTGATGACTTCCCCCAAAGAATTCTGGGAGCTCTAGTTTCTGGTGGTTCCCTTACTGCGAGAAGCAAAGCTACAGGGAACCAGACAGAGGGCCTTCTCGGTAGTGGCGCCCACCCTGTGGAACACCCTCCCATCCCATGTCAAAGAGATAAATAACTACCTGACATTTAGAAAACACCTGAAGGCAGCCCTGTTTAGGGAAGTTTTTAATGTGTGATATTTTAATGTATTTTAGTGTTTGTTGGAAGCCGCCCAGAGTGGCTGGGGGAACCCGGCCAGATGGGCGGGGTACAAATAATAAATTATTATTATTATATATTATTATAGTTTGTTAAGGGTGCTTAGAGTTGTCAGGAGAGACCCCTATTCCCCTCACAAAACTATAATTCCTGGATTTCCCTGGGCAGAGCAATTGCTCTGGGAATTGTAGTTTTGTGAGGGGGATAAGGGTCTCCTAACAACTTTTAGCACCCTTAACAAACAATGGCTCCCAGAATTCTTTGGGGAAACCATCACTGTTTATGATACTGCTTTAAATGTGTGCTTTGCATGTGGCCTAAAACACTGCACCACTCCAACTCTAAGTAACCCAATATGGTATAAGGCAGCTTTATATATCATTAATTCTTTCCCCCTCCTTTCACTTCCTCTAGAATACCTGCATGTGGTCCGTCTCCTTTTGATACTAGCCTTAATCAGTGATTTCGTTGCCCTTTTTTTGACATGGGATCCTCTTACTCGGGTCATGGAAAAGGTGGTATCCAGAAGCCTGCTTTCTTCTGTGGCCCACTTCAGCGCAGGTATTGTGTAAGCCATAATAGCAATATATGATAGAATAGCACTCCCGACCCCCACCCCCCATGAACCAGCTAGAAATCACAGAGCAGTGAGCCTTGGAAGAGTGTTGATTCAGGATTGGAGAGGAAGAACTAACTGTGAACACTGCAAAAAGGAACAAATGCGAAAGAGGACCGGAATCCTGTGCCAGAGGGTGAGGCCTCCTCCCTGAGTGATAGTCTTTCCCTAGAGCATGTGTGGGGAGCCTTTGTCCTTCCAGATAGTGCTGAACTACAACTCCTAACAGCCACAGCGATCATGGCCAATGAGCAGGGAAGATGAGAACTGCAGGTTGGCAACATCTGGGTGGAGGGAGCAAAGGTTGCCCACCCTTGGCTTAGAAAGCGGGAGGCAAGTAGCCTCTAAATTCCCAGGGCTCATGAAGGCCGTTATGTCAAGCAAGTTGGCTTTATAAATAACTGAACACTACTTTGATAGGGGTTGTCCCTTGTTTAAGCTAGCGCTCTCTCTCTCCCTCTCCCTCTCTCTCTCTCTCTCTCTCTCTGTGTGTGTGTGTGGATTAAACAAGTTAGAACAAGAAGGTCAAAAGTAAAAACGGATCTTTAAAAAAGAAAATAGTCCATATAATTCATTTCCTTTCTCTGTTTAAGCCCCAGCTTTGTACACCGAATGCTGGCAGATATAAAAAATACATCTGTATACACATGTCTGTATGTTGCGTCTCCTGGTCAGATATCTTTAAACGCCTTTCACTGTCCCCCAACCTATGTGAAGACCTTGGGTTTCCTATTTCAGTCAGAAACTCACGCATGTGAGTGAACAAGCCAGGCTGAGCTGGTAATTTCTTATGTCAAGTGCCATCCTCTTCCTCCCCCCCTCCCCCCTCCTCCCTTTACCACTGACAGGGATGCCCAGAGTGGCTGGGGCAACAAAGCCAGATGGGCAGGGTATAAATAAGGTTGTTGTTGTTGTTGTTGTTGTTGTTTGTTGTTGTTATATGTGCATTGCTCATGCAATCATATTCATGTCTGCTGAGAATAAAGCCTACTAAGATCCACGGGACTTACTCTCAAGGAAGTGAGAGTAGGGCAGGGGTCAAGTATCTGTGTCCACACTCCAGCTCCCATCAGCCCCAGCCAGCGTAGCCAGTGGTTGAGGTTGATGGAACTTGCAGTCCAGAAACATCTGGAGGGCCAAAGGTTGCTCAGCCATGGAGTATAGGGCTAGGCAAAAAAGACAGTCACAGGAATAACTAAATTAAAAAAAAAATAATAATTTAATAATAATTTATTATTTATATCCCGCCCATCTGGCCGGGTCTCCCCGGCCACTCTAGGCGGCTTCCAGCATACATTAAAATACACATGTTACAGATTAAAAACTTCCCTGAACAGGGCTGTCTTCAGGCATTTTCTAAATGTCAGATAGTTGTTAGTACCTTTGACTTCTGATGGGAGGGCGTTCCACAGGGCGGGCGCCACTACCGAGAAGGCCCTCTGCCTGGTTCCCTGTAGCTTTGCTTCTCGCAATGAGGGAACCGCCAGAAGGCCCTCGGTGCTGGATCTCAGTGTCCGGGCTGAACGGTGGGGGTGGAGACGCTCCTTCAGGTATACTGGACCGAGGCCGTTTAGGGCTTTAAAGGTCAGCACCAACACTTTGAATTGTGCTCGGAAACGTACTGGGAGCCAATGCAGTTCTCTCAGGACCGGTGTTATGTGGTCCTAGCGGCCACTCCCAGTCACCAGTCTAGCCGCCGCATTCTGGATTAATTGCAGTTTCCGCGTCACCTTCAAAGGTAGCCCCACGTAGAGCGCATTGCAGTAGTCCAAGCGGGAAGTCTACACCGTGAAAGATCCCTGAAACGAGATGAGCATATATTTATATAGTGATACTAAACCAAACAATATATTTAATGTTTCAAGAGCAGACTTGCTTAAGAAAAAAACCCTCAAAAACGTAATGAACTAATTCAAAGAGATATAAATAACTCAAGAAAACCTTCCAAATAACTCCAGATAACAAGGAATAACTCAAGATAAACTTCCAAATAACCTTGATGAGTTGCCGGCTAAAATTCTCGTTTCACTGTTATGATCTATCAGTTTCCTCAGAAGGAAACAAAAATACATTTATATAACTCAAAATAGTTTGTTTGCTATTGACTCAAGGGGGAGGATTAAGGAAACTTCAAAAAACTCCCAAACAGTAAGTGGTAATTATTCCAACTTGGAATTCTAATTTAGCTTCAACCAAAAGGTAAAAAACCTAGAAACAAGTTCAAAAACAAGCTATGTTTATTAATATATGCTCATCTCATTTCAGGGATCTTTCACGGTGTAGGCTTCCTTTTTTGTAATGGAGTATAGGGCTGACTATGTGTGATTTTAAGTTGATCTTGGGTGTTTGGAAACCTTATGTCGACTATTGATGGATATGTATGTTTAAGGTGTCCATACCAGATAATTCTGAAAATAAAATTAAGACATCCAGAAGAAGAGGGAAAGGAGAATGGGATCACCACAAAGCCTTCTCTCGTCCTCCTTCTGCCTGCAGGTTTCTTCCTGCTCTGTTCTTTAATGGTTACATACTGCAAGCTTGCAACTGAGGTTGATTCAGATGGGACTTATGCAGCACCATACCTGGGATTCTTCGCAGGGTGCTTTGCCTGTTTCCTGTGTTTCACCTTAGGTAAGTACAGCCCATACACAGGAGTGGCTCGCTCATGCAGCGGCCACCCCACAGGCGGCAGAGAAATGGCAGTTCCCTGCAAGATCTTGCAAGCCTGCTGCCATTGTTGTCATTGTGGGAGCCGCCGTGACACCCAGGTAAAGGGGGCAGCAGTGGGGGCAGCGCGGGGCAGCACCTTCCCATTTCACATCAGGCTGCAAAACGGGGCACGCCAACCCTGCCCAGGCACCTTACTTTTCAGAGGGCAACCCTCTACTTGAAGAGTTGACTGGTGGCACAAGCCCATTTTTAAGATTAGGAGCCGTCAGAAGGGAAAGCTGCAGGAGACTTGGAGTTGCCAGTGTGGTGTAGTGGTTAAGAGCGGTAGACTCGTAATCTGGTGAACCAGGTTCAAGTCTCCGCTCCTCCTGCACATGCAGCTGCTGGGTGACCTTGGGCTAGTCACACTTCTTTGAAGTCTCTCAGCCCCACTCACCTCACAGAGTGTTTGTTGTGGGGGAGGAAGGGAAAGGAGAATGTTAGCCGCTTTGAGACTCCTTCGGGTAGTGATAAAGCGGGAGATCAAATCCAAACTCTTCTTCTTCTTCTTGCCCATCAGCAATGAGCATCACAGCAGCCATGGCACTCCTAGGGGCTGAGGTCCCTTCAGCCCACCCCCACAATAAAATATTTGAGGAATCCAGGCCCCTGCAAAGTTGGTGGCCATTGCCATTCAAATGGTGTGTCATCTTGTGATTATGTGGGGTGGGGTTTACCTGGGTCCCCCATTATTTTATTCAAGTTGGCACCCCTGGTGAGCAACACCCGTTCAGCAGACTGAGTGTAGTTTGTTAAGGGTGCTGGGAGTTGTCAGGAGACCCCTGCACAGTGCTGCAATTCCCAGAGTTCTCTGGGAAGAGGGATGGGCTGTTAAACCGCTCTGAGAATTGTAGCTCAGACACCTTTGCTAGCTAAATAAATCTAATCATAATGCCTAATTGAGGCCTCTCGAAGGAGGGACTCAGCCACCTTCTGGAAAATAGCCGCAAAAGGATGGCAAGACTCCCCCCTTGAAGTGGAATATAACATCTCTGCTGGGGTATGGGAGATATATTTTCAAGCTCTATATCTATCCAATCAACAGCAACAGGTCTCGCCCGTATCAATGAGTGATGCTGGGGCGGAGTGGCCGCCGGTGTCTACTGAAGAGGTCCGCAGGCTCATTCAATCTCTTAAATCCGGCAAAGCTCCTGGAGTCGATAACATCTCTCCCGAGATACTTAAAGCCAATGTGGAGTGGTGGGCCCCAGTCCTTGCAGCCTTGTTTACTAGCATAGACAAATCGGCCATTATCCCAGAGGACTGGGGATTGGCTATTATTATTCCAATATATAAGAAAGGGAGTAGATCGGACCCTGCTAACTATAGGCCAATTAGTCTTCTAAGCATCATCAGTAAATTATACGCCGCTCACTTACGTAATAAACTCGAGAGCTGGCTGGAGCGCGAACATGTCCTCACGGAAGCTCAAGCAGGCTTTAGGGCTAAACGGTCAACTCTAGACCAAGGTCTAGTGCTTCAGCATCTTTTTGAAAAATACATGTCAAGAAAAGGCGGATCTCTTTACGCAGCCTTTATAGATTTTAAATCGGCATTTAAATTTGACCTAATATAGCTGAAAAATCTAAAATTATTGTTATTAATTGCTTAGTGGATTCTGAACAGCAGTCTTACTGGACTAGTGATTGCTTCTTCTTTTTTCTACTCCCCCTGCACCCAGGAACCCTGAGTCTGCTGCAGCACAGGAGGTGGTTCTTTGGAAATAAAATAATGAAGATCTAAATAACACCAGCCGTGAGTTCAAAGTGCATTACTGTTGGATCACATAATATCTCCTGTGAATTCTTTGGGCTGCACCTATCATCGCAGGCATTCTTCTTCCATAAGCCACATATCAGGTCCTGGAGCCTGTCTGGAAAATGGAAATTCTGTATGGCGATGACACTTAACAGAATCTCTGGAGATGTTGAAGGACTTCAGCAAGATACACATAGCATCATTAAAAATAAACTGTTTTCCAAATGGATGTTTCTCAGTCAGATATGTAATGCTATGCACAGTCACTTCGTTATTCAGTTTCTCGTGGCTAGTTTTGTCTCTGCGTTAATTTTATTCAAAAGCCCACACCTCTCCAAGTGTTCACTTCTGGCTAGGGATGAGGGAGAAAGTTAGTTCAGTTGCACTTTCCAAATCAGTACATGAACTGAAACACAGCTATCCTTTTAAATTTGGACTTCTCTGAAGTTTGTAATATGACTCCAAACCCACAATGAGTACAGAAGTGTGTGTGTGTGTGTGTGTGTGTGTGTGTGTGTGTGTGTGTGTGTGTGTAGAGGGGCAAAGTGTGCATCAAAATGCTTATGTTAGGTAGAATGGCAGAAAAACATGTATTATATAGTAGGAAGCTGCTTGAAATAATGTTAATAATTTGCCAAAATTGCAACTACGAAGAAACTGTGAAGCAAACACAATTTTCAGGTGGATTTCCCATGTTTTCATGTTTCATGTGGAAACAATTTTTCTTGTTTTTTTTTTTTTTAATGGCATACTGATGTGGATATGTGAATAAGAAATTGAGAGAAACTGGAATTGATAGATTCAGTAACCCATATTTCTGGACAACTTTGTACTATTTTTAGTCTGGTGAACATGAGGGAGAAATTTGATTCGGTTTGCAATTAGAGGCAAACTTACCTCACTTGCCTTTTGCATGATGATATGTGAGCAGGGCTTGCCGATCAGAAGGTTGGCGGTTCGAATCCCCGCGACAGAGTGAGCTCCCATTGCTCGGTCCCTGCTCCTGCCAACCTAGTAGTTCGAAAGCACGAAGTGCAAGTAGATAAATAGGTACCGGCTCCGACGTGAAGGTAAACGGCGTTTCCGTGTGCTGCTCTGGTTCGCCAGAAGCCGCTTAGCCTAGCCATGCTGGCCACATGACCCGGAAGCTGTAAGCCGGCTCCCTCGGCCAGTAAAGTGAGATGAGTGCTGCAACCCCAGAGTCGTCCGTGACGCGGCCTAATGGTCAGGGGTCCCTTTACCTTATGTGAGCAGAAACACAGCCATCCTTTAAAACATGCACTTCTCTGAATTTTGCAATACAATTCTGCAGCCAAGTAATGCCTACAAGAGAGGCTTTTTCTGGCATGGGGGGGGGGGGAGAGGAAGAGAAGAGTTTCCAGGCCCAATTCAAGGTGCTCACATTGATATTTAAAGTCCTAAAGATGAGGCCCCAAATATCTGAAAGACTGCCAACAGACCACATTGGCTACCTGTGCTATGAAATCAGAGCCTTCTTCCATTCTAAAGAAGAAACTTTGTGTAGGACAGCTAGTAAAAGGTAAAGGACCCCTGGAAAGTTAAGTCCAGTCAAAGGCAACTATGGGGTTGTGGTGCTCATCTCGCTTTCAGGCCGAGGGAGCCGGCATTTGTCCACAGACAGCTTTCCGGGTCATGTGGCCAGCATGACTAAACCGCTTCTAGCACAACCGAACACTATGACAGAAACCAGAGCACATGGAAACGCTGTTTACCTTCCCGCCACAGCGGTACCTATTTATCTACTTACACCGGTATACTTTCGAACTGCTAGGTGGGCAGGAGCTGGGACAGAGCAACAGGAGCTCACCCTGCTGCAGGGATTTGAACTGCCAACCTTCTGATCAGCAAGCCTCAGTGGTTTAGACCACAGCGCCAGCCACTCCCCTAGGACAGCTAGTACATTGTTATTAAAACATGACTTTCATTGTTCCCATGGGAACTGGGGATTGTTAGGTCTAGGCAGAAAGAGGTGTGTGTGACATCACTGGAAATATCACAAAGACAGACATGGAAACAACCCAGAATCATGCTCGCTAGATGAGCAGCACAGAGGGAAGGAGCCAGTGCTCCTGTGATCTGATGCTGAAGGACAGGACCAACTAGAGGAAGAGATGACACTGAGCAATAAGGTACATCCCAATCCACAGACCAGAGAATATGCTACCAAATCACTTTGTATCTTGCATCTGGTCAAGAAGACAGAGTAGGCAAGACTCCGGCAAGCTGCTCCTTTATTCACAAACTTTTTTTTCGGAGGCAGTAATGCTTCTGAATACTAGTAGCTGGAAACTGTGGGAGAGGAGAGGGCTCTTGTTCTTGGGTCCTGTTTGAATGTTTCCCTCAGGTATCTGGTTGGCCGCTGAGAGAACAGGATGCTGGTCTAGATGAGCTAGTGGCCTGATCCAAGAGGCTCTTCTTGTGTTCTTAAGTTCCATATAGTTCTTGCCGCTCTGCCTTCCAGTCATCCTCCCTCCCCCTTCTCCTTCCTCTTTACCCTTTTCTTCTAGCGTCCTCTAGGGACAAATGGGTGGAAAATGAACTGAGAAGCACAGGCAGTTGGCATCATTTTCCAGGAGCTGAGAGTCCAACACTCTGGCAGGGTTTAAGAATCAATCCCTCTTCCCAGGGAACTCTGAAAATGGTACCTCTGCATGGGGAGGAAAGAGGTTTTCCTTGACTTCCGGTTGGCGTGCCGGAGATGGCGGTCGGGGGGAAATGTCGCTCCTGACATTCCCCCGTCGGACCGGGCAAAGGGGTGTTCGCGCCAGCGCCGCGACCCCCAAAACCCCCGGGAAGGGCGTCCCGGGGTCCGGAGGACCCGCAGGAGCTCGGACGCCGGTCCTGATCCCAGGGAGCTCCTAGCGGGGCTCCCGGGAGCGATCGGGCGGCGGAGCTCTAGGGCCCGTTGACAGCCCCGTCCGGCGAAGCTGCATGACCGTCACCGCTGAGCGCGCCGATTCCTCTTAAATTTACAATTCGGAACTGTAAGTAACCTGCAAGAAAAAGTTTTAATTTTGATCCAATCTGACCTGGCTTGAGGCGAAAAAACGGAGGTCCGTCCCTTGCCATTGTGTAACAACGACAGGGTATTGTTGCAAGTTTTGAGAAGTACTGCCTGGAATTTGACACTTTGTTTCGGAGATTTAACCCTTGCGCCTCCCCTGGTCCTAGGGGGCAGATGAAGCTAAATTAACCTTTATGAGCGAGAGGATTATTTTGGAGTTTTGGAACTTTTGAAAAGTTTGTAAAACTTTGGAAAAGTTGGAAAAAAACCGTTTGCTAAAGATGGCGGTGAAACAGGATGTGGATTTGACAACATTGCTGGAGGAATTGAAAAAACTTAGAATGGATTACAATGTTGGAGTGAAAGAACTGAGAGCTGAGCTGGCCGCAGCTGGGAGCAGCACTGTGACTGAGATAAAGCAAAGCATAAACAATGGTCTGACTGGCCAGGATTTACAATTCAACCATGTGAACAGCCTTTTTGTGGAGCCTAAACAGAGAAAGCCTACCCTGAAGATAACCGGCCGCAAAAGACTCACTTATTTAAAGCTAAGAGCTGTCGTCACCATCAGGAAAAAGAGAAATAATAGAAGAATACCCAAAAAACCACAGCTCAACGATAAGCAGCGGAGAGGAAGTCGAGACAATCTGGACCAAATATGGAAGGGAAGGCCAAAGATTTTAATGGACATTGTTTTGGATGTAACTCTGCAGCAAAGACAATGGGTTCCAAAGTTGGAGCCTGCAGGAATAGGATGAACACTTATATGAAGCAACTGTTTTGTGGCCTACTGGTTTTTGAACATGGACTTGGCAGGAATGGAATACAGTATGATTTTTGAATATAATGATATAAGTTAGATAGATACTATAAATGATAAGTAATTTTGATGTTGAAATAGTCTGCACCTGGGACTGGGGGGGGAATAGGGATTTGATTTGATTAATGTAAAAGATAAGAATGCTAAAGATGTGAGTGGTTGGTAAGCGATTTGAAATTAAGGAATTATGGAAATGTTAATGATGTGGAATTAGGAACCTGGTAAGATTGTATGTTATGATAAATGAAAACAATGAGAGGGGGCGTGAGGAAGTCATCAGAGAATGTATAAATTGTATGTGATCTGGCCTGAATCGGGGCTGGACAAAAATTGGAAAATCTAATAAATATTATTTAAAAAAAAAAAAAGGAAAGAGGTTTTCCTAACATCTCTCAACACGCTTAGCAAACCACAGCTGCTAGGATCCTTTGGAGTAATAATAATAATAATAATAATAATAATAATAATAATAATTTATTATTTATACCCCGTCCATCCGGCTGGGTTTCCCCAGCCACTCTGGGCAGCTTCCAACAGGATTTTAAAAAATAAAATAAAAGATCAAACATTAAAAACTTCCCTAAACAGGGCTGCCTTCAGATGTCTTCTAAAAGTCAGACAGTTGTTTAATTTCCTTGACATCTGATGGGAGGGCGTTCCACAGGGTGGGTGCCACTACCGAGGAGGCCCCCTGCCTGGAGGATGTTGTGTCTTTTTAAGGCGGCATGATATTGCTTCAAATGTGTGGTGCAGGCAGGGCAGGTGGAACTCTGTTCAGAAAAACCCAAGAGCAGAGCCAACTGATGCTAGTTTTGTCCCCATCAGCTTCCCAAGTTATGTTCTACAAGGGTAAACACTAAAACTAAGGAAGGCCTGGAAACTGATAGATACTGCTACCCTCTCAACTGGTTCCAAGTAAGAAGACAGGCATGTGAGGATTTTCTGAGGGCAGACTGAGGTTTGTTGGGCATTTCCCCATTCTTCCAAATGGACCATTCTCTACTGAGATGGACCAAATAGTCTCATTCCGTATAAGGGAGCTTTCTATGTTCCTATGAGCACCTCCCAAACAACCTTGCAAGTCCAATGGCACAGAGAACACATCTGGTAGGAGCCTATGAAGTGCAGGAGATGTTCCATTCATCAGGCCAGAGGGCTGATCCTTTAAGAGACTCTAGTTCAGGGGTCCCTAAACTACGGCCTGGAGCTCGGATGCGGCCCGCAGGGTTCTTTTATGTGGCCGCCGGTGCCCGCTCTTACCGGCGCGGGCACAGCGCGGCTGCCCATCTCCGGGTCCGCACGGCATTGGAAATGGCTTTTGCGCATGCGCAAAACGTCATTTCCGGTGCACTTCTGGGTCCACGGAGGCCGTGAGCATGCACACAAGCCATTTCCGGTGCCGCACCGTGCCAGAAGTGCACCGGGAATGCTGTTTGCGCATGCGCAAATGCTATTTCCAGTGCCGGAAAAAGCGAGTGTGTGCGCGTATGGGTGCGCGCTCCCCCGCCCTTCGGCCCAGCCTGCGATGCGCGCTGGAGGAAACGGCCCACCGCGCGGTAAGTCTGGGGACCCCTGCTCTAGTTGTTCAAAAGGAGACTAGATGAGGTGGGCTGGAATGTCACCATCCCAAGCCTTATTAGAGTACATTGCTCACTAGGAGGTCTCCATGGTACTGAAACTAGCAGCCTGCATTGTTTTATCACCTCCTTCCTGTTACCAGAGCAGGACAGTTCGCCACACCTGCTCTGACATATCAATGTGAAGTCTTACTATTTTAAGGATGCCTGATGATGCTGGACTTTCACCCCCCCCCTTTTTGCAGGTCCTCCTCAAGATCTACCAGCTATCTTTCCGGGAAAATACATACTTTATTTTGTGCTTCATCAACCTCGCCTTTCTCGTACTTGCCATCGGATCTCCCCTAATGCTATGGCATCATTATGAAGATGCTCAATATATAATGTTGGGATGGTGGACCATATGTGATCAGTTAGGGTGCGAGGCCATTTTTGTCTTGAATGGTAAGTGGCATGCTTGGTTAATATTGGGGGGGGGAGTTCTGGGCCAAATGGGTAATTGTTAATTGATTATCAGGGCTATAAATGGTGCAGTATGCTAAGCTGAAATTATGCAGCCTATGTTAGCAACCACTATCACCACCACAAAAACAACAACCAACTGAGCAAATTAATGCACGTTTTAAACAGCATACTGTAGTCTGCACATTTCTACTACTTTGCCAAATTTAGGGTCAGACCATTGTAGGTAGGAGACACACTGGGATTTTTTCTCCCCTCCATCCAGCACTTCATGTGCCTCCATCATGAGCAAGATCCAGTTGATCTATTTTCTTAGAGATGATTCGTGGGGGCTCTGCTACCCAGTAGGCAGAAGTCAAAGGCCATCAACCAGGGAAGACAAAGAGAGAGAACAGAAAAATGCCACCTGGATAATTCTGGCTCTATTAGAGACACCTTGTTACTCCTGTTCTTGATACCAGACTTGAGTATGGATTTGATCATGAAAATATTTTGAAAGCCACTTGAGGGCCTTTGGGGGCAATACAGGGAAGATATAAGTATTCTAAATAAGTAAATAGATGTTGTGGGGAGAGCAACTCCTAACAGAGCCACAGCAGGCAGGCAGGGGAGGCCAGACTCCTTCCTCTCCATCATGATCCCAACAAAAAACACCTCCATGCCCTCGGAAAGAGGTGGAGCTCTCATTGAGCTTTTGCTGACAGGTTTATTGTTGCTTTTGATTGGTTATCTTTCACTATGCATTTTCTTGTTTGCTGCTTTGCACATTTTATTTGGGAAGGCAGAACATCCAATTAGCAAATACATTTTGCTCTTAATTGGTGTTTATCCTTTAGCTGGGCTGGGATCAGACATGGCCTTTTTTAGTTGTTGCAGGATGAGTATGTTTAGGTAACTTTATATTAAAAAAATCTTTTTTTCATTTCAATTAGACATTCACTGCTTTTTTATTTTTTTAAAATGTAAGTCTCTCTGAGAAAAAAGAATAGCTTTACATGACAGATATTCATCATGAAATAATAAAACACTCCCCAGGGACATATCATTTGGGGGAAAGGCTCAGGACCTCAGCACGAGGGTCAAAGCCAATGATCTGAAATGAGATGTTGGAGGGGTGGCCCAATATATTTCGGAACCTGAGGCGGTCCCCAAAATGGTGCTTGCCTCCCTGCCAGGGAAGAGGGGTGAAGCAAGATCTACATCAGGGGCAAGGTGGGAGTGGATTTTGCTGCCTGAGGCAGTCAGCTCACCTTGTCTCATGGGTGGGTTGGCCCTGGGTATTGGAAAGGAGTACCTTTCAGTATTACAATGGAGTGATACGGCCTGGAACAAATCTCCAAAAAGCTAGGAAGGAGGATGCAGAAGATCTTTGACACACAAAATGCTAGTTGGGGCAGAAATGGGGTGAGGAACCTGTGGTCTTCCAGAGGTTGCTGGGCTACAACACTTATCATTCCTGGTCATTGCCCAGGCTGGCTGGGGCTGATGGGAGTTGCAGTCCAATGACAACCAGAGGGACATAGTTGAGTCACCAGTGGGTCAATAGCCTGAGTTAGTCTAAGGAAGCTTAATATTTAAAAATTGTTTTGTTTTGTGTGGTTTTTTTTGTTTGTTTTTAAAAAATATATTTCAGGATATATGCAGGCTACTCAGGTCCTTTCAATACTGGCTGTCCTTATGAGTTTAATTGCTGTGGTTTCATCACGGGATTTCCTCTCTCGCCTTGCAAGTGTGCAGATATTTGAAGCCCTGATTTCTTCTCTGGCTAACTTCAGCACAGGTATGCTTGAAAGCATGTGGCACTACCTCTGAAACCTCAGAAACCAGAGGGCTGGGGCCAGGGAGAGATGAACACCATTTACTGTGATGCATGCCTTCAGTGCCTCAAAGAGCACCTTGCTCCTAACTAGCAAAACAAAAATAAAGCATACTAAATAAGAGGAAATATGCAATTCTGCACTATTGGCATAATATATAGAGGTTGGGGGCGTCATTTGAATCCTTGATCAGGATCATTTGAGCACAGAATTTCTATTTTTATTGAGACATTAAATAAACCTTGTTGATCTGAGTCAATGTACACATTGGCTGATGTTCTTGATAATAATGATAAAATTCATTCTTATGTTTTTATTTTATTTATTTATTGCATTTATATCCCACTTTTTTTTCTCCAAGGAGCTCAAGGGGGTGTACATGGTTCTCCCCAATCCTCATTTAATCCCCACAGCAACCCTGTTAGGTGGGTTAGGCCGTGAGACAGTGACTGGCCCAAGGGAACCCAGTCAGCTTTCATGGCTGAGTGGAGAATTGAACTCTGGTCTCCCAGGTCCTAGTCTGACACTTTAACCACTATACCACACTGGCTGTAAATGTACACAGTGCCTGATGTCCATAATAATGATAATAGATCAAAGTACATTATGACGATTATATTTATATTGTACTAGCTGCATACCTAGACCATCACAAACAACAAGTAATACAGGTCTCTACTCCACTGGAGTTTAGAATTTAAAACATTTGTTGAGGAACAGCAGTGGAAGGTGGGAATGGCGTCTTGGATAGACGTGTGATGGTTTTGATTGCATGAACTTTGGATTTACATGCATATATGAAATCAGGTGTGCAGGTGAAGAGGGTGCAGAGCCAACAAAGGATTTGCAAAGCACTGTGAACAGCACCCCACACAGCTCTTTACAAACTCTGACAACCAGCCAGTTGGGTGCTTGAAGAGAGACCTGCATGGTGTGTTGAAGTCCTGACAACCAGCTGGTTGTTGTGGCTTCACCCCTGCATGGTTTAATTCCAAAACACATCACCCCAACGCTTCTTTCCCTTTGCCTGCAGGAATCATCCTGGTGTGCTCTCTGGTGATTACAAACATGAAGCTTAGAAGCGAAGTAGATACAAATGGCTCTCGTCTCACACTTTTCTTCGGTTTCTTCCTAGCTTGCTTTAGCTGCATCTTGTCCTTTCTCTTGGGTGAGTACACTCACTGGGACCATGGCACAGGTGGGAAGGAGTGGGATGCAGGTGAAGCTGGGAGTCTGGGAGAACTAGTCTACATTCTCACCTGACATGATCATGAAGGTAGATTTCTCAGGGTATGCTGACCCCTGGGATTTCCCCAAATGCAAGGGACTCCACATAATTTGTGGGAGTGAGAGACTGAATTTGTGCATTGTTGTTGTTGTTGTTCTTTTTCATGTTGTTATTAGAGTGCTAGTCTAGACAAGGGCACCATAATGAGACGTGGCAAGGAGGAAAAGCATCTTGTTCTGTGAAAACGCATGCAGATTTTCAGGCAGACTTCTTGAAGAAAAGATCACAAAACTAATGTGGAAATGGGGGGGGGGGACAAAATGAACTTAAGACTGGGAAATTTAGAAACAGAGAGTATCTGAAACTGACCACTGCCATATGACACTTGATACAAACAGCATGAGATACATAAAAATAGAGATGAATTCACCTACAAAAAGGAAGTTCTTGCTTTACCATCTGCTTCCTCATTGCTATTGAAGATAGAAGGGTTTTAGTTTGCCATGTCAGTAATTTAAAGAGTAATCAATTACACAGAAAGAGATCAAAGTTCCTGTGGGTCGTCTCCATAGAACTCTCAGTAGGGAAAAGCCCACCTTTCTCTAGGCTCCCTGTAGAAACTGCAATATGAATGGAAGTGACTTGTAGATTCTGTTTCCCTGTTTCCACAAGGAGTTGTTCACTGAGCAGAATGTTATCACGCTGGCCAGTTAGAAGAGCAGAGATTGATGAGCATTAAAGCGGTCCTTGATTTGTTGAAGCTTTCAAAACAAACACATCACTAGCAGTATCATTAGTATCGGATAAATAGGTTCCCATAACCTTTTTCGAAGCAAAGGTTGCTTGTTTTTTCCAGCATTCCTAGCATAGCTGTCAACCTTTCCCTTTGCTTGCAAGGAATCCTATTCAGAATAAGGGAATTTCCCGCAAAAAAAGGGCAAAAGTTGACAGCTATGATTCCTAGGAAAGATGATGCTATGCACAATAGGAACCCATAGCTACCTTATGCTGAGTTAGATTATCCCGACTCAGTGCTTTTTCTCCCCTCGGACAGTGACTCTCGGTGGCTACAGACGGGGCTTCCCCTCCACCACTTTTCAGCTGGGCGATGCTGAATATTTTTGCAGGACTGTTGAGTGTTTGCACACTGAGCTATGACTCACCATTTCAGCATGATAGTGTCCTTTAACACGGGTGGGTTGGCTGAAGTTGTTGGTGCTCACCTGAAACTACCTTGGTGACACTGTCACCTGGGCATCTTTACTAGTTACAAAAAAATGCACTGTGAAACAGCCGCGTTGCAGGACGATTCGTTATGGTCCGCTTTCCCCCCCTTTTCCAGGCACACAGAGCATGCTGCGGCACTTGGGCTTCACTTCAGAAGAGGGGAAGTTGTGCATGGAAATATCCCCGGAGAAGAGTACACACAACGACACAGAGCTGTAATTGTAGAGCATGGTCCATATCTACAACCCCAGGTGTTTCCCTATCGGAGCTATACATGGGGCCCTGGAACATGATTAGATAATGGTCTAGGATGGTCTGCCTTGGCCAACCTGGTGGCCTCCACATCTGCCCAGAACAGCTGATTACTTTACGCTCCCTTTTTACCCACATTGCTTCTACTCAGCAACATTAAAATAAAATAATAAAAACACTTGACAGCTGGATGTTTCTCAGAGGCAAGACAACAGATGATCACATAATTCTCCAATAAAAGGTAAAGGGAACCCTGACCATTA
Organism: Darevskia nairensis; assembly: GCA_034642065.1. Lineage (NCBI taxonomy): Eukaryota > Metazoa > Chordata > Lepidosauria > Squamata > Lacertidae > Darevskia > Darevskia nairensis. Next base: position 824,292 of record JAWWNI010000197.1, read on the forward strand.
GGTCCAGTCGCAGACAACTCTGGGGTTGCGGCACTCATCTCGCTTTATTGGCCGAGGGAGCCGGCGTACAGCTTCCAGGTCATGTGGGCAGCATGACTAAGCCACTTCTGGCGAACCAGACCAGCACATGGAAATGCCATTTACCTTCCCGCCATAGCGGTACCTATTTATCTACTTGCACTTTTATGTGCTTTCGAACTGCTAGTTTGGCAGGAGCAGGGACCGAGCAACGGGAGCTCACCCCGTCGAGGGGATTCGAACCACTGACCTTCTGATCGGCAAGCCCTAGGCTCTGGTTTAGACCACAGCACCACCTGCATCCCTACAGCGCCACCCGCGTTCTCCAATACCTCGTGGCTATTTTTTGTCTCTGAATTAATCAGTGCTACTTAGAGGGTATTGATTTTTCAGTCTTGCCTGTTGCCTCATATGTAGGCAGGAACTGACATGGCATCTCCAGGTTGCTCCCCTAACCATGCCTGCCTCATACCACCAGTCCCACCCATGTTTGCACCCGGTTTTGTTGGATCTAGTGACGCCTCATGGCCAGGGTAGCCCCCAACTACCTCCCAACAGGAGGAATGTAAGAACCTGCCCATTCCAGTTATCTCAGTTTCCTCGTATTTCCGAGTTTATAGCCAGTACGGTTTAGTGGTTGGAGTGTTCGACTAAGACCTGAAAGTTCATGATCCTCACTCAGCTATGAAGCTCACTGAGTGACGTTGAGCCAGTCACTGCCTCTAAGTCTAACCTACCTCACAGGGTTGTTGCAGAGATTAAATGAGGAGGTGGAGAGCCATGTATGCTACCTCAAGCCCCTTGGAGAAAACGTTGGGGATGTAGACACAAATGAAAATTTCAGTTCTCCACACTTCTGCAGCAATTGGCACATCCCCCCCCATTTTGTCATCATTGTAAAAACCCTTATGTCAATTAAGCACCATTTTAGTGTGAATTTCTCCCAAAAGAGGATGTCTCCTAATGAAAAGCAGCTTGCTCCGGTCTCTCTCCTCGAGACTCTTTTCATAGATGGAGGGAAGATTCCATGGCAGTTGGAAGCCAAGACTCTTGGAAGCTGGGCGGCCATTTTGTTGTTAGGGTTATGACAAGAGAGGAGTGCAAACAAACACACTGCTTTAACAATATAAAATAAAACACACAGCCCATTGGTAAAGGGGGAAGCAAGGTTCTTTACTCACTGCTTATTCTTGCTTACAATGTTATGGCTTGGGATTCTAAACTTGCACAATGGCAGCTAGTTTCTCATGGCCGCTTCATGCAGGAGAGAGAAAGAGCCAGAGTTTGGTACGAAACCACAAAGTGCGTTCCCCCCCCTACTTTTTACTCTCAACCCCTTCCTCTGTTGATAGAGGCATGTAAGGTTGCTTTTTTTCAGCTGGAACTCGCCATAACTCAGTTCCGGCACCTCTCAGGTGGACACCATTGTCCTTATAACAAGGGAGGCATTTATGGTGAGTTCCAGCACCTCTTTTTCTAGAAAAACAGCACTAGTTATAACCCTGGTCGCAGAGTGGGGAGTGTGTTTTGAGGATGTGTTATAGACTAGTAAGTTTGGTGTGCATGTGACCTGCCTACATTGAAAATATTTTTTCAGCCTTTATGTGTGCAGTAGGGAGAAGGGGGGGATATCCCTAAGGGGGAACAATCGGTCATCTAAGATCTCTGGAAGAGCAGGAATAAAACCCTTCTAGATCCCTTTTGAAAGAAGCATGTAGAGAAAACCATGAACGACTGTCAGCAGGGAGTGGATTTGACATGGAGGCTTACACAAGAGACGAGGTAAGATTGCCAAGGCAGTGGGTTCTTGTTTACAGGTCACCTCAGTAAAAAATGGCTGGAAGGGGCCTTGAATCTCACAGCACTTCTTGTGACAGCCCTTCAGATATTTATTTATTTATTTATTATTATTATTATTATTGAATTTATATACCGCCTTATACCCAGAGGTCTCATGGTATCATCTTTAAAGATGGCTATCATATCACTACTTCTCAGTCTTCTCTTCCCAAGGCTAAGCATGCCCAAGTCCTTCAAACGTTCCTCATAAGGCTTGTTTTCCAGGCCTTTCATCATCCTAGTCACTCTCCTCTGCACATGCCCCTCTCCATCACATATGTGGAGTGCTTTGAAGAACCAGTGCCAGTTACTATTCTGATGTTGAGCTTTCCTCTCCCTTCCTCTGCAGTTCTTCAACTTCTGGCCTTCTGGTTTCTACAAAAACCTATACTATGGTGTCAGCTGTGTCAACTTCCTGATGCTTATAATCATCACAACCTCTCCCTACTGGCTGGAGTACCCTGCAGACACAGAGGATTTTACTATGGGGGTTTGGACTTATTGCTTTCGGAAAAAATGTGCTGTCATTTATGTAAGGTCAGGTAAGAGACACGACTTGTGTTCACATCGCTTAGTGTCCTTGGCCAAATGAGTTACGATCGGGGCTGTTGCAGTTATACAACCTGCCTAAATTATGCAATGTGGCAATCCAGTGGGTTTCATGGCTAAGGCAGGATTTGAATCCTGGTCTCCCAGATCCTAGTCCTACACTCTAACCACTACACCACACTGGCACCGACACCAGCCCTTTCTGAGCCAGGCTTCCTTCTAGAAGAGGGATTGCTGCTGACATTATATAATATATAGCCCAGGTGTCAGTCAAGGAAAATGTGAGGCACCAAAGAAAGGGATATGAGTCACTTTCCAGAATTTGGCCTAACAACTGGTCTGTCTTCCTAGCCAATCAGGCTGTAGGCTGTAGCTTTTCAGAACTTTAAAGGAAGCATGTTATCTCACAACTGAGGAATCTCTTCCCATTATCAAAACTGCCATTGTGGATTTCAGTTACCCACCTAGGTGAGGTAACACAGGTGCTCATCATGAGATCAGCTTCCAGTTAGTGAAAACTGAGCTACTTCCTTAGGGGGGAGCTTTTTACCCATAGGTCTGAGCAAAAAGAACCACCTTTCTAGACAAAAGTCTGAACCAATTGAAAAACAAACAAACAAATTCCTTGACTAGCCTGGCCAATGGCTGGTGTTCTTGTGGAACTGCAAATCCCCAGGTCAGGGCTATGGGGCTTTGTGGAGTTAACCTAGGTATGGCAAACCTTTGGCTTTCCAGATGTTGCTGAACGACAACTTCCACCATCGTGAAATGAGTTTTCATGGCTGGGTGGAGACAGCAGCCCAGGTCGTAGTCTGAAACTCTTCTCTTTCAGTAGAATGACTCATTATAGTAAGACAACTTTATATGTACTTGTTATTTTCTCTTTCCTTTAGTATCTCTATTTGTTGTCCGGGCCCTTTTGATAATAACCATTGGCTGTTGTTTAACTGCCTTGATTACACCGTGGACTCCTTTTCCTCACTGTTTGAGAGAGAATATTTACAAAGCCGTGGCGTCGTTTGCGACTAACTTCATTGCAGGTATTGTGTATATGCCACACACCTACGAAGGGTCATAGGGTAACAGGATGCTTTTATATTACAGCTGTAGATTTTATTCATTATTGTTGTATTTGCATCCCACCTTTCCTCCAAAGAGCTCAGACCCTCCAAGTGTCCCTATTCTCCAGAGACAGTCCCAGATTTACAGAAGCCGTCTCGGTTTCTGATTTGATCCCAGAATGTCCCACATTTCCTTGGGTAAAGATAAAGGGACCCCTGACCGTTAGGTCTAGTCGCGGACGACTCTGGGGTTGCTGCGCTCATCTCACTTTATTGGCCGAGGGAGCCGGCGTACAACCTCCGGGTCATGTGGCCAGCATGACTAAGTCCCTTCTAGCGAACCAGAGCAGCGCACAGAAACACTGCTTACCTTCCCGCCGGAGCGGTACCTATTTATCTACTTGCAATTGACGTGCTTTCGAACTGCTAGGTGGGCAGGAGCTGAGACCGAACAACGGGAGCTCACCCCGTCGCAGGGATTCTTCTGATCAGCAAGCCCTAGGCTCTGTGGTTTAATCCACAGCACCACCTGCGTCCCCCTCACATTTCCTTAGGACATCCTTATTTTGATTGCAGAAATGTTGGAGGGTATGGAGTTATGCAACCCCCAAGCCAAGTAGATAAGTAACTATGCAACCTTTAGAAGACATCTGAAGTCAGCCCTGTATAGGGAAGATTTTTTAATGCTGTTTACCTTCCCGCCACAGCGGTACCTATTTATCTACTTACACCGGTATACTTTCGAACTGCTAGGTTGGCAGGAGCTGGGACAGAGCAACAGGAGCTCACCCTGTTGCAGGGATTTGAACCGCCAACCTTCTGATCAGCAAGCCTCAGTGGTTTAGACCACAGCGCCACCCACTCCCCTAGGACAGCTCGTACATTGTTATTAAAACATGACTTTCATTGTTCCCATGGGAACTGCGGATTGTTAGGTCTAGGCAGAAAGAGGGATGTGTGACATCACTGGAAATATCACAAAGACAGACATGGAAACAACCCAGAATCATGCTCGCTAGATGAGCAGCACAGAGGGAAGGAGCCAGTGCTCCTGTGATCTGATGCTGAAGGACAGGACCAACTAGAGGAAGAGATGACACTGAGCAATAAGGTACATCCCAATCCACAGACCAGAGAATATGCTACCAAATCACTTTGTATCTTGCATCTGGTCAAGAAGACAGAGTAGGCAAGACTCCGGCAAGCTGCTCCTTTATTCACAAACTTTTTTTTCGGAGGCAGTAAAGCTTCTGAATACTAGTAGCTGGAAACTGTGGGAGAGGAGAGGGCTCTTGTTCTTGGGTCCTGTTTGAATGTTTCCCTCAGGTATCTGGTTGGCCACTGAGAGAACAGGATGCTGGTCTAGATGAGCTAGTGACCTGATCCAAGAGGCTCTTTCTTGTGTTCTTAAGTTCCATATAGTTCTTGCCGCTCTGCCTTCCAGTCATCCCTCCCCCCCCCTTCTCCTTCCTCTTTACCCTTTTCTTCTAGCGTCCTCTAGGGGCAAATGGGTGGAAAATGAACTGAGAAGCACAGGCAGTTGGCATCCTTTTCCAGGAGCTGAGAGTCCAACACTCTGGCAGGGTTTAAGAATCAATGCCTCTTCCCAGGGAACTCTGAAAATGGTACCTCTGCATGGGGAGGAAAGAGGTTTTCCTAACATCTCTCAACACGCTTAGCAAACCACAGCTGCTAGGATCCTTTGGAATAATAATAATAATAATAATAATAATAATAATAATAATTTATTATTTATACCCCGCCCATCCGGCTGGGTTTCCCGAGCCACTCTGGGCAGCTTCTAACAGGATTTTAAAAAAATAAAATAAAAGATCAAACATTAAAAACTTCCCTAAACAGGGCTGCCTTCAGATGTCTTCTAAAAGTCAGACAGTTGTTTATTTCCTTGACATCTGATGGGAGCTTTCTATGTTCCTATGAGCACCTCCCAAACAACCTTGCAAGTCCAATGGCACAGAGAACACATCTGGTAGGAGCCTATGAAGTGCAGGAGATGTTCCATTCATCAGGCCAGAGGGCTGATCCTTTAAGAGACTCTAGTTCAGGGGTCCCCTAACTATGACCCGGAGCCCGGCTGCGGCCCGCAGGGTTCTTTTATGTGGCCGGCGGCGCCTGTCACCGGCGCCCGCTTTTACTGGCGCGGGCACAGCGCAGCTGCCCATCTCCGGGTCCGCACGGCATCGGAAATGGCTTTTGTGCATGCGCAAAACATCATTTCCGGTGCACTTCTGGGTCCGCGGAGGCCGTGAGCATGCGCACAAGCCATTTCCGGTGCCGCGCCGCGCCAGAAGTGCACCGGAAATGCTGTTTGCGCATGCGCAAATGCTATTTCCGGTGCCGGAAAAAGTGAGTGTGCGCGCGTATGGGTGCGCACTCCCCCGCCCTTCGGCCCAGCCTGCGATGCGCGCTGGAGGAAACGGCCCACCGCGCGGTAAGTCTGGGGACCCCTGCTCTAGTTGTTCAAAAGGAGACTAGATGAGGTGGGCTGGAATGTCACCATCCCAAGCCTTATTAGAGTACATTGCTCACTAGGAGGTCTCCATGGTACTGAAACTAGCAGCCTGCATTGTTTTATCACCTCCTTCCTGTTACCAGAGCAGGACAGTTCCCCACACCTGCTCTGACATATCAATGTGAAGTCTTACTATTTTAAGGATGCCTGATGATGCTGGACTTTCACCCCCCCCCCCCTTTTGCAGGTCCTCCTCAAGATCTGCCAGCTATCTTTCCGGGAAAGGACATACTTTATTTTGTGCTGCATCAACCTCGCCATGCTCGTAATTGCCACCGGAGCTCCCCTAATGCTAATTCATATTTTTCATGATGCTCAATATATACTTTTGGGATGGTGGACCATATGTGATCGGTTAGGGTGTGAGGCCGTTTTTCTCTTGAATGGTAAGTGGCATGCTTGGTTAATATTGGGGGGGGGAGGGGAGTTCTGGGCCAAATGGGTAATTGTTAATTGATTATCAGGGCTATAAATGGTGCAGTATGCTAAGCTGAAATTATGCAGCCTATGTTAGCAACCACTATCACCACCACAAAAACAACAACCAACTGAGCAAATTAATGCACGTTTTAAACTGCATACTGTAGTCTGCACATTTCTACTACTTTGCCAAATTTAGGGTCAGACCATTGTAGGTAGGAGACACACTGGGATTTTTTCTCCCCTCCATCCAGCACTTCATGTGCCTCCATCATGAGCAAGATCCAGTTGATCTATTTTCTTAGAGATGATTCGTGGGGGCTCTGCTACCCAGTAGGCAGAAGTCAAAGGCCATCAACCAGGGAAGACAAAGAGAGAGAACAGAAAAATGCCACCTGGATAATTCTTGCTCTATCTGAGACACCTTGTTACTCCTGTTCTTGATACCAGACTTGAGTATGGTTTTGATCATGAAAATACTTTGAAAGCCACTTGAGGGCCTTTGGGGGCAATACAAGGAAGATATAAGTATTCTAAGTAAGTAAATAGATGTTGTGGGGAGAGCAGCTCCCAACAGAGCCACAGCAGGCAGGCAGGGGAGGCCAGACTCTTTCTTCTCCATCATGATCCCAACAAAAAACACCTCCATGCCCTCGGAAATAGGTGGAGCTCTCATTGAGCTTTTGCTGACAGGTTTATTGTTGCTTTTGATTGGTTATCTTTCACTATGCATTTTCTTGTTTGCTGCTTTGCACATTTTATTTGGGAAGGCAGAACATCCAATTAGCAAAGACATTTTGCTCTTAATTGGTGTTTATCCTTTATAGAATCATAGAATCATAGAGTTGGAAGAGACCACAAGGGCCATCCAGTCCAACCCCCTGCCAAGCAGGAAACACCATCAAAGCATTCTTGGCAGATGGCTGTCAAGCCTGTGCTTAAAGACCTCCAAAGAAGGAGACTCCACCACACTCCTTGGCAGCAAATTCCACTGTCGAACAGCTCTTACTGTCAGGAAGTTCTTCCTAATGTTTAGGTGGAATCTTCTTTCTTGTAGTTTGAATCCATTCCTCCGTGTCTGCTTCTCTGGAGCAGCAGAAAACAACCTTTCTCCCTCCTCTATATGCCATCCTTTTATATATTTGAACATGGCTATCATATCACCCCTTAACCTTCTCTTTAGCTGGGTTGGGATCAGACATGGCCTTTTTTAGTTGTTGCAGGATGAGTATGTTTAGGTAACTTTATAAAAAAAAATCTTTTTTTCATTTCAATTAGACATTCACTGCTTTTTTATTTTTTAAAAATGTAAGTCTCTCTGAGAAAAAAGAATGGCTTTACATGACAGATATTCATCATGAAATAATAAAACACTCCCCAGGGACATATCATTTGGGGGAAAGGCTCAGGACCTCAGCACGAGGGTCAAAGCCAATGATCTGAAATGAGATGTTGGAGGGGTGGCCCAATATATTTCGGAACCTGAGGCGGTCCCCAAAATGGTGCTTGCCTCCCTGCCAGGGAAGAGGGGTGAAGCAAGATCTACATCAGGGGCAAGGTGGGAGTGGATTTTGCTGCCTGAGGCAGTCAGCTCACCTTGTCTCATGGGTGGGTTGGCCCTGGGTATTGGAAAGGAGTACATTTCAGTATTACAATGGAGTGATACGGCCTGGAACAAATCTCCAAAAAGCTAGGAAGGAGGATGCAGAAGATCTTTGACACACAAAATGCTAGTTGGGGCAGAAATGGGGTGAGGAACCTGTGGTCTCCCAGAGGTTGCTGGGCTACAACTCTTATCATTCCTGGTCATTGCCCAGGCTCCAATGACAACCAGAGAGCCACAGTTGAGTCACCAGTGGGTCAATAACCTGAGTTAGTCTAAGGAAGCTTAATATTTAAAAATTGTTTTGTTCTGTGTTTTGTTTTGTTTTTAAATCCTTTCAGGATATATGAAGGCTACTCAGATCCTTTCAATATTGGCTGTACTTATGAGTTTAATTGCTGTGGTTTCATCACGGGATTTCCTCTCTCGCCTTGCAAGAGTGCAGATATGTGAAGCCCTGATTTCTTCTCTGGCTAACTTCAGCACAGGTATGCTTGAAAGCATGTGGCACTACCTCTGAAACCTCAGAAACCAGAGGGCTGGGGCCAGGGAGAGATGAACACCATTTACTGTGATGCATGCCTTCAGTGCCTCAAAGAGCATCTTGCTCCTAACTAGCAAAACAAAAATAAAGCATACTAAATCAGAGGAAATATGCAATTCTGCACTATTGGCATAATATATAGAGGTTGGGGGCATCATTTGAATCCTTGATCAGGATCATTTGAGCACAGAATTTCTATTTTTATTGAGACATTAAATAAACCTTGTTGATTTGAGTCAATGTACACATTGGCTGATGTTCTTGATAATAATGATAAAATACATTCTTATGTTTTTATTTTATTTATTTATTGCATTTATATCCCACTTGTTTTCCTCCAAGGAGTTCAAGGGGGTGTACATGGTTCTCCCCAATCCTCATTTAATCCCCACAGCAACCCTGTTAGGTGGGTTAGGCCGTGAGACAGTGACTGGCCCAAGGGAACCCAGTGAGCTTCATGGCTGAGTGGAGAATTGAACTCTGGTCTCCCAGGTCCTAGTCTGACACTTTAACCACTAGGTTATGATGAGGAAACAACAGTGGAAGGTGGGAATGGCGTCTTGGATAGACGTGTGATGGTTTTGATTGCATGAACTTTGGATTTACATGCATATATGAAATCAGGTGTGCAGGTGAAGAGGGTGCAGAGCCAACAAAGGATTTGCAAAGCACTGTGAACAGCACCCCACACAGCTCTTTACAAACTCTGACAACCAGCCAGTTGGGTGCTTGAAGAGAGACCTGCATGGTGTTTTGAAGTCCTGACAACCAGCTGGTTGTTGTGGCTTCACCCCTGCACAGTTTAATTCCAAAACACATCACCCCAATGCTTCTTTCCCTTTGCCTGCAGGAATCCTCCTGGTGTGCACTCTGGTGATTACAGACATGAAGCTTAGAAGCGAAGTAGATACAGATGGCTCTCGCCTCACACTTTTCTTCGGTTTCTACCTAGCTTGCTTTGTCTGCATCTTGTCCTTTCTCTTGGGTGAGTACACTCACTGGGACCATGGCACAGGTGGGAAGGAGTGGGGTGCAGGTGAAGCTGGGAGTCTGGGAGAACTAGTCTACATTCTCACCTGACATGATCATGAAGGTAGATTTCTCAGGGTATGCTGACCCCTGGGATTTCCCCAAATGCAAGGGACTCCACATAATTTGTGGGAGTGAGAGACTGAATTTGTGCATTGTTGTTGTTGTTGTTGTTCTTTTTCATGTTGTTATTGGAGTGCTAGTCTAGACAAGGGCACCATAATGAGACGTGGCAAGGAGGAAAAGCATCTTGTTCTGTGAAAACGCATGCAGATTTTCAGGCAGACTTCTTGAAGAAAAGTTCACAAAACTAATGTGGAAATGGGGGGTGGGGGAACGGACAAAATGAACTTAAGACAGGGAAATTTAGAAACAGAGAGTATCTGAAACTGACCACTGTCATATGACACTTGATACAAACAGCATGAGATACATAAAAATAGAGATGAATTCACCTACAAAAAGGAAGTTCTTGCTTTACCATCTGCTTCCTCATTGCTATTGAAGATAGAAGGGTTTTAGTTTGCCATGTCAGTAATTTAAAGAGTAATCAATTACACAGAAAGAGATCAAAGTTCCTGTGGGTCGTCTCCATAGAACTCTCAGTAGGGAAAAGCCCACCTTTCTCTAGGCTCCCTGTAGAAACTGCAATATGAATGGAAGTGACTTGTAGATTCTGTTTCCCTGTTTCCACAAGGAGTTGTTCACTGAGCAGAATGTTATCACGCTGGCCAGTTAGAAGAGCAGAGATTGATGAGCATTAAAGCGGTCCTTGATTTGTTGAAGCTTTCAAAACAAACACATCACTAGCAGTATCAATAGTATCGGATAAATAGGTTCCCATAACCTTTTTCGAAGCAAAGGTTGCTTGTTTTTTCCAGCATTCCTAGCATAGCTGTCAACCTTTCCCTTTTCTTGCAAGGAATCCTATTCAGAATAAGGGAATTTCCCGCAAAAAAAGGGCAAAAGTTGACAGCTATGATTCCTAGGAAAGATGATGCTATGCACAATAGGAACCCATAGCTACCTTATGCTGAGTTAGATTATCCCGACTCAGTGCTTTTTCTCCCCTCGGACAGTGACTCTCGGTGGCTACAGACGGGGCTTCCCCTCCACCACTTTTCAGCTGGGCGATGCTGAATATTTTTGCAGGACTGTTGAGTGTTTGCACACTGAGCTATGACTCACCATTTCAGCATGATAGTGTCCTTTAACACGGGTGGGTTGGCTGAAGTTGTTGGTGCTCACCTGAAACTACCTTGGTGACACTGTCACCTGGGCATCTTTACTAGTTACAAAAAAATGCACTGTGAAACAGCAACGTTGCAGGACGATTCGTTATGGTCCGCTTTTTCCCCCTTTTCCAGGCATACAGAGCATGTTGCGGCACTTGGGCTTCACTTCAGAAAAGAAGTTGTGCATGGAAATATCCCCGGAGAAGAGTACACACAACGACACAGAGCTGTAATTGTAGACCATGGTCCATATCTACAACCCCAGGTGTTTCCCTATCGGAGCTATACATGGGGCCCTGGAACATGATTAGATAATGGTCTAGGATGGTCTGCCTTGGCCAACCTGGTGGCCTCCACATCTGCCCAGAACAGCTGATTACTTTACGCTCCCTTTTTACCCACATCGTTCCTACTCAGCAAAATTGAAAAAATAAAATAAAATAATAAAAACACTTGACAGCTGGATGTTTCTCAGAGGCAAGACAACAGATGATCACATAATTCAGTGTTTCCCAACCAGTGTGCCTCCAGATGTTTTGGGACTACAACTCCCATCATCCCTCGCTAGCAATACCAGGGGTCAGGGATGATGGGAATTGTAGTCCCAAAACATCTGGAGGCACACTGGTTGGGAAACACTGACATAATTCTCCAATAAAAGGTAAAGGGACCCCTGACCGTTAGGTCCAGTCGCAGACGACTCTGGGGTTGCGGCGCTCATCTCGCTTTATTGGCCGAGGGAGCCGGCGTACAGCTTCCAGGTCATGTGGGCAGCATGACTAAGCCGCTCCCGGCGAACCAGAGCAGCGCATGGAAACGCCGTTTACCTTCCCGCCGGAGCGGTACCTATTTATCTACTTGCACTTTGATGTGCTTTCGAACTGCTAGGTTGGCAGGAGCAGGGACCAAGCAACGGGAGCTCACTCCGTCGAGAGGATTCGGACCACTGACCTTCTGATCGGCAAGGCCTAGGCTCTGGTTTAGACCACAGCACCACCTGCGTCCCTACAGCGCCACCTGCGTTCTCCAATACCTCGTGGCTATTTTTTGTCTCTGTATTAATCAGTGCTACTTAGAGGGTATTGATTTTTCAGTCTTGCCTGTTGCCTCATATGTAGGCAGGAACTGACTTGGCATCTCCAGGTTGCTCCCCTAACCATGCCTGCCTCATACCACCAGTCCCACCCATGTTCGCACCCGGTTTTGCTGGATCTAGTGACGCCTCATGGCCAGGGTAGCCCCCAACTACCTCCCAACAGGAGGAATGTAAGAACCTGCCCATTCCAGTTATCTCAGTTTCCTCGTATTTCCGAGTTTATAGCCAGTACGGTTTAGTGGTTGGAGTGTTCGACTAAGACCTGAAAGTTCATGATCCTCACTCAGCTATGAAGCTCACTGAGTGACGTTGAGCCAGTCACAGCCTCTAAGTCTAACCTACCTCACAGGGTTGTTGCAGAGATTAAATGAGGAGGTGGAGAGCCATGTATGCTACCTCAAGCCCCTTGGAGAAAACGTTGGGGATGTAGACACAAATGAAAATTTCAGTTCTCCACACTTCTGCAGCAATTGGCACATCCCCCCCCATTTTGTCATCATTGTAAAAACCCTTATGTCAATTAAGCACCATTTTAGTGTGAATTTCTCCCAAAAGAGGATGTCTCCTAATGAAAAGCAGCTTGCTCCGGTCTCTCTCTTCGAGACTCTTTTCCTAGATGGAGGGAAGATTCCATGGCAGTTGGAAGCCAAGACTCTTGGAAGCTGGGCGGCCATTTTGTTGTTAGGGTTATGACAAGAGAGGAGTGCAAACAAAGAGGAGGGTAGAGAGCATGGCTGGAATGGGAGATAGTTGAAACTTTCTCTTTTCAGGCTCAATTGTGGTGAAACCAAAAGCAAGAGTGCATTGGGCGGGGGGGGGGTCTTTGTGCTTCTGCTCCTCCACTTACTGCAGCCCTGAGCCACAGGACATTTCCAGGATAACAAGAACCTAGAAATATTAATGACAGCTTATACACCATCTCTGCCCCACCTGGAAAGCAACAAAATGGGTTACCGGAGAGGCCTTGTAAGTGCATTTGCTTGAACATATTCACCAGCCTCTTTGCGACCAAGAAACCTGCCTTGCCAGGGAGTGGAATGGGCATTTCTGACGTACACAAAGGCATTGGGTTGTGGGCTGAAGATGTGAGATTGAAATTCTTGGGTTTTAACAATAAAATTGCTTTCTATTTTAGAGCAGAGTTAAGAGCTTGGAAGCTGGATGTAGCCATCACGCTTTACGTTGCATTTTATGTCTCATACACACACTGCTTTAAAAATATAAAACAAAACACACAGAGAGCCCATTAGTAAAGGGGGAAGAAAGGTTCTTTACTCACTGCTTATTCTTGCTTACAATGATGGCTTGGGATTCTAAACCTGCACAATGGCAGCTAGTTTCTCATGGCCGCTTCATGCAGGAGAGAGGAAGGGCCAGAGTTTGGTACGAAACCACAAAGTGCATTTCCCCCCTACTTTTTACTCTCAACCCCTTCCTCTGTTGATAGAGGCATGTAAGGTTGCTTTTTTTTCAGCTGGAACTCGCCATAACTCAGTTCCGGCACCTCTCAGGTGGACACCATTGTCCTTATAACAAGGGAGGCATTTATGGTGAGTTCCAGCACCTCTTTTTCTAGAAAAACAGCACTAGTTATAACCCTGGTCGCAGAGTGGGGAGTGTGTTTTGAGGATGTGTTATAGACTAGTAAGTTTGGTGTGCATGTGACCTGCCTACATTGAAAATATTTTTTCAGCCTTTATGTGTGCAGTAGGGAGAAGGGGGGGATATCCCTAAGGGGGAACAATCGGTCATCTAAGATCTCTGGAAGAGCAGGAATAAAACCCTTCTAGATCCCTTTTGAAAGAAGCATGTAGAGAAAACCATGAACGACTGTCAGCAGGGAGTGGATTTGACATGGAGGCTTACACAAGAGACGAGGTAAGATTGCCAAGGCAGTGGGTTCCTGTTTACAGGTCACCTCGGTAAAAAAAATGGCTGGAAGGGGCCTTGAATCTCACAGCACTTCTTGTGACAGCCCTTCAGATATTTATTTATTTATTTATTATTATTATTATTATTATTGAATTTATATACCGCCCTATACCCAGAGGTCTCATGGTATCATCTTTAAAGATGGCTATCATATCACTACTTCTCAGTCTTCTCTTCCCAAGGCTAAGCATGCCCAAGTCCTTCAAACGTTCCTCATAAGGCTTGTTTTCCAGGCCTTTCATCATCCTAGTCACTCTCCTCTGCACATGCCCCTCTCCATCACATATGTGGAGTGCTTTGAAGAACCAGTGCCAGTTACTATTCTGATGTTGAGCTTTCCTCTCCCTTCCTCTGCAGTTCTTCAACTTCTGGCCTTCTGGTTTCTACAAAAACCTATACTATGGTGTCAGCTGTGTCAACTTCCTGATGCTTATAATCATCACAACCTCTCCCTACTGGCTGGAGTACCCTGCAGACACAGAGGATTTTACTATGGGGGTTTGGACTTATTGCTTTCGGAAAAAATGTGCTGTCATTTATGTAAGGTCAGGTAAGAGACACGACTTGTGTTCACATCGCTTAGTGTCCTTGGCCAAATGAGTTACGATCGGGGCTGTTGCAGTTATACAACCTGCCTAAATTATGCAATGTGGCAATCCAGTGGGTTTCATGGCTAAGGCAGGATTTGAATCCTGGTCTCCCAGATCCTAGTCCTACACTCTAACCACTACACCACACTGGCACCGACACCAGCCCTTTCTGAGCCAGGCTTCCTTCTAGAAGAGGGATTGCTGCTGACATTATATAATATATAGCCCAGGTGTCAGTCAAGGAAAATGTGAGGCACCAAAGAAAGGGATATGAGTCACTTTCCAGAAGTTGGCCTAACAACTGGTCTGTCTTCCTAGCCAATCAGGCTGTAGGCTGTAGCTTTTCAGAACTTTAAAGGAAGCGTGTTATCTCACAACTGAGGAATCTCTTCCCATTATCAAAACTGCCATTGTGGATTTCAGTTACCCACCTAGGTGAGGTAACACAGGTGCTCATCATGAGATCAGCTTCCAGTTAGTGAAAACTGAGCTACTTCCTTAGGGGGGAGCTTTTTACCCATAGGTCTGAGCAAAAAGAACCACCTTTCTAGACAAAAGTCTGAACCAATTGAAAAACAAACAAACAAATTCCTTGACTAGCCTGGCCAATGGCTGGTGTTCTTGTGGAACTGCAAATCCCCAGGTCAGGGCTATGGGGCTTTGTGGAGTTAACCTAGGTATGGCAAACCTTTGGCTTTCCAGATGTTGCTGAACGACAACTTCCACCATCGTGAAATGAGTTTTCATGGCTGGGTGGAGACAGCAGCCCAGGTCGTAGTCTGAAACTCTTCTCTTTCAGTAGAATGACTCATTATAGTAAGACAACTTTATATGTACTTGTTATTTTCTCTTTCCTTTAGTATCTCTATTTGTTGTCCGGGCCCTTTTGATAATAACCATTGGCTGTTGTTTAACTGCCTTGATTACACCGTGGACTCCTTTTCCTCACTGTTTGAGAGAGAATATTTACAAAGCCGTGGCGTCGTTTGCGACTAACTTCATTGCAGGTATTGTGTATATGCCACACACCTACGAAGGGTCATAGAGTAACAGGATGCTTTTATATTACAGCTGTAGATTTTATTCATTATTGTTGTATTTGCATCCCACCTTTCCTCCAAAGAGCTCAGACCCTCCAAGTGTCCCTATTCTCCAGAGACAGTCCCAGATTTACAGAAGCCGTCTCAGTTTCTGATTTGATCCCAGAATGTCCCACATTTCCTTGGGTAAAGATAAAGGGACCCCTGACCGTTAGGTCCAGTCGCGGATGACTCTGGGGTTGCTGCGCTCATCTCGCTTTATTGGCCGATGGAGCGGGCGTACAACCTCCGGGTCATGTGGCCAGCATGACTAAGTCCCTTCTGGCGAACCAGAGCAGTGCACGGAAACACCGCTTACCTTCCCGCCGGAGCGGTACCTATTTATCTACTTGCACTTTGACGTGCTTTCGAACTGCTAGGTGGGCAGGAGCTGAGACCGAACAACGGGAGCTCACCCCGTCGCAGGGATTCAAGCTGCCAACCTTCTGATCGTCAAGCCCTAGGTTCTGTGGTTTAATCCACAGCGCCATCTGCGTCCCCCTCACATTTCCTTAGGACATCCTTATTTTGATTGCAGAAATGTTGGAGGGTATGGAGTTATGCAACCCCCAAGCCAAGTAGATAAGTAACTATGCAACCTTTAGAAGACATCTGAAGTCAGCCCTGTATAGGGAAGATTTTTTAATATTTAATGTTTTATTATGTTTTTATATATGTCAGAAGCCACCCAGAGTGGCTGGGGCAACCCAGTCAGATGAGTAGGGTATAAATAATAAAATTATTGTTATTCTGGAATAGGACGCCCCTATTTTCATCAGAAAAATGTTGGAGGGTAGGGGAGCTCCTAATTCTCAACCTCTGCATTTTATTCTCACGGCAACACTGTGAGGTAGTTTGGGCTGAGAGACGGTGACCTGACCAAAGGTGGCCTTCATGGCTGAGGTAGGATTTGAACCCTTGCCTCTCAGGTCCTAGTCAAGCACTCTAATGACTACACCACATTGCGGGGGTCGGGAGTGGTGTGTGAGCTTTAAAGACATTTAGGCTTGGCATTAAACAAAAGCAAACCAAAACATGCCCTGGAGAATCAGTGACAGTGCGGGGGGGGGGGGGGGAGGAAAGGAAACGTTACAGTTGGTAGATGACGGTTGAGACCCAGTAAACAACAGGGTAGTAAAAACAAAGCCAGAGGTTTTGACATACTCACAGTCCTCTCCAGGAAAGTAAGAGCACTATCACAGCTGGACACAGCTCAATAGGAGGAGGAGGAGGAGGAGAAGAGTTTGGATTTGATATCCCGCTTTATCACTACCCGAAGGAGTCTCAAAGCGGCTAACATTCTCCTTTTCCCTTCCTCCCCCACAACAAACACTCTGTGAGGTGAGTGGGGCTGAGAGACTTGAGAGAAGTGTGACTAGCCCAAGGTCACCCAGCAGCTGCATGTGGAGGAGCGGAGACGCGAACCCGGTTCCCCAGATTACGAGTCTACCGCTCTTAACCACTACACCACACTGGCTCTCAAGTCATATGGCCCAGGGAGAGCCCTGTGGGCTAGTAGAGAAACTCCGAGGGCTGCATAAGGTTCCCCATCCCTGGGTTAGGTTATGCACCATGAAAAAGATCAACAGGCTGCTTGATGGTATATTGTGTGATGCAAGAGCAATGGCTTGCTCAAATGAGAGCTAGGAATCCTTTAAATCCCTCCCAGAGGTAAAAGGAAGGGTGCATGTGCGGCTTCTCTCAATCTTGGGAGTGGAGAGATAAGCCTTTGCAATCCAGATTGCCCACTTGTGCAATTTAAAAAGAAAAAGCTAAGGACTTAGCCCCATGCTTTGTCTTAGAGCAGGCATAGGCAAACTCGGCCTTCCAGATGTTTTGGGACTACAATTCCCATCATCCCTGACCACTGGTCCTGTTAGCTAGGGGATGAATGGCGTTGTAGTCCCAAAACACCTGGAGGGCCGAATTTGCCTATGCCTGTCTTAGAGGACAAATACATGGCAATAGAGACTGGAGAGAAGATGAATGAGAAGCCTGCTTCTGTGCTCATTGCAAAAGAGCAGATCCCTCCAGTCTGAGCCAATTTTTGTTTTCAGGAATGGTGACTGAAGAACTATCCCAATAATATATTTTATTGGGGAGGTTTCTGGGGAGCAGGAAAGGGGAGAGGTCAGGTGTCATTTCCTATTTCCTCCCTCCTGAAACCTCCCCTATATAATGCATGGAGGGGATTTTAAAGCATTGTAATCCTCCCAGCATCCCCCAACCTGATGCCCCTCAGATGTGTTGGGCTACGGATCCTATTATAATCTCCCTGACTACTGGCCATGCTGTCTGGGGCTGATGGGAGTTGTAGTCCAATGACATCTGGAGAGCCCTGGGTTGGGGAAGGCTGGGATAAGCTGTTAGGGGATCAAGGAGGACACCACAACCCTAACACTCTCTTCTTTGCCTGCAGCAATCTGCATGCTGACTGCTCTAGTGCTTGTATACACAAAGCTCAGGATTTTAATGGATGAGGATGTGCCCCTGTCGCCGTACAAGGATTTCTTCCTTGGTTGCTTTGTCTTTGTTCTGTTCTTCACCTTAGGTAAATATACCCTGGCAGGCCAGAGGGCGTGGAGTGAGGGGTGAACTCAATAGCCTGGGCCAACAATCTAAAGCAGAGTGATGTCTAATTTAAGATAGAATCCAGAGCTGTGTAGTCAAAGCAATGCCAGGTGGAGAGGAATGCTATGGCGAAATTCTGCAAGCTCCACGTGCTAATGTGCACACCAAGTTAAATTGCCCCAAAACTGGGAGGGAGAGAAGAATATTTTCAAAGCATTTTATAGAATCATAGAATCATAGAGTTGGAAGAGACCACAAGGGCCATCCAGTCCAACCCCCTGCCAAGCAGGAAACACCATCAAAGCATTCCTGACAGGTGGCTGTCAAGCCTCTGCTGTCAAGCCATTTATTGTGGCTTAAAACACCCCAAAGGATCCCAAATAAATAAGCATTATCAGTGCAAGGGACAGGCTTTGGGACTTGTGCCTTTGGCACACGCAGATGGTGTTTAGTCCACATCTACACTGTACATTTAAAGCAGTTGTGACTTCTCCCAAAGAACCCTGGGAATTGTTGTTTGTTCAGGTTTCCGGGAGGAGATGTCTGTTCCCCTCACAGAGCTGCAATTTCCAAAATTCCCTGGGATGAAGGATTGGTTGTTAACCCACTCTGGGGAATTGTAGACAGGGATGATGGGAGTGGTAGCTCAGCAACAGCTGCAGGGCAAACGTTTTGCCACACCTGCTTTAAAGGAAGTAGGCAAGTGGTTAAAGGCCTCTACTTTTTCTGTTTCTTTTCTAGGTACAATCAACCTATTGTGGTACAAGCACTTGGTCTCAGCCAAGAAAAAGGCAGCCATCCAAATAACCCCAGCAGAAGAAGCACCATTACAACTGCAGAGCAAATAAAGTTCCCTTTGTCGGTCACACCAGCAGATAGGGGGTCTTGTAATGAGATATTTGCTGGGCCCACCATAACAGGCATTCTGCTCTCTGAAACAAGCTCAACGGTCCTGGAGCCTGTTTGGACAATGCACAGCGCCGATGTTTTGGAGATGGAAGGGGCTCTGGGAGATGCCTGTTTCTGCAACGTCACTTCTGAAATGCCGTCTTCTGGAACTGCCCTACTTGAACTTCCCCAGGGGCACGGTCTCTTCAGCGATATTTAACAACTAGCCATTTCTGCCAAACACAGAACACATTCCTCTCCGCGTCCAGGACAATTGTCCATGTCTCTCCACATTTTGGGGTATATTACTTGCAAAATTGCCTATAAATAAATCAGATTATTATTATTTTTAAACCCTCTTGTCAAATGAATGGTGAGGGACTGTAGCTTAATATGAGACCATCTGCTTGACCTGAAGAAGGTCTTGGACACTCTGAAGAGCTTCTGGTGGTTTGGACAAGACTTTTTTCTTTTTTAAGGAATCCTTGCCTCCAACAGCATCTTTAATGTGGGGTTCATTGGTCATCTCATAGGCACTGATCAAGCACAGGCATTCTACTCCCTGGGGCAAATGTTGGGTCCTGGAGTCCAAATGACAAAAGACATTTATAATCTAAGCTGTCATGTCACCTCACCAGGACCCATTTGGGATGTGGAAGGGCGCTTGTGCAATACCAACAGGAGCGGTGCTGGCACTTTTTGCGCCCTAGGCGAGGGGGCGGGCCACGTGACGTCATTACGTATGACACACGTTGCGGAGCGGTGCCCCGCCCCCTTCCCAGCCGGGCACCTCCCGCCGCCACGGTTTGCTTGCGCCGCCGCTGGTTGGGGCGGCACCGGGCAGCGGTGGGGGGCAGGCTGGCCAGCGCCCCCTCCATTTTGGCGCCCTAGGCAGTTGCCTAGTTTGCCTAAATGGAGGCGCCGGCCCTGAATACCAATATGGTCCTACAGGAACGCTTGCATTATCCCACCTGCTACTAGGTTATTTTCACATTGCCACTACTGAAAAGCAAATTTGTTTCTTGCTCTGAAACAAAAGATCTTCTGTTTCCAAGATAATTCTTATGTCTCCATCTTAGTTCTACATAACACCTATATCTATAGATAGAGATGAATGCATTTTTCTCAGTCATTCACGGGGCTGGCCCCAGGCATTTTGCTGCCTCAGGCAAAGGGCAAAATGAGACTGGCCTCCTAATCTATGTACAAAAGCTGACTGACAGATGGCTCCTACCGGTACATCAACACCGGCAACAGGGCAGTGTCCTCCATTGTACCCGAGGGTGCCAGGCAATCTTGAGTCAACATGATTGCTGATGGATTTCTATTCTGGAAACAATTATCATGGAAATTAGTGCTAAATTAGTGCTGAACATTTGCTAGATTCCGCTAGATCTGGCTTTTATGTTGTGTGAAAGATCACTTAAAAAGCAAACATTAACAGATGATAAGGGAATATTGGGAAAAGGGAAAGAAGTGTCATCTGAGTGTAGCCTTTGGGTTGTACCTGATGCAATGCTAGTTTGGTCAACTTATTTTTTGCTGTCCATTTCATCAACTTCTTATACAGTAGTTTAAAACCAAAAGTTTTAAAGCCCACTCCACTTTAGTTGGAACTGTGCATACAAAATTCTGGCTGCGGTGGTAGCATACATAGGCTGTGACTGCAAGCCCTGCTTCTCAAGCAGCAATTCAGAGTGGTTTTCAAAAATCCCAGTTGTTTCTCTGTAGCAGTGAATTTACGTGCCACATATCTGGTGTAGCAGAATGTCAGTTTAAGGCAAGTGATTTGGAATTGGTAAAAGGGTGAAATTCGGCCAACTGCTAGGCTTAATTTTGCTCACAGGGTAAGGTTTCTAAGGCATGCACCAGGGATATCTGGCAGCCATATTAATCATATAGTGGGTTGGTTCTAAGCACACTGAGTTTAAACAACCATCATAATCCAAACTCATGCAAACCTTATGTTTTTAATTTCCCAGATTGGACGTTCACACGGGAACTGACATTCCAAGGCTGTGCAACTGAAGACTTGTGTGCCTTTCAAGGAAAACTTTTAAAATATAAAATAATTATATCAAAAGCATATGAAGCCAAACGCTACGAATCCTGAGAACTCCTCAAAGCAGAATGACCATGAAGATAGAGGAAAGGAAAATTATCCTCCTTTTGAATTCCACTGCAAAATATTGGAGCCTAGTGATATGAGTAGGTGCTCTTGTCTCCTGGGCTTTCTTTTTCACAATTAGTGAAATTCATGATCAAAATAAACTGTTTTGGCACATAACATTTGCGTTAATATATCTGTGTGTATTATAGATGTAGAATGTGTGGAGTACTGGTGGAGTGAAGAGAATGGGTATTGGATGGTCAATTCAATTCCATCCAAGTTTTTTTGGATTCCATCCAGGCTTGACTACTGTAACTCACTCTACACGGGGCTGCCTTTGAAACTGTCCCTGAAACTCCAGCAGGTGCAGAATGCTGCAGCGAGGCTCCTCACGGGGACCTTGCCATGGCAGCATATTCATCCAGTGCTTTACCAGCTGCACTGGCTCCCGGTGGAGTACAGGATCAGGTTTAAGGTGCTGGTTTTGACCTTTAAAGCCCCATGCGGCCTAGGACCCTCGTACCTACGAGACCACCTCTCATGGTATGCCCCGCAGAGGACCTTAAGGTCCACAAATAACAACATTTGGGAGGTCCCGAGTCACAGGGTTGTTAGATTGGTTTCAACTAGGACCAGGGCCTTTTCAGTACTGGCCCCAACTTGGTGGAACGCTCTGTCACAAGAGACCAGGGCCCTGTGGGATCTGACTTCTTTCCGCAGGGCCTGCAAGACAGAGCTGTTCCACCTGGCCTTTGGGTTGGACTCAGTCTGATGTTTTCCTCCGCTTATGGTTTTGATTATGGGTGATAAATGAATCTGCGTTTAAATTTTAAATTGTATTTTAGCCTGTGTTTTAATTAATGGTTTTTCTTTCTTTGATATTTTATTGTAATTTTATTGGTGTTAGCCGCCCTGAGCCCGGTTTTGGCTGGGAAGGGCGGGGTATAAATAAATTTTATTATTATTAATCATTTCAACCAAAAAGCAGATGAAAAATATTCTATGGATACTGCAGAATATGCATAGATGCACAATTAAAGTACAATGATAACCAATTGATACATATATACCTTAAAATACAGACCTGCCCATTAAGTTTGTATAATACATTCCCAATCAGACTTTACAGTTCTCTTAGAATGGCAATGGTACCCACCTGAGAGGTGCCAAAACTGATTTATGGTGAGTTCCAGCTGAAAAAAGCCCTGATCCGGGCATTGTTCTCCTGCAGGAGACACATCAATGCAAGAACCAAAAAGCTGCCTATCTCAAAGGATGCTGGATAGGCAAACAACTACAAATTCCTGGTTCTGGGAAAACTTGGGGAGTTGCTATCCTGATAAGCAAGCACAGCCCTCTGAGTGTTGAGGAAAGTTTGGAAGTCCCAAAGGGGAGATACCTCTTTGTTTGTGGTGTCACAGGCAGCCATCCAATCACCATCACCTGTCTATATCCACCCAACTCAGCACAAGAATGCTTTCTCTGGAAGACGCTAACAGAATTAGACAATTTTAAAAGAAGACAAACTACAACAGGTGGAGACTTCAGTAACTGCAGAGATGAAACCAAGGACCAAATTAGGCACCAAATCTGTGAACAAAATCTGCAACCCAAACTTGGCAGAAATATTAACTGAATGGGACCTGGTGGACATGTGGCGGGAAGGTGTAGGCATTTACACAATCCCTTACCTCCTTCCCAAAGGGAAAGCAATCTCCAAAGAGGAACTGCAAGGTAAATTAAAAGGCATCCATACTACCTGCTTTCAAGTAGCTCAGGCACATTATTTTGCACTTTCTTTGGAGCAGAGAGGAGAGGACCTATGTACACTTACCTTGTTTGAATCCTTATGCAGAAATCTAGCATATGACCTGAAGGGTGCCGCTTCCCTAATACACAGCAATCTAGTAGATCAGGAAGCGGGGGATGCTAGAGGCCTTGAAGCTGTATGGGAACCAGAATTAGCACAAATGGGAGGGTACCTGGACCCCTCCCCTCCTTAAATGATCTCTGCCCACTTACGGGAAACCACACTCAAGGTCATCTTCCATGGGCACTGGATACCAGTCTGGTTGGCAAAAGTGAAAACCTTCCCTTTCCCCTTCATGTTAGAACAGCTGTGGAAAACTTGGTTCATTTATCCATGTGTGATGGTCATGCCCCCATGTTAAAAACCTTTGGAATAGAGTATTCTCCATTTTATCCGCAATTAAAAGCCAACCAATCTCTCCAAATTCTGTCTTGGAGAGATGTGACATATGGATAAGGATGGCACTGAAGATGGGATTTGAAGGAGGCATAATTGACAAGCTAGGTACAATTCAGTACAGTCTCACCAAACAGATCAGATGACTCAAAGTATCCTGTTTCCTTCCCAACAATCTGATGCAATTGGAACAAAGAGAAACAATGCTCCACATTCTAATAGTGATTTTAATAGCTCTCAGTAATAACTTTGTCTCCATTTCCCAATATTCAGCGCATACCACGGTGTCCCTATCCCTGTCCAATTCCCTTGAGCTCTATCTAGCTTGGCTACTTAAGCAGTCACCTGTGCCATACCTTGAGTCTTTAGCTGTCATTTGATTTGGGTCATGGAAGTTTTTTATTGTGTGTGTGTTGTTTTTTAATGCTTCTGTGAACCAAATTAGAGCCCACACCAAGTGGCTGGGGGGACCCAGCCAGATGGGCGGGGTACAAATAATAAATTATTATTATTATTATTATTATTATTATTATTATTATTGGAAAGCCAGTAATAGTAGTTCATAGTCAGTATATTGCTTTGTTCACCAAGGACCCAGTGACTTCCCATACATTTCCGAGCACAATTCAAAGTGTTGGTGCTGACTTTTAAAGCCTTAAACGGCCTCAGTCCTGTATACCTGAAGGAGCGTCTCCACCCCCACCGTTCAGCCCGGACACTGAGATCCAGCACCGAGGGCCTTCTGGCGGTTCCCTCACTGTGAGAAGTGAGGTTACAGGGAACCAGACAGAGGGCCTTCTCGGTAGTGGCGCCCGCCCTGTGGAACACCCTCCCAGCAGAGGTCAAAGAGATAAACAACTATCTGACATTCAGAAAATACCTCAAGGCAGCCCTGTTTAGGGAAGTTTTTAACCTGTGATATTTTAATGTATTTTAATATTTGTTGGAGGCCGCCCAGAGTGGCTGGGGGGACCCGGCCAGATGGGCGGGGTACAAATAATAAATTATTATTATTCCCATAGTCCCTTGGAGGCAATACATAGATGGCATACAGTTGCAGAGCAATGGTCCATATTGCTTCTGAGTAGAACCAATGTGTTGCAGAGCTTTTAGTTGGAGGGAGCCATGCCACCACTTGTGGTGGGGCTGTCCAAGAATAGAACTTTTAGGGTGGGTGGAAATACGTTCAGAAATATATTATGTTGTGTATATAAGGTTGTATGGGAACAATCAACCCCCATCAATGTGTTAGTTTTACAAAAGTTGTTGTAGGGTTATCCAGAGTTAGATGACATTACATACAATTTGAAAGGTTTTAGGATCCTGTATCATATATACACATATCAGCCTGAGAGTTTATCAGTTTAGCGGAAACTTGAAATCAGTGGAACCGATGGAGGTCATAATTTTAAAAAAGATGGCCAAGGAAATGGTGAGAGTAGAGTACTGGGTCCATTCATCATTCCTCCCATGCCTTCCCCCTGGTCACATCCCTGCTGTTTGTGGTCCTGAAAACAGTACAGAGCAAATCTTTTATCCTTCCCAAAATGTGGGTCAGTCAAGAAGTGTTCCTGTGCTTAGTGCACTGTGTGTCCTTTGACAGTGCAGTAGGGATGCTGCCCAGGTGTGGCACAGGAACCCAGATGGGAAAGATTGTTGTAGAACAATTTAAGGGCCATATTTCCACTTTTAGTCGGAGTACTATTAAGTGGCTGAATTTTGGGAAATAGTCTTTCAGTAAATTAATTCAGTTGCTATGCAGGATCTCTTGCCAGGACCTTCTCTAGCACTGAGGTCAGTCAGGGGCACTCACTGTACTCTGCTCAGCACCTGCTAAAAACATGCTTGTTTAGACAAGCCTACTCAGATGCTTAGAAAGTTGTTGCCATTTTAATCTGTTTTAGTATTTTAACTCTTGCATATTCAGATTTTTTTCCTCATATTTATCTCCTAACTGCTTCCTATTCTTCTTCTTTTACAATCAAGCCGTGTATAAATCTTAGGAAATAATGTATAAATAAAACAGCATTGCTGGGTAGCTGGGATGCAGAAAGGGGGAAACGGAGCAGATAAAGGGTTTGTTTGGTTTTTCTTAGCTTGACCTTAGAAAAAACATTACTACAATTTTTTGGGGAATAAATAAAGAAGCTCCATTTGACTACCCTAGTATCTGCGTAGCTAACAATGTTTTCTTTTTCTCTGCTTTGTCAAACTTATACTTCCCCACATAAGTGTAACACGGAGGAATAGTGAATTGTCGTATGTTAAGATATAGTAGGATGTGCTATTGTCAAGTTCTCTCTTATTGAGGTTTGTATAATTGAGTATTTCTTACCAGAATAGCAGCAGTGTGTGTCTGTTGAATTCAAAGCAATGAAGCACCGTGTGATATCTTACGTACTAGCAGCTGAAGAAAGAAAGAGCAAGCCAAAAATGCTGATAAATATTGACCCAAGACGGTTTAGCTGAAAAACCTTCTAAATGTGCAAATCAAGCTGTTATAAAGTGCATTTAGCCTCAGTGGTATTGCTACAATTAAGCTGCTGAATTTTGAATGTCATTATTAAATACATATATACAGTTTATAATCAGATAATATATTTTTCAGAAACAGAGTAATTTTGACAGATAGTACACGTCATACATATCCAATGTGGCATCAGGGCCACATGAGCCTCAGGGCAATAGCTAGGAACAACTGCTTCAAATGAAGATGTGAGTTTCTCAGGAGCCTCACATTTAACATGAGAATTCAATGTTCATTCATGTTCTGCATTCCCAGTGCTTTCCTTACTGTCAGAACGGCCATTCAGTGTGTCAGTGCGAGTATAAGGAAAGAAACAACTGGTGCAATCTTTGCCATTTTATGGCCATTTACTTCATATCCTAGCTAAAAGCATCTAAGCAATGTGTTATCAGTAGAATCACAACAAATCTGGATGTTGTCATCTTCTTGATGCTTTAGTTGAAGATGACCACACTCTGGATGGATGCTTCCATACAACACTGATGAAATAACATAGGATAATTTTGTAGCAAATCTACAAGAAGAACAAATATTAGAAAAATATGAATACTCATGTGGTAGCTGGAGAGATTGCAGAAAGGGTGGCATACAGTGTGCAGCTGTTTAGTGATTGTTTTGTTATACGTTTACGAAAACCAATAAAATATACATTGTTTAAAAAATGGTCCAGGTACCAGAGAATAAGGAAGGTTTCCAGGCAATAGAGAAATATAATACATTTAAGTTAGAGGAGGACTGGATGCTCTGAAACCAGCAGGAGGAGGGGAGGGAAGATGGGAGGAATATAGGTAATGTTACCTATGTACGTAATGATGATTTAAAAGATGTTACCTATGTACGTAATGATGATTTAAAAGATGTTACCTATGTACGTAATGATGATTTAATGTTAATGTTACCTATGTACGTAATGATGATTTAAAAGATGTATGAATCTGTTAAAAAAGACTGACTATGACTATGAATTCAACAATGGGGACTCGAGGAAGTCACCTGAACTATGAAATTGAGAAAAATAGGGATGCCTGGCTCATTGTATTGCGCCAGACCCAAGCTTTGTTAGGGAAAATTTCTTTAGGTTAAATGTATAATGAATATGTATACCCCTGTGAGAGGGGGGGATGGTTTGTGAACTTCCCACGGTGAGAGGGGGGAAGTATGAAAATTTAACCGATATGTTTTGTGCTCAAAAAATTGTAAAAACCAATAAAAATTATTATTATTTTATATATATATATATATATATATATATATATATATATATATATATATATATATATATAATACATTTAGATGAGGTTGTTACATGTAAAGAACAAGCTTAGTTCAATTGAAGACAACGTGGCTAAAGGCAAGCACATCAGACAACCCAAAGTATCTTCACTCTTTCCAAACATTGTGATGCAATTGGAACAAGGAGGAATGAAACTGCAGAACCTGGTTTCCTCAGCTCTTGGTAATCCCTTCAAAATCATTGCACAATATTCACTGAATATCACTTTGTCCCTGGTACCTGTCAATAACCCTGAACAATGTCTAGCTTTGCCACCTCAGCAGTGCTTTTTTTCTGGGGCCTGGAAGATGATAAAAATATATATGCTCTTTTTGAACACCACATAAAACAAAAGCAAAGGCAAAGGCAATGGCTCATGATAAACACACCCTGTTTTCCAATAAAAACCCATCATCCTTTAAAAAGGAACCAGGCAGAGGGCCTTCTCGGTAGTGGCACCCGCCCTGTGGAACTCCCTCCCTTCAGATGTCAAAGAGAACAACAATTACCAGACCTTTAGAAGACATCTGAAGGCAGCCCTGTTTAGGGAGGCTTTTAATGTTTTATAGATTATTGTATTTTAATGCTTTGTTGAAAGCCGCCCAGAGTGGCTGGGAAACCCAGCCAGATGGGCGGGGTATAAATAATAAATTATTATTATTATTATTATTATTATTATTATTATTATTATTATTAAAAAGAGAATATCAATAAAATGAAAAACTTTCAGTAGCCCTGCTACATGAAAACAATAATGTCTCCTAGAAGCACACTGTATCTTTCTATACCCATTACATTAGGGGAATGGAAATGAGGCAAGACAAAAAAAAAGGGGGGGGATTTCAGTAGGGCATCTTTATAAATGATAATTTAAGAACCATGTATTGCATAGGGGGAAACAAATCGTATGTGGAAAATGTACTCTAAAATTTTTAATCCTGATGTGACAGCACAAGCCTGCCTTGCGAGGAGTAATGTAGGCCTTAAGTTGGCCTTATATCCACCTCCTGAAGGAACTGCAAACCAAAATAAATTTAACAAAGAAACTACAGGCAGTTTAAGATTTTATATAGCGCTGCTAGGGAAGCATTCCCCCAGACCCCCAGGCTTATAAGAAAGCCACAAACTGTGGCTTCCCAACAATGGAAGTGGAAGAACCAACTCCCTCCTTCCTGGGCGAGATTGGCTGTAAACCCAACAAAGGCACCTTGGTCCGACTGTCCAGCGTTCACCCCGAAATATGCATGTGAGATCTGAAGTGTGGGTTTTGAAGCAGCTGTAACCCATTAGCAACCACTTTTCTCATGCAACCAGTTTGCCTTTGGACACATCCCTGGCAGATTCTACCCACTGTGTATCCAATACATCAACGATCTCTTAAATTCCAAACTGTGGCATTGAAATGCACATAATCGACTGATCTTCTAATTTCATTTTCAATCCTTTCCCACACATGCTTAAGTCGTGGGTCTTTACCTTGAAACATTTATCAATATCTCTACATTCCAACCATGGAACTTTGCTCTGTGGGGTGGGGTTCTGGTCAGGGCTGTCTTAAGCATATGCGGTGCTGGGGTGCAAAGATCTGCCCGTCCCCCCACCCCAGGTTGTCCAGTCCCAGGCGCATAGGAGGGCAGAGCCAGCTGGCAGCCTCAGCATCTCTCTGGTTCGGTCGCCCCCGAACTCGCAGCGCAGAGCTGCCCACAGCAGAAGAGCCCACTACGGCGCTCCGACCGACCGGCGGGCTATTCCCCGGACTCAACTCTCGGGCCCCAGACTCTCAGCCTGGCGCCCCTGAGAGCCCGACACCCGGGTGCCCCGCACCCCTAGCACCTATGGGTAAGACGGCCCTGGTTCTGGTAGCTGTCTAATTGCACAACACTGTCTTTTAGCAACATCAGTTAGGCTTTGGACATCTTAATAGCAGCGGTAGTAGTTCACAGGTGGCTCAGTTCAGCCCCAGCTTATTGGTCTGCGCAATCAGTTTTACGAGTTGAAGCTTCCAGTGCATCCATGCAATACAAAGCCAAGATGGGTTAAGACTGCATTGCAAATTAGTTACATAGAAAAATGACTTCTGAAAAGTGTCTGGCACTCAAAAATGACTAATTCAGCCAATTTCGAAATGGAACTTAGGATTTTGCTATGTCCCTCAGTGTCTTCTTGGCAAACACACAGCCCCCACTCCCAGACTTCACTGAACCATTTGTTCCCAAGTGTTGCCCACAGCATGAATCCTTGGTCTATAAATATCTCGTTGTAAGACTTTACCTGCATCACTTCTCTTTCCTGGTCCATCTCTGCTCTGAGTCTCCTCATCTTTCGAAAATGATGAAATCCCTTCTGAGCACCTGCCTCCTCTTGGCCCTGCTTTCTTCAGGTAAGTAGGAACCAGCAGAATAGGAATCTTCTCACCTTGCTCCTTGGGAGGGAAGGAGAGTGAGTAAAGGACATCAGCATAATAGAGAACAAATATTGCTGGGTTACCAAGGAGAAGTAGGGGAGAGTCAACTCAAGAATTTAAGCACTTAAGCCTCGATAGCCAAGTATAGTCTGTTCCAAACATGTATTTATGCAATGGAGGAATCTGATTTGTGTGTTCAGACCCAGAGACCTCCCCCTAAATAAACACACATTTGACTCAAATTTTAGTTTTGGTTTTTGGCAGAATTTAGGCCACAACTTTATTGATTACAGAAAAGTAAGTGGTTGCATAGGCTCTGGTTTGACTAGCTCCCTACACCGTTGCAGGTAGCGCTGACCCAGAGCTCTATCATAGGTCAGCCAAGGGTGAACACTCTGTGAACACTCCCCAGATTGTCCCCTGGGCTCAGGCACGGGCACAACCCCCTCTCTGGGGTTGACCAAACCAAGTTGAGTCCCTGGATTCCTTTACCAGAATATCCTTTGCATAGGGATGGCCAGACCGTTCTGCCACCCCATCACCTGAACCAGAGCCTATCCGCAACCTTACAAGTTGTGACGATTTGCTACGCAGCAGGCGAAACCCAAATGGCAACAGCCAATCAGCCAAGTGGGGAAAATTCCTGCCGTGCCCCTGCCCCAATGACAGACAACACACGACAGCATAGCAAGGTCAATTGTAAAATGCCCTACAAAATAGGGAGAGGTGGGCGGGTGTTCTGATGCACGAGCCAAAAGAGGAAGCTCTGGGTCATGTGCATAGGTATATATAGGTCCCTCGATACGTTTAGATTGCAGCCCATTGGCCAGATTAAACCCAGCAACGAGGGACCTACCAATCAGGTGTTGTGGCTATCCAATAGACTCACCCACAACCAGGAAGTCAGTCTCCAGGTCTCACCGCAACACGTGCCCTCTTTTAGAGAGGACACGCTTAACCACACTCAGGCCCAATAAGTGAAAGCTACAGTTTCTGGATACTTGGGTATAGCAAATCTATCTAGATTATACCATTATTAATTAATAAATTATTCATCTCTACATTGCTTCTACATCATTTGCTAAAAACAAATGAACAAATCTGCATTTTTGTTAAAATCCAGAATGATTAAGATATACACCATAGTTAAAATATGCAATAAAAACAGTTTAAAATATAAACCACCATGATTAAAATGTTCAATTCAACCATTCCCATTAAACAACTCAGCAGTTATGCTCCACCAGCTTAGTCTGCATCCAACACCTTACATTCAACTGGGAATTTAACTGTGATGAACTTTCACTCTTTCCCCCAAAGCAGTCGCAGAAGTGTAGCAGCTTGGGGTGCAGAGAACTGTGGCTGAGAGTTCCACTTTCCCCAGTTGCTTTTGACTTTTGACATACTTGCACGTGAGGTTTCCCCCATTACCATCTCAAGAAATCTCCTTCACCCACCTCTGTCTCCTTTCTGCAGTGACATCTCTGAAATGTTCCTCCTGTCGTAGTAAAGAAACCTCATGTAATGGCCATGGAGAAGCTACCTGTAATTCTAATGAAAAGTGTATCTCTAGTGTTATGCGTAACAATATAGGTGAGCTGAATCTTTTCATTTGCTCTTTGTCATCCCAAGGAACGACTTTTGTGTGTAAATTAACATTTTAAAATTATTTATTAATTGTATTTATATCCCATCTTTTCTCCATGGAGCACAAGGTGGTGTACATGGTTCTCCGCCTTTGTATGTAACCTTGTGAGTGGAAGTGAGTGTCGAAGGTCACCGAGTGAGCTTCATGGCTGAGTGGAGAGTTGAACCATGGCAGCCTAGGTTCTAATCCAGTTATCTCATTGCCTGCAGGCCCTGGAATAAATGACCTGAGATAAAAGATTGTGGTTAAAAATTTAGACATCATTTGTCACAATTGGTGAGTCTTCAGCAGTAACAAAGTACACAAAAAAAAAAAAATTCCTTCCAGTAGCACCTTAGAGACCAACTAAGTTTGTTCTTGGTATGAGCTTTCGTGTGCATGCACACTTCTTCAGATACACTGAAACAGAAGTCATCATACCCTTAAATATACCCTGTTCCCCTTTTTTAATACGTAGTCATAAAGTAAGCCATGGCAGGTTTTTTTTTACCTTTGTGAGAAGTAAGACGTACCCCAAAAGTAAGCCATGGTGCCGCCATTGTTCCCGTCGCCTCCTCAGCCCCTCCTGCGTGCGCAGGGAGCCAGCGAACCAGTGAGAGGCACGGGGGGGAAATGCAGGGAGAGGCGCGTGGGGGGGGGAGACGCCTCTTCCTGCCCCACCTGTTCCCCGTGCGCAGGGAGCCAGCGAACCAGCGAGAAGCAGGGGGGGAAAGCACCTCTTGCGGAGTTCTGCCCCGCCTGCTCAGCACGCAGGGGGAGGCTGTACCGTACCATACTGCCGTAATAAAAATAAGACATCCCCCGAAAATAAGCCACCCTGTGTTTTTTTGAGGAAAAAAATTATAAGACGGTGTCTTAAAAAGGGGGAAAGACGGTAGTGGGAGAGTGGGAGGGGTATTACTCAGAAGGGTGGTGGACATGGGTGATAGCTGTGGTAAACCTGTTGACGACTGTTAACGACTGCAATTAGTCTTACAGGAAAAAGCAAGGGGTGAGAAGGTTAAAAATAGCTTTGTCATGTATAATGAGATAAGAATCCAATGTCTTTGTTCAGACCAGGTCTCTCCATGGTTTTAAGCTTGGTAATGAGTTGCAATTCAGCAACCTTCTCACCTTTTAACCTTTTAAGCTCATACCAAGAACAAACTTAGTTGGTCTCTAAGGTGCTACTGGAAGGAATTTTTTTTTATTTTTTATTTTGTTTTGACTATGATAGACCAACACGGCTACCTACCTGTAACTGGAACTATAAAGTACACAAAGGCTGACTGGTGACAACTGTGCATAAAGTGAGGGCAGTTTTTAGCATGCAGGGGCGATTGCCCTGGGCACAAAATTGTTGGGGTGCAAAATTTCAACACCCAGTGCTGCCTCAATACAGCTATGTGCTTCCATTGCTTGGCTCCATTGAAAACGGCTTTTCTATGTAAACCAGGAAGTGACCTTTGCAGACAATGGAATGACTTATCTCTGTGGCTGCAATCTCCTGGGTGATGTAGACACTGTTAGACATTCCCTCTGTATGGCCCCAGGTGCTGGCAACCCACGCTATGCCACTGAGTCAGGGAAACCTTCGTCCATCATCAGAACGCTGCAAATTCACTCTCATCTGATAAATGAGATGCCCTTTTCATCTGCTACGTCTTTCAACTAGAACCTTCCAGACAGACAGATCTATTACAGTCTCTGATAGGGGTGGGTGAATCTGTCAATATTGTTTTCTCTCGCCTTTTCGTTTTTCCAAAATTCCACACAGTAGATAAATAAATAACTCATAAAATGTGCCAGCATTTAAGAGCAATTTTCTCCTAGTACAACATTCTCCTGCAGTTTTGACTAATATAAAGGTATTTTCAAACCATTTCTCTTAATACAATTTTTTAACTACTATAGCTGGATTGCATTCAACTAAGTGCTACTCAGAGAAAGCAACTGAAATTAATGACGCTAAGTTAGCTACACTCATTAATCGCTGTGGGTCTATTGTGCGTTGGACTAGCATTGAATGCCACCTGTTTCTATGCACATATTCTTTAATATTTGTATTTTTGTGCGCACTGTTTGGTTGGAGAACTTCTTAGCAATATCAGAGAATAGTGGAATTTGGAGGAAAATTGTATTTTAGTTTATCTATTGGTTCAAGAACTTTGAATTGCTTACTTTCTCACTGAAGGGTAAATAATTTACTTAATGGGAAATACCATTAAAAATAAATACATTTGGTAGGAATTAACCAGAATCTTTGCAGATCTTGTGATTTATTTCCTTTTGTTCTTTACAGACCCATACCGTAAAATGGCAACTATCCGGGGTTGTGTTCGTCCTGGACTTTGCCACACAGGAGATTTCAGCATCAGTTCAGCCAATGGTAAATTCATCCAGATGAAGGCCTTCTGCTGCCATACCGAGCAGTGCAATGAGGAACCTGTCCACAGTGAGTATATTTATCTCTGAAGTTTAAAGGCTTATAAAGCCATTACATGAAGTGCCACCTAGTTACAGGCAAAGTATAGCATTTCTGTTATTCGGTCCATTCAGACACTGGGTGCAAGTGTTCTAAGGAGTATCTATAGTTGATCCTTGAATCCGGGATATATAGAATAGATGATCTCCTCATAGGAAGCAGAATACTTTAGTCTGCCTTACTTACACTGGTCAAATTTCATAGGGCAGGGGGGCTGGAGAAAGTGAAATAGAAAGAAATATGAAAACTGTTGGCTTAGTTCTGCCCAATTTGGGTTCTGGGCCTGCCCACTCCTTGCTTGCATTGAGAGAGAGGGGGGGGTAGGGGATTACCTCTAGGAGAATTCAGCTATCTGTACGTTCACATATGGAGTTTTAGAAACAGAAATTACATAGCTTGCCTGATGCCCTTACACCAAGTGAGAACTTCAGAAAATACACAGAGAAAGAAAGTGCATGACAGAAGGTGAAACACAAAAGCATTATTTAGAACAAGCACAGCAGACATTTCTGATCTGCCAAGTTGATGACAATTGTAGGACACAATGGAGACGTTCAAAGTCCAGCTATGGTCAGACATTACTAGAAGGTGTGAAAACTACTGAAGTAAAGTTAAGAATAGAGAGAGAGGAGGGAATGT
The DNA here is from genome assembly GCA_034642065.1 of Darevskia nairensis. Classification (NCBI taxonomy): domain Eukaryota; kingdom Metazoa; phylum Chordata; class Lepidosauria; order Squamata; family Lacertidae; genus Darevskia; species Darevskia nairensis. Next base: position 858,550 of record JAWWNI010000197.1, read on the forward strand.
GTTGCATTCATAGGCCAACACTGCATTTTTACTTTGGTAGTTCCGACACGTGAGGATCTTTCTCCCAATGGTCGACAGTGCCCAGCGTGCTTCAGTCGCGTCCCTCTTAAAGGGAAACTTAATTGCCAAAGTCAGGGGAATGTCAGCTGCCTTGCCAATGAGACCAAGTGCATTGACTTCTATAGTCACACTGGAGGTGAGTAATATTGCCATTCAGCCAAGAAAATTGTCTCTCTGTCCCTTTCTCATTGCCAGAAAAGCAATGGCTGATCTTTCTTTCCTTTTTATATAGTTTTGTGTATAGTTTTGATTTCTTTCTCCCGGGGAAAGGAGGGTGCTCTAGTCTGGTTTTGGATTCCAAACTACCCCCCCCCATTTGAATTGCATAAGGACTAGAGGGGGCAGACTCACTCATGTGCAGGGTTTTAACATTGCGTGGAGAGCCCACAAGTGTACAGGGGGTTCCTTGCAGCACACCTTTGTCCTCTAATGCATAAGGGGCAGCAAAGGTGAGGGATACAAGGGAGGGTGGAGGACCAGCCAGCACATCATTGCTGCTCCTCATAGCAGTATGCAGCACTGGGTGTTCGTCCAGGAGGATTGTGTCCACCCACCCACCTTGGCCAAACATTTTAAATAATAATAATAATAATAATGGTAATAATAATTATTTATTTATACCCCGCCCATCTGGCTGAGTTTCCCCAGCCACTCTGGGTGTCTCCCAATCGAGTGTTAAAAACAATACAGAATTAAATATTAAAAACTTCCCTAAACAGGGCTGCCTTCAGATGTCTTTAAAAAACAAGGTAGTTGTTTGTTTCCTTGACATCTGAAGGGAGGGCGTTCCACAGGGCGGGCGCCACTACCGAGAAGGCCCTCTGCCTGGTTCCCTGTAGCTTTGCTTCTCGCAATGAGGGAACCGCCAGAAGGCCCTCGGGCACTGGACCTCAGTGTCCAGGCTGAACAATGGGGGTGGAGACGCTCCTTCAGGTATACAGGACTGAGGCTGTTTAGGGCTTTAAAGGTCAGCACCAGCACTTTGAATTGTGCTCGGAAACATACTGGGAGCCAATGTAGATCTCTCAGGACCGGTGTTGTGTGGTCCTGGCGGCCACTTCCAGTCACCAATCTAGCTGCCACATTCTGGATTAATTGCAGTTTCCGAGTCACCTTCAAAGGTAGCCCCACGTAGAGCGCATTGCAGTAGTCCAACCGGGAGATAACTAGAGCATGCACCACTCTGGCGAGACAGTCTGCGGGCAGATAGGGTCTCAGCCTGCGTACCAGATGGAGCTGATAAACAGCTGCCCTGGACACAGAATTAACCTGCGCCTCCATGGACAGCTGTGAGTCCAAAATGACTCCCAGGCTGCGCACCTGGTCCTTCAGGGGCACAGTTACCCCATTCAGGACCAGGGAGTCCTCCACACCAGCTCGCCCCCTGTTCCCCAAGAACAGTACTTCTGTCTTATCAGGATTCGACCTCAATCCATTAGCCGCCATCCATCCTCCAACCGGCTCCCAGGCACTCACACAGGACATTCACCGCCTTCACTGGTTCTGATTTAAAAGAGAGGTAGAGCTGGGTGTCATTTGCATACTAAAGGAGGCTGGGAGAAAGAAGGGTACTACCAGTTCACAACTGTTAATCTTTTCTCAGAAATATGTTGCATTGAGTTCTGGATCCTGATGCCAGCACAGCTTCCTGTGTGACATGTGGGTGATTGACACTGGGAGCAGATTTTCCTTTCAACAAGGAGTTCAGCCTATTGACTGTGACTGCAAGCCCTGCTTCTTAAGCCGCAATTCAGAGTGGTTATCAAGGCTACCAACTGTTCTGCAGCAGCAGCAGATTTACCTGCCACATATCATATGTAATTTGTAAGGCAAGTGGGTGTAGCTTTGGTAAAATAGTCAAATTTGGCCACCTGCTGGGTTTAATTTGGTACAGAGGTTAAGTTCCAAAGGCATGCACTCATGATATCTGGCTGCCAGATTAATAATACAGTTTGTTGGTTCTAAGCACACTGAGCTTTCATACCCACCAGCATGCAAACTCATTCAAACCTTATGTCTTCTATTTCCCAGTTTTTTATGCAGCTTGGGAACTGAAATTAAAAGGCTGTGCAACTGAAGACTTTTGCGCCCTTGATGGAAAAAGTATTGGCTTGCGACAATTTTCATTAGTTAGTATTAAAGCCAAGTGCTACGATGCTGAGGAATCCTAAAAGTAGCAGCAGAAGAAATTGGGAGCCTAGTGGTGAAAGGAAGAGCTCAGGCCTCATGGGATTTCTTTTTCACAATTGGTGAAATTCATCATGAAAAATAAACTCTTCTGGCACGTATAATCTGTATTCTTTATTCTGTTTTTATTTTTTATTTTGACAAAGTACTATTCATAAATAAATAAGAATAAAAATGTGCACCCCAGCACCGAGACCATTCCATTGTAGCTATCCAACGTCCCAAAATTTCAACACCTCTTGCGGTGGTTTGACCCCTTTCCATTTTAACAGTACTAATTCTACAAACACCTTCCATATCTCCTCAGAATCATTTCTCCTGCATATTCCCCATTTTACCTTAACGGCACATATTAATTTATCATTAATAGCTATCGGCGCTGGAGGAACCGGCCCGAGGCCTGGTAAGTTTGCCGACCCCTGTGTTATACCATCATTCACTATGGCATATGTCTTGTTCCTCAAATATAATTGATTTATTAATCCCTTTAAAAAACCGTTCTCCAAATCCTAAACTTTCTACAGTCATACCCTGGGTTGCAAACACCCCGTGTTACGTATGTTCGGGTTGCGCACTCTGCAAACCCGGAAGTGTAACACGGAGTGCGAATGGAGCACAGACACTTCTGCACATGCCTGCGTGGTCCGTGGATGCGCAGAAGCGTTCTGTCCAGTTTGTGCATGCGCAGAAGCAGGAGACCGCACGATCTCGCGAGATCTTGTGCTCTCTCTCGCGAGCGCAAAAGCGCCACCTGAGTTGCGCACAGTTCGGGGTGCGAACGGCACCCCAGAATGAATTACGTGTGCAACCCGGGGTATGACTGTATAATCATTTTTAACTCTGGCCATTCTACACGATCAAATGCCTTAAAAATATGTTACTATAGCAGTTTTCCATTTATTTCATCTTTTATATCTTTTTTCCCCAACTCCTATTAGACATCTGTCCTCCTGCTACAAAGCCACGTTTATTTTTATTTATATATTTATACGTAAAATTATTCATCCTTTTTGCCATTATTGTCATTATTGTGGTCAATATTTTAGCATCTTGATTTATTAGGGAAACCTGCCTATACGATTCTGGGTACTTCAACTCTTTTCCTGGTTTTGGAATTAATATAATTATTGATTGTTCCCACAATGGAGGGGTCCTCTCACCCTCTGTTACTGAATTATATAATACTTTTAATTTAGGAACCAATATTTTTTTTAATACTTTAACATTCCATTGCGCTAAACCGGCACAGTGCGGTGCGGGGACTTGCTTTCACTATGCTGTAAATTGTGTCTGTGTAGACGCAGATGCCGGAAATCGCGGGCACGGGCGCAATCCGGCCCATGGAGGGATATCTGCTGGAGTGAACCGGCACAGGCAAGGTAAACCTTGCTGACCCCTGGTTTAAATTTAAACCTCCCTTTCCTTTCCTTTCCTTTCCTTTCCTTTCCTTTCCTTTCCTTTCCTTTCCTTTCCTTTCCTTTCCTTTCCTTTCCTTTCCTTTCCTTTTTTTAAAAAAACTAACACAGCCTCTGTACATGTACGGGGTTCATGACTCAGTAATCTATTATACCATTTGAAGTGTTACATCTCCTGACAATTACCATTTGAAAAAAAACCATGATTTGCTTTTCTCACCAGAAACATAAAGAAGGGGAAGAGTAGTTTCAAGAGATCAAATTTTCCCAAGGGCAGAAGCGCTGTTCATACAAATTTTAAAACCTATACTTTCCCAGTTCATGTCTTAAGACATTTCTGGCACATATGCTATCTTGTTTCTTGCTTCCTTAGGAAGTTGCCTTATGAATCTTAAACTTTAAATAGATCAAAACGTCAACATTCGGACAAGAACCTGACAACCCAGCTTTTCACCAAAAGCCAGTAATACAAATTTGGTCAAATTAAATTCTTAATGGATCATGTTTCCTGCATTAAACAGACATACAGTATCTGCAACCCAGGCAAAGAAGATTGGGAGCTAGATGCCTCCTTTATCTACAGGAGATTGGGGCACAGACCTCTTTTCAAACGATTCTCAAATAACATTTTGATATCACTTTGAGAAATATTTGGAATTTATGAACCCAGACTACTTAGAAAAGACCCATTAAAATGAATGGACCTGACTATGTCCATTCATTTCAACCAGTCTATTCTGAGTAGAACTTAGTTGGAGACAACCCTCTGTTCATGGAAGGAGGGAAAATTCCATGACAGTTGAAAAGCAGGACTCTCAGAAGCTGGGTGGCCATTCTGTTTTTTTGGTTTGTGTTGCAACAGAGAGGAGCAACAACAATGAAGAGGGTATGGTGCATGCCTGGAATGTGGGGTGGTCAAAGCTTTCATGTTTCAAGTTGAGTTATGGTGAGCCCAAAAGCACTTACTGGGGCCCTAAGCCACAAGGAAATTAGACATATCCAGAAGAAGAACATCAGTAATAGAAATAATAGAATAGAAATGTAAATAGTATTCCTTTCTACCCCACACAGTAGGGCCCAAGACAAGTTGCAATATGATTTGCCAAAACGACTGTAAACAATACTGAACATATTTTTAAGAACCTCCCTCAAATATTCCTCCAAGGGAGGGATATTTGAGGGAAGGTAAAATACTCAGTTGAAAGAAGGGATGTCCGAGAACCTTTGATATGCTTTTAAAAAGGCAACAGATGATCAGGCACAAATAATCAGCAGAAAAATATTGAGTTTTCCGTGGAGGGCTCTACTAAACCTATGATGGACCTGGGGTAGCTCAGTTGGGAGAGCATGAGACTCTCAATCTCAGGGTGATGGGTTCGAGCCCCACGTTGGGCAAAAGATTCCTGTATTGCAGAGGATTGAATTAGATGACACTCGGTGTCGCTTTTAACTTTGCAATTCTGTGATTCTATGCTTGCCAACTTAAGGTACAATGGTATGAGTCCCACATTGCAGGGGAAGTCTGGCCCCTGTTTTGAGATAGCATTGAATATATATAGCCAAGGCGATGTTGTTTGGGGACTTGAGGACCAAGGCCAGTTTTTAGCTGCGAGTCTAAACTTGAGGGTTGCCAAGAATTGATGGTTCCATTTTGTGTCCCTGGATGCATAATGCTTAGGAAGACAATACTATGCTAAAGCTTGACTAAAGGTTGCTGGGAAATGCATGGCTCCTATGGAAAACAGAAGCTTCAGGTCTGTTTCATTGGTCAGACCTGCCTTGTGGCACATTTGCCTTCTCAGTGTTAATCCTGCTGCAGTTCCAGTTACAGGTAGATAGCCGTGTTAGTCAAAACAAAATAAAAAATAAAAAAATTCCTTCCAGTAGCACCTTAGAGACCAACTAAGTTTGTTCTTGGCATGAGCTTTCATGTGCATGCACACTTCTTCAGGTACACTGAGACAGAAGTCACCAGACCCTTATATATAGTGAGAGGGTGGGAGGGGTATTACTCAGAAGGGGGTGACTATGGTATGGCAATCCTACTGCAGTTACAACTGACCTGGTTGCTGCTGTTGTGCACGTTTGGGGAGGAAAGGGCAGAGGATTGTAAGGTTCTGTACCCCAAACTTCTCCTTCGTTTACCCCATGACCATCGCCTTGGAAAATTATGAAACAGGGGAGGACTCTTGGGAGACTCAGAACAGATAAAATAAAGTCCTTAGACATGCAGCACATAATTCATTGCACTCACTTCCATGGGAGGCAGTGATAGCCGTGGACGTGAAAGCTGGCAGTGGCTTCTAGCCATCATGGCTATGCTCTGCCTTCACTGTCGGAGGCAGCAATGCTTCTGGGTACCAGTTGCTGGAAACTGCGGGAAGGGAGAATTGTCTTGGACTCCAGTCTTGCTGGAGGGTTTCCCACAGGCATCTGCTTGGCCCCTGTGGCCCCAGAGAGTGGGTACCACCATAGAAAAGGACTTCTTTCTAGTTGAGCTTTTTCAGGTTGTGCCACAATGAGGAGGGCCTCTATAGATTATCTTAGTAGCCAAGGCATGCCCTGCCACCGGAAGCCACATAGCTGGAGGCCATGATGACATTGGGGTAGAACAGGCCACCAAGCTGGCAAATTATCCCCTCCAGCACATCCTTCATACCTGGATTCCAAGTATCATTCTTAGGGCTTCTGAATGTTGGCCTTTCCTCTTTCTGCAGATCCTTGCCAAAGTCCGGCCAATGTCTTTTGTCAGAAAAATATACAGCGTCATGTGCTGCGTCAATATCGTCTTGCTCATCATCTGCATAGCATCTCCCAACTGGCTGGTCCATCACTGTGTGAAATCCAATGTCAATTTGGGGTTGTGGCTTTTTTGCTTTGAGAAGAGATGTAAACCACACCCTTACAGCATCGGTTAGGAGGCACAACTGGTTTACTGTTCTTTATTGGGTTAAGGGTCATGGGCCAAATGGACTTCTGGGTAGGAGTTTTATTTCCATGTAGTGGAGGCTAGGACCAGTTGACTTGAATGACGGCCTTATCCCTTAGGATAAGTAGCTTTTGTCTGCAGAAGTGGCATTTTTTTAAGACCTCAGATATACATTCAAAGCAATATAAAACCACTTTAAACAATCATGGCTTCCCACACATAATTTTGGCAACTATAGTGTGCTAAGTGTGCTGAGACTTGCTAAGAGTGCCCTTTTCCCTGCACAGTACCACAGGGTTTCCTGGGGAGAGAGGTTGACTGTTAAACCACTTTGAGAATTGTAGCTCTGGGGCAGAGGGAGATAGAGATCTCCTAATAACTCTCAGCTCCCTTAACAAACTGCAGTCCCCATGATTCTTAGGAGGAAGACATGGCTGTTTAAAGTGGTATGATATTGCTTTAAATGTACAGGGCAGATGGAGTTATAGTGTGGCAACATCTATGCTCTAGATCTTAATATTAGGCCAACACCTTGGTTGTAGCCAATTCGTGTTTACTCAGAGTAGGCTCAATGAAATTAATGACCATAGCTAACTTAGGTCCATTACTTTTAATGGGTCTACTATGAGTAAAGGTTAGTGGAGAACCGGCCCGTTGTTTTCAACACTTGCTAAAAACTTTTTTGTTTAGACAAGCCTAGAGAGACATGCAATTTTTGTTTGTTTTGCACATTTGTTTGTAAAACTGTTGGTTTTATCTAAATTTTGGTGATGTTGTTATGTCTTCTTGCTTTTTAAACTCTGTTAATTTTAGGGGTTGTTTTCTTATGTTTTATATTATTAAACGTAAACTTCTTCTTCTTCTTCTTCTTCATAATAGGATTAAATACATAAATCATACAGTAGCCTTGCACTGTAGGCACTATTACTATTAGAGGTCAGAGATGAAGCTGTGGCCGGTTTGGATTCCAAGCCAAAAAACAACAACCCTCCACCCCTCTTAGATTTTAGCAGTCTCCTTGGTTTGCCCCCCAGCCTTCCTACCAAAGCAAACAGAGTTCTAACTTTGTTATAAGAATGAATGTACAATGCATACACAAATGTCTGTTTTCCCATTGTTAAACAATGCAGAGCCAGAAATCATTGTTGGTGTGTTCAAAATCTCTCAGAGTTCTGCTCTGATAGATTTGATCTGCTTTCTGCTCACTGCTGATATTGAACCTTTGCTGGCCATTTTCCTCTTTAAGAGAGGGCCAACAATGGCAAGAAGGTATCGCCTTCATGCCCTGCTTCTGGGCTCCCTGGAATCATCCGCTCTGTACTGCAATCACAGTGGTTTGGAGGACTTGGATATGCAGTTGCCAACACAGCTCACATGAACACCTTATATTTAACTGTCCTGCCTGCTCAATAATTACCCCGGTCAGGAGCAATGACTAAGCAGCATCAGGTTCCTTGGATTCTCAGTAAATGGAGGGCAACGAACACTTAAGGAGCAGAAGCAAACTTTATTAACTACTATAATACTAAGTGTAGAAACAGCAACAGGTGCTAGTATACAAAGCAAAGGTAATTAAAGGACATGAAAGAATACTTAAAGGTAAGCTGTGAAGCTAGCTCAGCCATCCATTGTTCCTGCCGTGGGAGACCCCAATTACAACGGCTGATGGCACCCCTGGCACAGGCCAGTCTGATGTGCCAGGGCAGAGCTCCCAGAAATGCCATGGCCAAAGTCTCATTGAATTGCTGGAGCTGTAATCTTGGCAAAGGGCCTGTCTGTAGGGGCTCTGTGCCAAGATCACATCACTTCTGATACAGGTGTTCATGATAATAATAATTTATTATTTATACCCAGCCCATCTGGCTGAGTTTCCCCAGCCACACTGGGCAGCTCCCAACAGAATATTAAACAGAATAAAACTTCAAACATTAAAAACTTCCCTAAACCGGGCTGCCTTCAGATGTCTTCTAAAAGTCAGGTAGTTGTTTGTTTCCTTGACATCTGAAAGGAGAGTGTTCCACAGGGAAGGCGCCACCACCGAGAAGGCCCTCTGCCTGGTTCCCTGTAACATCACTTCTCACAGTGAGGGAAGCGCCAGAAGGCCATCAGAGTTGGACCTCAGTGTCCAGGCTGAACGATGGGGGTGGAGACGCACCTTCAAGTATACAGGGCCGAGGCCGTTTAGGGCTTTAAAGGTCAGCACCAACACTTAGAATTGTGCTTGGAAACGTACTGGGAGCCAATGTAGGTCTTTCAGGACTGGTGTTATATGGTCTTAGCGGCCACTCCCAGTCACCAGTCTAGCTGCAGCATTCTGGATTAGTTGCAGTTTCCAGGTCACCTTCAAAGGTAGCCCCACGTAGAGCACATTGCAGTAGTCCAAGCGGGAGATAACCAGAGCATGCAGCCCTCTGATGAGACAGTCTGTGGGCAGGTAGGGTCTCATCCAGAGTTGAGACAAAGTTCATCTTTGAAGTGGACTGTTTCACTCCCTTCTTATGCTGGCTATACATGGATCAAAGCACATGCCTAAGAATAACGGTTAAATTGAAACAGGAGCACCACCTGTTCCCTGGCACTACATTAACTAAACATGCAATTGCCACCCTGGCTGCATGTGGATCCTCCTATTCATATATACACTGACGAGGAATGCACTGCAAATCCGTTCTTAGAAGCACTTGCATAACGCCACGAATGCACTTACAATGGAACTGTTTTTCTGTCTTTTTTTCTAGCGAGTCTGGAGGCTGTCCGAAGCCTTATGATAATAGCCCTCATTTTTACCTGCCTTGCCCTGGTGTGCGGAGAGAACCTTTTAAGTCGCATCACAAAGAGGGAGATTCCCGACTCTATAATTTCTTCCATTGCTAACTACTGTGCAGGTATCGTGTCAGGGCACTTCATCATCTAGCATAATAGTGAGTTTAGTTCTCCACATGCTTCTCCACGTGGAGCAGAAACAGTGCCAGCCATGGGCAAGAGTGGAGTATGCTCAGAGGAACTCTGAGTTCTCTGGGAAGAGGGCTTGACTGTTTGCATGCTCTGGGCATTGTTGCTCTGTGAAAGGAAGAGGGAGTTTACTAGCAGCTCTCAGCACTACAGTTCCCAGGGTCCTTTGGGGGAAGCCATGACTGTTGAAAATGGCATGATGCAGCAGCGGGTTGCCAATCTTTTTTGGACCAGAGGGCAATATTCAGAGTGCCGAGGGTTCCAGTCACAAAATGGCTGCCGTGGAGGGGACATGGTGTAAGACAAAATGGCTGCTGTGGGCAGCATAGCATAACGTTAGAAACAGTGCAGCCCCATATAGAAAGTCAGTTGTATCCTTGTGAAGATACAGCTCTGAATGGGACAAGAACTCTGTTTTCCTTAATGCCAATCCTGTACCTACTTATCTGGACGAAAGCCCCATTAAACACAAAGTGACTATCTTCAAGAAATAGGCATTTGTGACTGGACATTATTAATGAGTGCCTGGACATCAGCTCCTGCATAGCAGGAAACATTCCCAAGTCTCTTTCCCAAGTTTTCATATTTAAATTTTTGGATTATTTTTTTTTTTTTTGTGGGGGGACAGCATTCTTTAACATCCACACACAATTATTGTTGAGTGGTATTTGAAGATAATAACCTTTAGCAAGTACCCAATCTCAGACAAATGCATCATAGGAAAGATGCCCGCTGGTTGCAAGGGACAAAGAAAGGACAAAATGCAGAGATTCTAAGGACTACTTGAAAATAAGACAAAAGCAGGAACACTAATGGGAAGGGGGGGAACAGAAGCTCTTTAGGACTCCAGGGATTCCTGTTGCCCAGTGTCCAAACAACCTACTTGTCAATCACAGCGCCGGCTTCACTCATTGGCTAAAAACACTGATAGGCGAGAACCAGGCTGGCTCATTTCACAGAAATTGCTTAGAAGGCTGCCTGCACATTTTGCTTTATAACTTTCTTTCTAGGAGAGCTAGAGATGTACTCATTTTTTAAAATGAAAGCTCAGAGTCTGGGGCATTTGCCTGGGAGCAGTAGTGAAAACCTTCCTGGTCACTGTGGCACCTATGGGCTTGGTGGCCCTGTGACACAGCTTTAAATGCATAGTGGTGGTGGGACCTTAGATTCAGTTTCCAGTAAGGATTGTGTGTTGGAGGGGATTCATTTAGTTCACATTCTAATGCAATGTTCTCAAATCAGTATACAAACCAAAACATACCTCTCTTTTGAAATTTGCCTTTCTCTGAATTTTGCAATTTTGAATGGTGGTTGGCCTCCAACCAAGGAATGATTACAAAAACGTGCATATTACTGAAAACAGCATAAAGAAACGCATTTGACTTGTGGGGTTGGTGAGGGGTAAATTGCCTGCAAAAATGCTTATACTAGGCAAAACTGTGTAAGAAAGTGCACCTGTTTTTGAAAATGTCCACAAAAACACATACAAATTTCCACTTCAAAGAAACGAATTGGAATGGGTTAAACCAAACTGTAATTGACGGGTCCATCCACACCGAGTTGCCAGTCTTGTAAGGCTTAGTACGTGCCATGTGGGGGGTTGGAGGTAGAGTGGAAGATTCACCATCTTGTCCTTTGCCTCAGGCAGCAAAATGTCTTGGGACATCCCTGTCTAATAAGAGTTTCTTGCTTGCTTGCAGGACTCTGCACTATCAGTTCTCTAATGATTGTGTTGTTTGAGGTCCGTGTTGTCATAGATGCAGATGTTATACACCTGGCACCAGACTGGGCTTTCTGCATAGCTTGTGTCTCCTTCTCTCTCAGCTTAGTGTTGGGTGAGTACATCCTATTCTGAGTCAGATAACAATCTTGGTAAACTGGGGTCAGCTTCGTTTTCTCTCATATATATGAGAAAATGAGCTTCAATTTCATATAAAAGCTTCATTTTCTCACACTTCCAGGATTAGTCTTCTCACTTCCCAATTTCTTATTGTTTTCCAAGGTCTTCTTATTTCCCAATTTCTTTTCCAGGCACACAAAACTTGCTATGGGGCAGGAAGTTCCACAAAAAAGTAAAACCATCCCAAGAGAAAGAGCCGTCAACACCCAGTGACCCTTGAGTGTAGCCCACGTCCTATGACACCTGTCACAGGTGTTCCCCAGTCAGGTGGGGCCTTGAAACCTGACTGGCCAATGGGCGTTCTGTTTGGTGATGTCACTTAACCAAGAGCCATTTGGAATAAGCCTGGATTGCAGAAAAGATGCCCACTTTCATCTCTGCGACATCACTTTTGAGAAGCCTTCTTATCCAAGTGCCCTGCTGGAACCATTAAAATGATCTCATCCATTACCGAGATACCTTTTATTCAGCAATTGTTTCTGCCTCGGGTGGAATATCCCTCTTGCTTTCCAAGACTGCCCCATTTCCCAACTTGCTTCTAATTGCTGCTGCTGTTGTTTTTATTACAATATATGTATATATTGTGAGGACTGGGCATGTCTCAGTCAGATGTGATGCTGTGGATGAACACTTAATTATTAAATGTCTTATAGCAACTTTCGCTTCTCATAATTTTACTGGAAATTCATGAATCTATTGAAATCAGGGGCGGTCCTACTATTAGGAAGAGTGAAGAGGCTCCCTCAGGCCTCATATGCTAAGGAAAAGGGAGCAACTGTGAGGGGGTGGAGGACAGAGCCAGTTGTGCTAATGTAGGGATAGGGGAGAAAAATGATTTTGTTTGTATTTTTATCAGAAACTATCTAATTCACACTTCTCATACCAATATGCAAAGCGAAATACAATTATCCTGCAATATTTACACATCTCTGAATTTTGCAATGCGGTTCTCTGTAACTAAACATTTGGTATAGAAAAGCATATATTAGGGGAAAGTGAGCATGGAATTGCTCATATCTATTACTGAAGATAGCATACAAAAAATCATTGTGGTAATGGAAATTGTTTGCAAAATTGTGAAGATCACTTAAAAGCGTCATACAAAGACGCATATATTGCGATAAATTTGCCCTGAAATGTTGACAAATGTTGTTGTTGTTGTTGTTGTTGTTGTTGTTGTTACAAATTGCTCCGGAAATGTGAACTGAATTTAAGATGGCAAAAATGAGAACCTGAGGGGAACCAAAATTCATAGATTCTCGACTCCCTTAGTGCCGTGTGGTCTTCTCTGTGTGCTCCTACACAACAGAGTACTGCTATTGAGGATGGTGAGGATGGGTGTTGGAGTCCAGCAACATTCAGCGGGCACCAGATCCCCCATCCCTGCAATGAATAGTATCTTCACCCATAGCATTCTTTCGGAACGGCTGCTCCACCACCAAGGAATGAGCTATTTGAAGAAGAAGAGTTTGGATTTGATATCCCGCTTTATCACTACCCTAAGGAATCTCAAAGCGGCTCACATTCTCCTTTCCCTTCCTCCCCCACAACAAACACTCTGTGAGGTGAGTGAGGCTGAGAGACTTCAGAGAAGTGTGACTAGCCCAAGCTCACCCAGCAGCTGCATGTGGAGGAGCGGGGAAGCGAACCCGGTTCACCAGATTACGAGTCTACCGCTCTTAACCACTACGAATTGTAGAGTCACCCAAGTCTAACTCCCCTGCGATGAAGGAATTACAGCTAACCCATCCCTGCATCATCACATAATCATCTGTAACCCGTTGCTTTGGCCTTCGTTTGATCAAGGAGGTGGAGAGGGCTATCAATCTTCCATACAAACCAATGATTTAATAGCAGGACAAGGCATTGAAGCAGGAAGAAAAGAAAGGAAGAAAAAAAGTTGTCTAAATACACATCAAATGGGATAGAATGAAGAGGAGACCTGGGAAAGGGTCGTTTCTTCTTCAGTGCTGCTGAAACGCAGTAAGCTGCATGTTGGTTGATGAAAGATTCTGATCTCACTAAGTCCAGTGGGTATGTGCTTGAAGGTGTGCTGGCAGGATGATATCCAATGCAAACAGTGAATCTTGTGGCCCGGTTGTGGATATCTCCTCCATTTAAAAATGCACATGGTCAATGTAGATTCCAATGATCCAGTGCCACTTCCAAAAATGGGAGGAAGCATACAATGCTATCTTCCTTCTAGACTTTGGTCTTTGGTGTCTGATTACCCTTCGGGAACCACCTGTGAAGAATAAACTGTTGGTTTCCAGAGGGAGTGCTGGTACAGCACCAGGCTGAATATCCCTGGGAGAGAAAGAGAGAGGTACAGATATGAGTGGGCAATGGCATAGATTGTCAGCATGGTACCTGTGGACACACATGGACTATCAGGAATGGGGGGAGGATAAATATGGTTCAGTACATGCAGCGGTACCTTGGTTCTCAAACTTAATCTGTTCCGGAAGTCCGTTCCAAAACCAAAGCATTCCAAAACCAAGGCACACTTTCCCATAGAAAGTAATGCAAAATGGATTAATCCGTTCCAGACTCTTAAAAACAACCCCTAATACAGCAATTTAACATGAATTTTACTCTCTAATGAGACCATTGATCCATAAAATGAAAGCAATAAACAATGTACTGCAGTTACACAATCACTCAATCAGTAGCTGAACTGGGTTCCACACAGTCACAAAAACAAAAAGCCGCAAAAACAAAAAAGCAAAATAAGTAGCAAAAACAGACAGACCTCAGCATTAACACCCAAAATGGAAGTGTGGCACTTAAATCGGAAGCGTAACACTCAAAATGGAGCACGTTCGGCTTCTGAAAAAAGTTTGCAAACCGGAACACTTACTTTCAGGTTTGCAGTGTTTGGGTTTCAAGTTCCAGTTACAGGTAGGTAGCCGAGTTGGTCTGCCATAGTCGAAACAAAATAAAAAAATTCCTTCCAGTAGCACCTTAGAGACCAACTAAGTTTGTTCTTGGTATGAGCTTGCTCATTCCAAGAACAAACTTAGTTGGTCTCTAAGGTGCTACTGGAAGGAATTTTTTTATTTTGTTTGGGTTTCAAGTTGTTTGAGTACCAAGGCATTTGAGAACCAAGGTACCAACTGTATTTAAAATAAAATCTATCAAATTCACACTTTCTATAGCAGTATGTGAACCCAAACACCACCACCCTCCAAAATTCGCACTTATCCAAATTTTGAGATGCAGTTCTGCCACCAAAAAATATTTGCATATCTGTAAGCATCTCCATGTTTCTTTCAACAGAGGGAGGGGCAGGGGGTGGGACCCTGCAGCCACCAGAAAAAGCCTCAGGGCTTTAGGTGTGGAAGGCCTATCAACTTCCGTTCTCTCGGTTTCTCGTTTTCCAATCATAAATTTGGTTATCCACATTTCGCAGCAGTTTGAAATTTTCAAAAAGAAAGAGAATTTCTCCTCCTGAAAACCCACTTTGCATTTTAGTACAGTTTACTTGAAAGGTAACACATTGTTCTATGCAGTTTCGACTGGGGCCATTCCCCCTAATATAAGGCATTTGTGTAAGTTGCTTTTACCATCTAGTCCAGCATCCTGTTGTCACAGTGGCCGACCAGGTGCCTTTGGGAATCCTGTAAGCAGGACCTGAGCTCAAAAGTGATTCCCAGCAACCGGCATTCAGAGGCATACAGTAGTGATACAACATGGCTATTGTGACCAACCGCCACTGATAGACCTTTCCTCCATCAATTGGTATGATCCTATTTAAAGCCATCTAGGTTTGTGGCCATCCCTATGTCTTGTTGCAGCAAATTCCGTAGTCAATGAGAGAGGGGGGTCCTCCCTTGTTCCTGACTTTTCAGCAGGACAAGCCCCTCCCAAGGTGCTGAAACTCCGAGTCAAAACATGAGACCTGGTTACTCTGAATGTCTCCTTTCAGATACCTGAAAGACCACCTCCGTCCCTCCAGATGCTCTCAGATGCTAAGATTGGCAGAGTTAACCCTCTTGGTAGTTCCTCAGATGTGCAGGGGTGGTGGTCTGGGAAAGGTCCTTCTCTGCGGCAACCCCTAGCCTGTGGTATTCCCTCCCCAGGGAACTGCGTCTGGCCATCTTCATTATACAGATTTCAGTGAATACTGAACACCCCCCTTTACCCTGGCTTTTGACACTTGTTGTTGTTGTTTAGTCGTTTAGTTGTGTCCAACTCTTCGTGACCCCATGGACCAGAGCACGCCAGGCACTCCTGTCTTCCTCTGCCTCCCACAGTTTGGTCAGATTCATGTTGGTAGCTTCGAGAACAGTGTCCAACCATCTCGCCCTCTGTTGTCCCCTTCTCCTTGTGCCCTCCATCTTTCCCAACATCAGGGTCTTTTCCAGGGAGTCTTCTCTGCTCATGAGGTGGCCAAAGTATTGGAGCCTCAGCTTCAGGATCTGTCCTTCCAATGAGCACTCAGGAAATCAGTGAGCTGATTTCCTTCAGAATGGATAGGTTTGATCTTCTTGAAGTCCATGGAACTCTCAAGAGTCTCCTCCAGCACCATAATTCAAAAGCATCAATTCTTCGGCGATCAGCCTTCTTTATGGTCCAGCTCTCACTTTCATACATCACTACTGGGAAAACCATAGCTTTAACTATACAAACCTTATTTTTAGGACCCACCTGCTTTCTCCGATAGTAATTTTTTGTTGTTTTTAAAACTGTTTTCAATACTGTGTTTTAATGGTTGTAACCCAACCTGAGATCTTAGGGAGAAAGTTGGAGTCTCTATCTCTATATGAATTGTGGCCAGTTCTTCTTAGAGCAGACCCATTGGAATAAATTAACATGGCTAATTTAAGGCCATTAATTTCAATGGGTCTACTCTGACCCTGGCCTTCGCATTTACCTGTCCCGAAGCAAAGGGCGCAGACAACACAGCTTAGGAAATAAGCCCATTTAGCGGAAGGGTTCTGCAGTTGAGGCTCCGTTGTCTGGCGGACGGAATTATCAAATACCACCACAGCGACCAGCACACAGATACCTACAAGAAACAGTGGATGAGGGTCCATCTAAATATGATGTTCAGTTAGTCCTGCAAATGCAATGGTGCTCGTGGTGAATGGATGGTCTTCACACACTATTCTCCCTGGTGTGCTGTGGTTCTTTATTTAGCTATCCAATTTATACCCCTCCCTTCCTCCTAACGGAGCCCAGGACGGTAGGTTAGCATTTATGTATTCATTTATTGCATCTCTATCCCACCTTTTCC
The DNA here is from genome assembly GCA_034642065.1 of Darevskia nairensis. Lineage (NCBI taxonomy): Eukaryota > Metazoa > Chordata > Lepidosauria > Squamata > Lacertidae > Darevskia > Darevskia nairensis. The sequence continues at coordinate 875,232 of JAWWNI010000197.1, forward strand.
CTCCAAGGAGCTCAAGGTGGAATACATGGTTCTCCCTCTCCTCATATACTCTTCACAACAAACCCAGGTTTGACTGAAAGGCGCAGAATTAAAAATAAAAAATAAAAAAATTGGTGAGGGGGCCGAAACAGCCTCTGTGTCAGGAGTGCGTGTAGGAGCCAGGCCCGGGGACCAGCAGGGCTTCACAGGACTGGGGCCTTCCTCAGTTTGTTCTGGAGAGGCAAGGCACGGCCACACAGGTGAGGCCGCTTGGTAACTCGCTGTACGTGGTGGCAAGAGCCGGGAGGGGATATAGGTCAGCATTTCCGTTCGGCTCTTTGCCACAGCAACGTGCTTGCTGCCTTGCTGCGTCTGGATCCTTGTTTCCTGCCTCCTGCTTCCTGATCCCCGGACCTCGACTTCTGGACTCCTTGCCTCTCGACCCTTGGACCTTAACCTTCATGATTCATTGCCTCTCGACCCTCGTACCTTCGACTTTGTGACTTCTCTGCTCCCTGACCCTCGGACCCCGGGTTTCTGGACTCGTATTTCTGCTCCCACCCAGGGCCGGCGCATCCATTTAGGTGAACTAGGCAATTGCCTAGGGCGCCAAAATGGAGGGGGTGCTGGCCAGCCTGCCCCCTGCCGCCCCCCGCCACTGCCCCAACCAGCAGCGGAGCAAGCAAACCGTGGCGGCGGGGGGTGCCCGACCGGGCAATGACATCACGTGGCCCACCCCCTCACCTAGGGCGCCAAAATTGCCAGCACCTGTCCTGCTCCCACCTCGCCATCTTGCCCCTGGTCCTGACGTCCTCTGCTGGGACTTCCCTCACCCGTAGACCGAACCGTGACACTCTGCCCCTAGGAGCTGACAGTTATGGCATTTAGCAGTTTGCTTTTGCCTTCTCCCTCCCATTCCCCATTTCCTCATGTGTTGTGTCTTTTTAGATCAAGAGTCTGAGGGAACCTGCCATCTTAGAACTGGTGTTTGTAAGCCACCCTTGAGATATTTTTTGGCTGAAAGACAGGCATAAATGCTGTAAGCCGACAAATAAATGTCCCGTTTTCAGAAGGCAGTTCTCGAGTACTTGTGCTCCACTTGCTCCCCATCAGTTTCCTTGCTTTTGTCCCCCAAAGCAGCTACATCCCAGATGGACACAAATGATTCATCTCGAAATTGGTACCTGCGGTCAAGCTGAAGACAGCCGCAACAGGGCCATCCACGAAAAAGTCCTCAGTGCAGTTCATCCAGAACTTTGATTCCACAGAGCACAGTATGGCCAGAAAGGTAAAAAAGAGAGCAACGAGCATAAAGCTCCGGACGACGTCCAGTTTCACTAAAGTGGAATAAGAGACTTGTAAAAGTAGCTGAGGGATGTCCCAGGCATCTCTTCCCCACCCAAACGACGGCATTCGGGAAACATGGAGAAAGTCTCTCCTTTCTGCAACCCAAATTCTGTGACTGGGAATAAAAGGATATGAAATTTATGGATGCCTCCAGATCATCAGTGTTTTTGCAGGAGGGACTCAAGACTAGCGTACCACAGTGTTGGGTTGCAACAATTAAAATATAGGGCCACATTCATGTCATACTTTTAAAGTACAACGAAAACACTTTAAACAGTCATGGCTTCTTCCCTCCCCCCCCCGATTTCTGGGAGCTGTAGTTTGTTAAGGGTGTTGGAAGTTGTTTGGAGACCCCTTATTCCCCTCACAGAGTTGCACTTGTCCAGCTGCTATGGTTGCAGAGAAAAATTAATAGTGGAATAATAATGGCAACAGTGATTTGCAATGACATAGTAAAGCACTTTCTGCAATAAAAGCACCTTGGTGATTGTATAATAATAGCAAATGTCGATCATATCAGTTAGTCAGAATAAACATGGGCAGGATCCAGTCAGGGATGTTTAGGGGATGATCTTTATCCAGCTCATGTGCTTTGAACATGAATAGACTGGCCAGCCCATTCTGCTGAATGGCAGAATTTTCTTCAGAAATGTTTGATTCTGCATTGTTTTATTGATGTTTAATATGCTGTAAACCGCTTTGAGAAATGATGATGATGATGATGATAAAAATAATAAAAATAAAATTTGTACAGAAAACCCCAAGCAACTATAAAACCCATAGAGTCAGCCTAAGAGCCTTCTGGGTTTTCCTCTTCTCTTTGTTTGTTTGTTCTTTAAAACAAATAACAAAAACATTTTTAGCTGTATCTATGAGGGAAGCCATTTTTTTCCTCTGTCACAAGTCACTAGTAGCAGCACCCATGGTAAGAGGAATTCAAAGCCTGAGGGAAACAGCAGCGGCAATGTCTGTTGAACCCAACCTCACCCAGCCCAACCCAGGCATACTGTACTTTCTCTGATGGATAAGAAACTGCAGCCGTCTTCTGTGCAGGTGGTCCATAAACCAGTGTATGAGGCTTCCAGAATAACTGATTGGTGAACTGCCCACCCGGAAGATGCTTGAGCAACCAGGAGAAACACAAAACTGATGCAGGAAAGGATGCAACTAATTTCCCTGTAGAGAAGCATGGTGGGGTTCCTTCTCCTGAACTTTTGCGCAGGCAGCAGCCTGAAAAGGCCGGGAGGGTCGTGGTGGTGCTAGCAAGGTCACCCCGGGAGGCTAAGAGGAGATCACTGAGATCCAGTTTCTGCTGGACAAAGTGCTCCTCAAACGGTTTCTACTGGATTCCTCCGCTCCGTTCCTTCAACTGAAATGGAACCTTTGAACTGGGTGGGAGAGAACCTTCCTCTGGGAGCAGCTAGCAGCTCAGCATCGGATGAATCTGTCCATTTCAGTTCCCCTTGGCTTTTCGTTTCCTCTGAGCTTAAGTTCAGTTCTCCACAATTCAATGGATCAGTTTGCGACTCATTTACTGGTCTATAGTTCTCAAGAAAATTCATAGAATAATAGTGTTGGAAGAGACCACAAGGGCCATCCAGTCCAACCCCCTGCCAAGCAGGAACACCATCAAAGCATTCCTGACAGGTGGCTGTCAAGCCTCTGCTTAAAGACCTCCAAAGAAGGAGACTCCACCACACTCCTTGGCAGCAAATTCCACTGTCGAACAGCTCTTACTTCAACCAGGCACCTTCGTGTGAAAGGCTGAGGATATACAGCCCCCCCCTTTTTGCAAACACAGTTCCCTGAACATAATGCATTTTTTGGTATGGTATTTTCACACTTTCCCCTAAGGTATCCATTTTTTAAAATTATTAAAATTATTATTATTGGAGAACTGCATTGCAGCAGTTGGAAAAGTGAGAATTTTGAAGGAGATTGTATTTCTGGTTACATATTGTTGTAGGGTTTGTTAATTATGGGCTTCCACAATAAAATGTGAACCAACTGAACCCGCCCATCCATATTTGTTTGTTGGTTGGTTGCATTTATATCTCATCTTTTCCTTCAAGGAGCTTAAGGTCATGTGCCTGGTTCTCCCCCTCCTCAACTAATCCCCACAAAAATCCTGCAAGGTAGGTTAGACTTAAAGGCAGGGACTGGCCCAAGGTGACACAGAGAGCTTCATGGCCAAGTGGGGATTTGAACCCTGATTTCCCAGGTCCTAATTCAACACTGTATGGGACGTGGGTGGCACTGTGGTGTAAACCACTGAGCCTAGGGCTTGCAAATCGGAAGTTTGGCGGTTTGAATCCCCACGACAGGGTGAGCTCCTGTTGCTCGGTCCCTGCTCCTGCCCATCTAGCAGTTCGAAAGCACGTCAAAGTGCAAGTAGATAAATAGGTACCACTCCGGCGGGAAGGTAAACGGCGTTTCCGTGCGCTGCTCTGGTTTCACCAGAAGTGGCTTAGTTATGCTGGCCACATGACCCGGAAACTGTACGATGGCTCCCTCAGCCAGTAAAGCGAGATGAGCGCTGCAACCCCAGAGTCGTTCGCGACTGGACCTAACGGTCAGGGGTCCCTTTACCTTTACCTAATTCAACACTTCCTGAAGGGGCTGAAGGGACCACAGCCCTTAGGAGTTGGCTCCTATGGGTAGATAGACTGCATGGGAACTGGCGAGTGGTTGCACTAGTGACGTGGTGTTAGTGTTTGCATGTTAATTGCGAATTTCAAAATAGCACCCCATTAAAAATTGAAACTGCACATACATAAACCGTACAATAAACCACATGCATGAGAATTATATTTATAAAATGTAATGCAATCTCAACATTAGAAATATGTGTCCACATGAGTTCTGCCAAGAGAAGTATATTGATTGATTTTAAGAAAGAGGAGAAGAGTTCAGGTGGGAGAGGGGTATTTCACTGAAGAGGAAAAATATCTCCCCAAGTAATGTTCTTTCCAGGATTACTGAGCAGCACTGAGACTCAAAGGGATTACTCAGCAGTGTCCAAAGCGTTGTAGGCAAAAAGAAGTTTCCCCCGATGGATTTTGCCGCTTCATAATGAGTCCCCAGGCAGAGGAGATCTCGAAGGAGATGAAGATTGTGACCTGCCCTGCTTCAGGTCACTTCACAGCCTCACATGTCCATGAAGCAAATAGGTCTGGGGGTTTAGAGTCCACTTTGTCCGGAGAGCGATGAAGCTCACAGGCCTCGGCTTCTAGGCTGTCTCAGCTGGCTTCTGCATGTCTGCAACGCGGCCTGAGCTTGCAACCCCCCAGAGTGAAAACTTGTGGACCAAACCATTGTAAACAGCTGGAGGAGAAAGCAGCAAAGAGAAATTGGAAATTATTTCTTTTGCTTTCTTATAATACAAGAAGAACAAAAAAACAGCATGACTACAAAAACCAACCTCCTATGTGGTGGTCGAATTACACCAAAGCTTATTTCTCCTTAAGTTGCCGTATTCCAGTTAATGTGGCAGCACCCATTACCACATGCAAACATAGCAACCAAAATATTGTATAACATGGAGGAGGTCTCACATTCTCCTCTTTTCCGCTGTGCATAATAATGTCTTACTATTAGAAATTGCGAATGACACTCAGGGCACTTCCAGATGAACTGTGTATTGAGCATAAGGAAGTAAGAAAAGGTGTGCTGGATCAATCCAGAGGCCCATGTAGCCCACCATCCTGTTCTAAGAGTGGCCAACCAGAGGCCTAGGAGAAACCCTCAAGCACAAGACCACACTCCCCACTTGATATTCCCAGCAACTGGAGGTAGGATATTCATCCAGATTTGTTTTCAGGGAGATCAGGTGATGTTGGCTATTGAGTTAGCATTTATGCTGATTTGTTTGAAGGGAGCTGAGATGATGTTTATTGCTGCATTTCGCCCATCTCTTTTCTTATCACCAAAAGTCTGGTCTTCGGGAAGAAGAAGAAGAAGAAGAAGAAGAAGAAGAAGAAGAAGAAGAAGAAGAAGAAGAAGAAGAAGTGTTTGGATTTGATATCCCGCTTTATCACTACCCAAAGGAGTCTCAAAGCAGCTAACATTCTCCTTTCCCTTCCTCCCCCACAACAAACACTCTGTGAGGTGAGTGGGACTGAGAGACTTCAAAGAAGTGTGACTAGCCCAAGGTCACCCAGCAGCTGCATGTGGAGGAGCGGAGACGCGAACCCGGTTCCCCAGATTATGAGTCTACCGCTCTTAACCACTACACCACACTGTTGCAAAAGAGGTCCAGACCAGCTTTTATTGAACTTGCTGGTATGTGATTGAATCCCATCCTAAAATAGCAACCGCTTGGAAACATCAGCAGAAGCTGTTCTTCATGTGTAGCAGGGGCGCCATCTGGGGGGTAGGGCAGGGGAGCTGAGCCCCCCCCCAAATTTTCAAGGAGGGTACCAGGCCCCCTCAATATTCTGCAGCAACCATGTGCATGTGATGTGTGCAGGCAGTGTGCTCATTTCACTTGTGCACAACATGTCAGCACGTTGTGTGAGTGACGTCGGCACATTGCACAGCATGCAAGCATGCCATGAGCACATCACATGGCACTGGCCCCCTCAATCGCTGGGGCAGCAGTCAAAGGCAGATGCAAAAATGAGACAGCAGTCACTGGCAGATGATACAATTCTGATGGCAGAAAGTGAGGAGGAATTAAAGAACCTTTTAATGAGGGTGAAAGAGGAGAGCGCAAAATATGGTCTGAAGCTCAACATAAAAAAAAAACTAAGAACATGGCCACTGGTCCCATCACCTCCTGGCAAATAGAAGGGGAAGAAATGGAGGCAGTGAAAGATTTTACTTTCTTGGGCTATATGATCACTGCAGATGGTGACAGCAGTCACGAAATTAAAAGACGCCTGCTTCTTGGGAGAAAAGCAATGACAAACCTAGACAGCATCTTAAAAAGCAGAGACATCACCTTGCCAACAAAGGTCCGTATAGTTAAAGCTATGGTTTTCCCAGTAGTGATGCATGGAAGTGAGAGCTGGACCATAAAGAAGGCTGATCGCCGAAGAATTGATGCTTTTGAATTCTGTTGCTGGAGGAAACTCTTGAGAGTCCCATGGACTGCAAGAAGATCAAACCTATCCATTCTGAAGGAAATCAGCCCTGAGTGCTCACTGGAAGGACAGATCCTGAAGCTGAGGCTCCAATACTTTGGCCACCTCATGAGAAGAGAAGACTCCCTGGAAAAGACCCTGATGCTGGGAAAGAGAAGGGGGTGACAGAGGACAAGATGGTTGGACAGTGTTCTCGAAGCTACCAACATGAGTCTGACCAAACTGCGGGAGGCAGTGGAAGACAGGAGTGCCTGGCGTGCTCTGGTCCATGGGGTCACGAAGAGTCGGACACGACTAAACAACAACAAGGGAACCACATAGCAGACCAATAAGCCTGCATGATGGGCAACAATCTATTAGGAAAATCTCCTGCTCAAGCCCCACTAAAATAAAGAAGATCTGCGCAAGTACATTTCTCCATTTCAGAACACTTATGCCCAAGGAAAGAGCCCCTTTGTGTTATAAATAGGTACAGTGTCAAAGGTATACAATGGGCTCCTTGTTATGTTCAAGGCCACATTCGCACCATCTATTTAAAGCAGTATCATACCAGTGTAAATAGGCATGGTTTCTCACAAAGGATTCTGGGAGCTGTAGTTTGTTAAGGGTGCTGAGAGCTGTTAGGAGACCCTCTATTCCCCTCCCAGAGCTACAGGTCCCAGAGTAGTTTAACAATAAATCCTTCTTCACGGGGAACTCTGAAACTAGAAGCACAGGAAAGAGAAGGCATAGATAAAGCAAAAAGTCAAAGTCTTAGACTTCTCAGTACCACCACAATGAGCAACGCAGTTTCCTACAAGGTGGAAGGAATATAATGGAGGGTGAGGTCTATATATTATGATTTATATTGTGATTTTATTCTGTGAGACCTCCGGGTATAGGGCAGTATATAAATTCAAAGAAGAAGAAGAAGAAGAAGAAGCCCCCCACTGATACTTACCTGCCAAGAAGGAAAAAACAGAGGTGAAACAGCTTAAGTAAAAAGCAATTTTCCCAGAAGGATGTGTGGAGTCTGTCTTCCGATCAACTTGGATCCCAAATACCATCACAGCAATTAGCGTACAGATTGCTACAAAACACAAAGGAGATACTTAGAATTCCATTTTGATAAGTGATGGAGAAATCTGTTGTTTGACTACAGCTCCCATAATCCTTGACTGTGGGCCATGCTGGCTGGAGCTGGTGGGGGCTGAAACCCAACAAAATCTGGAGGGCCACAGGTTCCCCACCTCTGGTCTCCGTGTGATATTTTTAGAGACCTGAAAGAGGGGAAATTCTTAAGACTCGAATGCATGGTCCCTAAGTAGTTTTGAGGCAGAGTGTGCATGAAAGTGCTTATATTAATGGGAGGAGCAGAAGATACTCAAATGTGTTATGTTTGGGAATTTTTTTTTTTGCAAAAATGTTTGCTCATGAATTTTCATGATTAAAAAAACAGCAACACAAGCTGATATGGAAATGGGGTAAACTGAAAGATTGGAAAAACGTGAAACTGACAAACAGGGTCTTCTTACTGATGGCCCCTTGGATCAAACTCAGCCTCTTGGGGGGCTAATTTCACCATTTCTCCGCCAACCTTTAAAAAGATTATCAAAACTGTTCTGTTTAGCTGTGCTTTATATAATACATGACCCTCAAAGTTTTAGAATGCTGCTTAAAAAAAAAAAAGAGTAAGGCTGCAATCCAACCCTCTCTCCCTCCCCAATTTGCTGCAACTGGGGTGAGGGGGAGGTTGAATGGGACATACCGGTAGGTCTCCCCACCCCTGCCAGCCCAGCAGAGCTCTGCTGGCCTCTATCCATGGAGTGATGCTGCCATCACTCCTCTGGCACTGAGCTTCCAGATCTACACAATAAAATTGTGGCTGGGTGGAAGTTCCAGTGGTGGTGGTGGGATCTAACCTGTGGCAGCCTGGCAAAAGCCATCAATGAGATTATGCTGTGTTCTGGTCCAATGTGGGGCGGGGTGTGTGGATTTCTGGATGGCGGAGACAGCTCCAAGTGAGCAACTTAATCCTACAAACCCAAGAAAGGCAAAAAGCGACACCCGCAGCAACTGCAAGCTGGCTTCCTCGCTGGAAGAGAAGGTACACCACCTTGAGGTCCACCATCTGCATTTCAAGCTACTGGCCAATATGTAGAATTTCTCAACAGAGAAGAGTCAACAGTCCTGGAACAGTGGCACAGGCAAGCTGCCCCCAGGGAGGAGGAAGATTGCCCGTTGCAGGCGAAGAAGCCCTGGAGGAAAGTGGCACATGGAAGCAGGACTGCCAGGAGCCATGCTGTGTCACTGGAGCTGCAAAATCGGATCCATGCCGTCACATCGGACACCAATTCTGGGCCAAAGGAGCAAGGACAGCAGTTGCAGACCTCAGAATACACCGAGGTGGCTGTGGAAGCCATAGTGTACCAAACTATTCCTGCCACTCCTCAGAGGAGGAAGAGATGTTTCACTGCTCTTCCCTAAAAACAGCTGCATGACTGGTGACTGGGAGCGGCCGCCGAGACCATATAACACCGGTCCTGAAAGACCTACATTGGCTCCCAGTACGTTTCTGAGCACAATTCAAAGTGTTGGTGCTGACCTTTAAAGCCCTAAACGGCCTTGGCCCAGCACTGGCAGAGGAACAAGGGTGCGAGGGGAGCGCATCGCCCCTGGTGGCACAATCCCAGTGGGGTGCCATCGCGGCTGCCCCCCGCGCTGCGTGCCACGCCCCCACAGGTGGCCATCATGCCCCCAGGATGCATACCACACCCCTGCAGGCGGCGCATCACGCCCCCGCCTGCTTTCCACCCCCCCCCCGAACCAGAGCTTGAATCTCCGCCACTGCGGCCCAGTATACCTGAAGGAGCGTCTCCACCCCCCATCGTTCTGCCCAGACACCGAGGTCCAACTCTGAGGCCTTCTGGCAGTTCCCTCACTGCAAGGTTACAGGGAACCAGGCAGAGGGCCTTCTCGGTAGCGGTCCCCGCCCTGTGGAATGCCCTCCAACCAGATGTCAAGGAAATAAACAACTTTCTGGCTTTTAGAAGGCATCTGAAGGCAGCCCTGTTTAGGGACGTTTTTAATGTTTGGTGTTTTAGCGTGTTTTTAATATTCTGTTGGGAGCCGCCCAGAGTGGCTGGGGGAACCCAGCCAGATATCTATACCCCGCCCATCTGGCTGGGTTTCCCCAGCCACTCTAGGCGGCTCCCAACAGAATATTAAAAATACGACAATAAATTTAATACATTATTATTAAACTAGTATATTAAGCCCGTAAAATTACGGGCTCTAGAAGATTTTTGCTGCCTGTCCGTGCTGCTTTAAAGCAGCACGGACGGGCAGCCTAAGGAGCCGGCGCTCCCTCGGCCGGTCGCTCAGTGACCGCGGGAGCAGGAGCGCCGGGCGGGATGCATCCCGCTCGGCGCTGCAGCTCCCGGCGAGGGAGTGGCGGCTCCTGGAGCTGCCTGTCCGTGCTGCTTGAAAGCAGCATGGACGGGCAGCCTAAGGAGCCGGAGGCGCCCGGCGGCGGCGTCCGGGGTGAGGAGGTTGCGGGGCGGCGTCCTCGTCCTCCTCGTCACCGCTGCCTCCAGGCCGGGCCGGCTGTCCTCCTCCTCCTCGGGGCTCCTCCGTCGAGGTGGCAGCGGAGGAGGAGGCCGCGCTGCTCGCTCTCGCCCCCTTCGTTTTCCCCGGGGGCGGCTGTAGCGGCGGCGAGGATGGGGCGGCCCTCTGCGTCCGTGCTGCCTCGCGGACACGCCCCCCTCTCCGCCCGCTCCAATCCCTGCGTCCGTGTGAGTCCCGGTCATGCGCATTGCGCACTTCCGTGACACACAGAAAGTGGACGCAGGGACACAGCAAGATTATTATATAGGATTAAAATTATTATAATGTGATAACATTTTGGCCACACCCACACCTTGCATTTGAAGCCCTGTCATACCACTTTAAACAGACATAGCTTCCCCCAAAGAATTCTGGGAGTTGTTAGGGGACTCCTATTCGCCTCGCAGAGCTACAGTTCATAGAGTGGTTTAACTATCAATCTTTCTTCCCAGGGAACTCTGGGAATTGCAGCTCCTTGAGGGGAACAGGGAGGCTCCTTGCAACTCACGGTGCCTGTCACAAATTGCAGCTTTGTCATATGTATATTTATGCAATTTCCTCGATACCTGTAATGAAGCTGAAGATGGAAATAAGTAGAGGTCTGCTAAGAAAAGGAGAGGAGCAGCGAACAATCCACTCCCATGGCATTGATAATGCCAAAGCTACAAAGGACATAATGAGAGCAAGTATCATGAAGATCCGGGTGATATTCAGGGATACTATAAGGAGAGAGAGAGAAAAAGGAGAGACATTGTGAAAACGGAGGCTAATTCCCAGCCTTTTCTCCCCCTTGCAAGAGCCTGGTCACAGCCACATCAGTTTGTATTCATGAGAAAATTGTTCAGATCTATCATTTGGCCTTTACACTCGCTTGTTCCTTTGGTGCTACGTCAAACAGAACAAATTCAGTGACTTCACATGGAATATACAATTGATTTTCAGTCGAAAAGTATGGGTTACATCCCAGTGCTGGCCCTACTAAGAGCAGACCCATTGAAATGGCTTCATCTTTGTAAGAACCCATCTGCACTACACATTTAAACTACCATGACACCACTTTAAACTGTCATGGCTTACCACAGAGAATCCTGGGAAGTGTAGTTCGTTCAGGATGGTGAAAGTTGTTAGGAGACCCCGATTCCCCGCACAGAGCTATAATTGGCTTTGACCCAGGGCGCTCAGAGGTTACCGTGCCCGTTGTAGAATGTGCAATAGAATAACTTGTGTACCTTTTCTATTTGGAGACGCATATGATCCAAGGTCTGCGGTTCGAATCCCCACGATGGGGTGAGCTCCCATTGCTCGGTCCCTGCTCCTGCCAACCTAGCAGTTCGAAAGCACGTCAAAAGTGCAAGTAGATAAATAGGTACCGCTCCAGTGGGAAGGTAAACAGCATTTCCATGCGCTGCTCTGGTTCGCCAGAAGCGGCTTAGTCATTTTGGCCACATGACCCGGAAGCTGTACGCCGGCTCCCTTGGCCAGTAAAGAGAGATGAGCGCCGCAACCCCAGAGTCGTCCACGACTGGACCTAATGGTCAGGGGTCCCCTTTACCTTTATGATCCAAATGTATGCACTCTTATTTCAAGTTCTAGCTGGTTTGCCAGCTACAGACCCTCCTGGACAGAAATGACTGGACGGTCACTGCATTCCATTCCTGGTAAATTCCAGATTGGACCAGTGCAATGCACTCTATGTGGGGCTCCCCTTGAAGATGGCTCAGAGGCTGCCACTTGTGCCAAATGTCATCTGGGATGACTGTGAGGACCCATATTACACCTGTCCTGAAGCATCTGCACTGGCAGCCCATTTGCTTCTGAAACCAATTCAAGGTGCTTACATCAATGCAGGGGTAGCCCATATCTTGCCCTACACGTCCCATTCATCTCTGACTGCTGGCCTGCTATGCTGTTTGGGACTGATGGGAAATCGAGTTCAATGACATGGCTGCTCCAACATTAATACAGAAAGGGTAAACAACTTGGGCCCCAGATTGCATTTGAGTTTTAAAAGTAGGAACCATCTGCTCAGGGCCAGAGTATTTGTACATGCATTGGCAAATCATCCTTTGAGACATTGCAAGGTATGCTGGGAGGACAGACCATATGCTACAGCTAATTAGAGTAGCAAAACATTTGAGGACAGACCTCTAGAGCAAGTGTGGGGAACCGTCATAACTCCAGATGTTGCTGAACTCCCACCATCCCTAGTCATTGGCCATGCATGTTGGGGCTGTTCCCCACACCTGATCAAGACCTTTATTTTGCAAAGGAAAATGCTGGGCACCCCCTCTCACGTACTTTCAAATGCATGCTCAAATGACGCAGGTCTACTTTCATATGTTAATAAAACAACAATATTGGTTTTCGTAGCACCCTATATATTGGGGCAGGGTTTGAAATGTCAAGCCCAGGGGCAAAATGTGGCCCTTCAACCCTTTCCATCTGGCCTTCAGATTCTCTTCCCAGGTCAGCATCCTGCCTGGTCCTGGTTTGCATCATTCTTGGATATCCCACCCCCCACCAACCGGCTGCAATTTGTCATTGAACATGGATAACGCCTTTTTGCATGCCTGGATGGAGGTCAGAGAGGGATGTGCAGATGTCTGTAGAAGCTAGGCTCTTGTAGAGAGATAACATGGTGCCCCACCCACATGTGCCCCCCCCAAAGGTTGCCGAAAAGGTTGAGCTGACAACAGTTCCCTAACCCTGCCATATACCATACCATCATGAGTTCCTGTGGGTTGGCATCCATATTTGTCTGAGCAGAGGAGCCAGAGTCCTATAACAAAATGGTCCACATCCGCAATATACGAAGTCCAGGTGGGAGATGCATGGGCCACGACGAGTTGCAGAAAATTAATCATGGAAAAGAGAACGCTGGTGCTTCTGTAGAAAAGACCTGAGGCCACGAATGGCATCTCTACAATTTCCTTCCAAGCTAATCTTCCTTTTGCCTCAACTGCAGCCTTAGACACATAGAGGGGGGGTTGTCAAGGGAGGTCTGGAACAGGAGGGGCACCCTCCACCCCACCATGGGAATAGCAGCACCCAGTTATTGCCAAGGGTGGCAGTTTTATACGCCTCCCTCCACTCTGACCTCCAACTGCCATGGAATTTCCATTCTGCTTCTGGAACAGAGCGGCATGGAATGGCTCCCAAGAAGTTATGACTGAACCACGTTTGAGATGCCAGGTCATTGCTAAGGAACATGGGAAGCTGCCTTAGGCATGTTTGACCCAATGTTCTCCACTGTCTACATCAGGCATCCCCAACCTTCGGCCCTCCAGATGTTTTGGACTACAATTCCCATCATCCCTGACCACTGGTCCTGTTAGCTAGGGATCATGGGAGTTGTAGGCCAAAACATCTGGAGGGCCACAGATTGGGGATGCCTGGTCTACATGGACTGGAACCCAGCAGATATCTTGGACTACAATTCCCATGAGCTCCAGCCAGCTTGGAAGATGTAGTCTGGAACGCCTAGAACAGGGGGTGGAGATTCTGTGAATCCCCCATGTCAGGTGGAAGGACACCGAGTTATACTCAGTCAATTGGCTGTTCACTGGTCCCTTAAGGGGAGCTGACGCAGTCTCAACACAGATGCACACTCTTCCCTTTCCTTGTCCTAAGAAACACTCCTGTAGGCCTGTCTAAAGAAGCCTTGCCAGGGTGTTCCATAGAATGCTGTCAATGAATCAGCTGAATCACCAGTACTTGTGTGGCGCTGGAATTCAATCACCAAAGGTTCAATGGGCAATAAGGACGCAGGTCTGGTCTATGCATAATGCTAAGCCATCCTTCACCAACCTGGCCCCTTCCACCAACAGGGCTCTTTGTTCAACCCTTAGGCCAGGTGTGGGAGAACCTTTGGTTCCCCAGGTGTTTCGGAACTACAACTCGCATCACCCCTGGCCATTAGGCATGCTTACTGGGGCCGGTGGTAATTGTAGTTTAGGTTTCCTCTTAGGTCAAGGAAAGAGAGGAGAGTGTGTCTCTGGGAAGAGTGGTAGGGCTCCACTTAAGGGAACCGTGAAGAGCTCATTCACCATGACTGAATACAACTCAGTGTCCTTCCAGCTGAAGCGGTGGAGTCACCTGAGGGGAGGAGAGGGTGACAGTTACATAGCTTACCATCAAAGCTCATCAAGATCCAGGCTAGGTGCACATTGTTATTGATCTGCAAACTGAAGATCAAAGGGGAAAGATAACAAGAGGCGTACATCCTGCGCTGTGCTTACAAAGTACCCTGTGCTGTTAACCAAGTACCCTTAAAATACAGCTTTTTCTGTGGGTAGCAGCTACCTGCCTGTTGCTTTTGGGGGGCACTCAGGGGAGTGAGGGGCTAAACCAGCCCTCCAGCTATTGTTGGACTCCAACTCCCATCAGCCACTGCAAGAATGGCCATCGGTCAGAGATGACAGGAGCTGTTGTCCCGCCATATCTGGAAGGCCCCAGATTCTGCTTCCCTCCACTAAACAGTTGAAGAGGAACTGTGAGGGGAAACTGTTTTATTTGGGGTTGATTTGGATGGGGAATTATTTTAGTACCATTACCTCTACAACTGATTTGGTTTTCTTGTTGGTACTTAGAATCATAGAATCGTAGAGTTGGAAGAGACCCCAAGGGCCATCCAGTCCAACCCCCTGCCAAGCAGGAAACACCATCAGAGCATTCCTGACAGGTGGCTGTCAAACCTCTGCTTAAAGACCTCCAAAGGTCTTATTTTACTTGGTGTTTTTTTGTGCTTGTGGGGTGTGTGTGTGTGTGTGTGTGTGTGTGTGTGTGTGTGTGTATTGTATTATGCTTTATGATGTGATTCACTCACTTTGTAAATATTTTTTCCCCATACTTCTGTGAATTTCAAGAATCCTCCAGGCATGCTTCCAACTTCCTCATATTCCTCAGTGAACCCATTTTGGCTACAAATGTACAGCCTTCACCCGAGTTTGATATTAGAAGGAGAGGTGTTTTTATCTATCTGCCTAGTTATTTATAAATATAAATATACCCTGCGCGCACACACACACACACACACACACACACACACACCATAACACAGACAAAATGGAGAGGATCCCAATGGCATAACAACAAAGCATCCTGGTCAGTAAAGGGATATTTAATAGCAATAGATGGGCTGGGAGGTTCATGTCTATCCATTGAAGTACAGTCGGCAGAAACATATCGAGTGAATGGATGTTTAACACAGGGGACGAGAGTCCAGGTAACAAAAGGAATATTTCATTGATCAAGAAAAGTGCTCCTGAAGTAAAATGTTCTCCAGTGTTGCTGAGTAGCACAAAGCAAAGAAGGGAGATATTCAGTAGTTCCCAAAGTGTTCAGGAAATCAAAGAGTCCTCCCAACTGGATGGCAGAGGACATCTCAAAGAAGCTGGTTCAGATGGTGAACTGCCCTGCAAAGAGGAGGCTTCTCCACTGAGCATGCCCACGATAAGATAAATTCGGACATTAGGAACCTGGTCCGTTCAGAGCAGAGAAGGCCGAACAGCCTTATGTCTTTCTGGAAGCAGCACAGGTGTTTCAATATCCGGGCCAACGTGAGTGGTTGACGTTCCTGTCCCCCACACTGAGAACTTGTAGCACAAGAAGTTGTAAATACCTGGGAGAGAAGTGGTGAAAAGAGGCTTAAAATTGTGAGGAACACTCCACAGGTGTTTAGCACCAGCAGACAGTGGCTGCCTCCATTGTGAGATGAAGGGGCACCTCTCTGGCGGCCAACTAGCCATGACGGCGATGCTCGGCCTCCACCATCGGAGGCAGCCATGCAGGAAACCACAGGAGGGGAGAGGGCTCTTGTGCTCAAATCCTGCTTGCAGGTTTCCCGCTGGCATCTGGTTGGCCCCTGTGGGAACAGGATGCTGGACTAGATGGGCCATTGGCCTGATCCAGCAGGTTCTTATGTTAACTTGAGGTGCCTGGAGAGCGGCAGAGTTCACAGATGGGAACCTCAGCATAGCTGCATATTCCATATTAAGCCTGGGACGGACAAACCTTTTCAGACAGAGGGTCACAGTCCTTTCTGAGCAACTTTCCAGGGGCCACATAATGGTGGTGGGCTAGACCAAAGGCAAAAAGAGGCAGAGCAACTACAGTCAAACCTCGGTTTTTCAGCGTCTCGGCTGTTTCAGAAGCCGAATGCCGAAAACCCGGAAGTGAATGCTTCCGTTTTCAAACACGCCTCAGAAGTTGAACGGCTTCCTCAATTTCCCCCATTGAACTTGCTGACAGCCCTTTGATCCTCGGTTTCCGAACGTTTTGGAAGTTGAACGGACTTCCGGAACGGATTACGTTCACAAACCGAGGTTCTACTGTAATGTAAATTTTACCTTTGTAAAGGAGGCAGGTTCCACACACACTCAAATACCCCTCTCTGTCCTGCACTGAGGCAAGCAAGAGGCATTCTCAAGGCCAATTCAAGGACACCTTCCAACCAGGCAAAATCCCTTGAAAGGAGAAGCAGGGGCTGTGAAGGGTGTAGCCTTGGGAGAGGGGATGTGTCTGAGGAGGAGGAGATGTAGCCCAAATGCCAGTGAGTGACGCCTGGGGCCCACATTTGGCCCCTGAACCTGACATTCCCCATTCCTCTTTTTTTTTCATCCTTTGAAGAAAAATAGGTGTGTATTGCCAGCCTAGTGAAGGGCATCTTTCTCTAAATACGCATTTGACCTCACTCGTGGTTTCCTAAAGGTGTTATATGATCTGTCAAGCATGCACACAAATACGGCAGTACCCGTCATGAGCTCTGTGGAGAGAGAGAGAGTGGTCAGATCAGGAGGAGGGTTGGGAGGTGCTTGGATGTGAGAACCATAGACTCTGAGAAAGCTCCCAGCGGGGTTCGGAAGGCAATGCCTGTGAAACAGTGCCAGGGGCAGAGGAGAAAGTCTGCAGCCAGGGAAGCAAGGATGTGGCTCCTGGAGAAGGGCCAGGTCAGTTGTGAGGGAAATACTGCACTCCTGTGTTATATCAGGCACTCTTTTTCGGGCTCCTCCTGCTACAGAGCCACTCTGGGCACCATGCTAGCAGTGAGCCTTTCTCCTCCTCAGAGGCGCCTGGTGACAAATTGGACACTGCGTGGTACCCCCTCCATCGCATAGGCCATGGAGATGCCAGTACCGGTGCAAACAGACTGCCTAGTCCATTTAAAAAGTGTGTGTTGGATTGTCTCGTCTCTGAACTCATAGAATTACAGAGTTGGAAGGGACTGTGAGGGTCCTCTAGTCCACCCCCTTGCAATGTAGGGATCTTTAGCTCAATGTGGGGCTCGAATCAACAAAGTTATCCCAGACGCCTGCTATTTGCCATGCTCCGAGGCTGTGCCTGCTCCACTCTTCAAAAGCAAGAAGCAGGTTGCTTGTGTTGCATGTTAGATCAGTGTCTTAAAGGTAAAGGGACCCCTGACCATTAGGTCCAGTCGTGACCGACTCAGGGGTTGCGGCGCTCATCTCGCTTTATTAGCCAGCTTCCAGGTCATACAGCGTCCAACTCATGTGGCCAGCATAACAAAGCCGCTTCTGGCAAACCAGAGCAGTGCACGGAAACGGCGTTTACCTTCCCGCTGCAGCGGTACCTATTTATCTACTTGCACTTTGACGTGCTTTCGAACTGCTAGGTGGGCAGGAGCAGGGACCGAGCAATGGGAGCTCACCCCGTCGCGGGGATTCGAACCGCCGACCTTCTGATCGGCAAGCCCTAGGCTCTGTGGTTTAACCCACAGCGCCACCAGCATCTTAAGTGATTAAGTGATTAGCTGTACTTAATCATGCATCTCACCTGCTGTGCCTTTTTACTCTTGCCTGACCTACGTACTATACTGACCTGAACGTTAAAGGTATTGGCAGAAACAGAAATCCAAGTTCAAGTCCTTTATCTGGTGACAGCTAGGGAAAATTCATTATTGCTTCTGTTTCGTCTATATGTATATATAGTTATTGCATTTACACCCCACAATTTCCCTCTCTGAGGAGTTCAAGGTGGCATGCGTGGTTCTCTCACACCTCATTTAACCCCCCACAACAGCCCTGTGAGGTAAGTTAGGCTGAGATGAAATGGCTGGCCCAAGGTCACCCAGTGAGCTGCATGGCTGTGTGAGGATTTAAACTCTGGTCTCTGAGGTCTTACACTCTAACCACTACAACACACTTGTAATTTGTGGTAAGAGTCTGAAATGCTCAGGGAAACCCCTCCTTTTCCTTTCACATTTCATAGGCCACCTTGTAAGTAAATGGGCTGAGCTCTTGAGAGCAGGTGGGCAACTGGGGAATCAGCTACATTAGTAAAGAAACAACGATTTGAATGTGCTATAAACATGCAACACCAGATGGCGCCAGAGAACAGGAAAAAATTTATACACATTTTTCCATAGGGGTTTTTAATATATATATTGTCATAACGATCTAATTACTGACTTATTTATAGTGGGGGGGGATTTCCTGTGTACCCTAGCAGCCTACAGAGCCGATCTGGCTCCCTTTCCTTGCTTTGGCCCACCAGAGAGTGACATACCAACACAGGAGATTTCACAATATTAATTTTAGCCTTTCAGGAATAACGGTCATCCCTTCACACCCACCTGTCAAGAAGCAAAGGATGCAGATGGCACAGCTTAAGTAGAAAGCCCATTTCTTAGAAGGAGGCACACGTGTTGATAACTGGTTGACTTTGATGTTAAACACCACCAAAGCAACCAGCACACTGATTCCTGTGGAATTAATTGATTGATTGATTGAGGTATTCCTGTCTCGTTAAATATCAAGGCACCTTCAAAACATAAAAGCACCATACATACAGATAATCATTAAGGGGATGGGCTGAACAAAAATCAAATTGCTGTAAAGGCCTTGCTGGCACAAAAACATATTCAAGAGACACCTGAAAGTCGAAAATGAGGGTGCTTGCCAGATCTCTGATAGAAGAGTGTTCCACAGCATGGGACTAGCGACACTAAATGACCGCCATCTATATGAAGCCACTTGGACCTCCGTGGCATGGGAGACAGACATGACTGAGTTGGAAAATAAGGTCTCAAACCCAGGGGCGTAGCGTGCCGCTTGGGTACCCGGGGCGGCAAGCCAAGCGGCACCCCTGGGGGCGGGGCGTCGCTCCGTGCGCATGACGTCACAACGCGCATGCGCACAGAGCGACTCCTTTGCCCCATGCCGCGGCAAAAAAAGCCGCTGAAAAAAACACTTTCAGCGGGTTTTTTTCGCCACTGCGCTCCCGGGCAGAGCTACGGTGTCAGCATGGAGGAGAGGGGCGGACCAGAGCCAGAAGGGGTGACACTCCTCCATGCTACTGGCCCGCCCCTCTCCTCCATGCCGGGGCGAAAAAAACAGCTGAAAGGGGGTGAAAGGAAGACAAAGCCCCCCTTTCAGCTGTTTTTTTCCGCCACTGCGCTCCCTGGGCGGAGCCGCGGCATGGAGGAGGGGGCGGACCAGCCAGGAGGGGGTGACACCCCTCCTGGCTGCTGGCCCGCCCCTCTCCTCCATGCCATGGTGCCGCAAGCCAGCCAGCGGCGGGGAGGAGGCTATTTTCGGCGCTGCCATGGCGGAGCCACAGGGGCAGCCAGCAAGGGGGGTGAGACGTCAGCGACAAGCGTGACACCCCTCCTCGCTGGCCGCCCCTGCGGCTACGCCCCAGAAGCGCCGAAAATACGCCCCAGCAGCACACTCACACTCAGTGAGCCAGGCAGGGGCAGAGAGCTGCGAGTGCGAGCGCGGCCCCCCCAGATGTTGCGCCCGGTGCGGCCGGCCCCCCCTGCACCCCCCACGCTACGCCACTGCTCAAACCATCTTTAAGGTATCCTGGAGTCCAGCTTTCATGCCAGATGAAGCTGGCAAAAGACACTCCCAGCCACAGGGGTCACTTGGGCCTCTAATGGCAGGTATGTTTACAGGAGAGTACCCTCCAGCTCTGTACCTGCTTCCTTAGAGGGATGGAAACCACACCAGAACAGGCGATGGGCCCATCTTGCAGACCCACCCGCAGAGTCTATTGGCCCTCATCCAGTCCACCGCTGCAATACGGCACCACGGCTTGCACAACCTCTCCTGATTCAGACATTGTGGAGAAATAGAGATATGTGCGCTCCAAAATGCCAAGTAGCTGCTCCCAACAGCATCATATACTGCAGACAAAATGGTGGCCTGCAGGACTGTGTAGTTCACACCCCTCAACTGTCTCGTTTTGAGCAGGACATCCTGGGATTACAGAAGCCATCCCAGCTTCTGATTGGATCCTGGAACATCCCGATTTTTTTGGACTGGCGTCGCAAGAGAGCTCCGGACCAAAACAAACTCCACGCAAAAAGCGATAGGACGCAAACAACGGCCGCCTAAATGTATCCAGTTCACAATGGTACCTGCAAGGAAGTTGAAGATGGAAGTAATCAGGGATTTGGGAGGGAAGCAGTAGTTGCAGTGGATGACGTGGTCCCATTCCACTGTCCATAGCATAGCTGCGACAGATGCAAGTGTTGCTAGCACCATGAAGCATCGGATGATGTCCAGGTGAACTAAAAGAAAAAGGGGAAATTTTGTGAGAGTTACGAATCCCTGCGACGGGGTGAGCTCCCGTTGTTCGGTCCCAGCTCCTGCCCACCTAGCAGTTCAAAAGCATGTTAAAGTGCAAGTAGATAAATAGGGACCGCTCCAGCGGGAAGGTAAACGGCGTTTCCGTGCGCTGCTCTGGTTCGCCAGAAGCAGCTTTGTCATGCTGGCCACATGACCCGGAGGCTGTCTTCGGACAAACGCCGGCTCCCTCGGCCTATAGAGCGAGATGAGCACGCAACCCCAGAGTCAGACACGACTGGACCTAATGGTCAGGGGTCCCTTTACCTTTACCTTTTTTACCTTCTCTTCCATCATCCAAAGGTGGGGAGGAGTGGAGGTTCAGTAACTGGAAAGGTGGGGCAACAAAGATTTTATTCTATGGCTCCCTATTGGGGGGGGGGCGGATCGGGTCTGAATCAATTCATAACAACACAGATTAAACAAATATGTTTCCCAGGGTTCCTGCCTCCTTCCCCCAACAAAAACCCCGTGGGAGCTTGTCATTATACAAAGCAGTTCCCTTTCCTACGAATTTCAGACCTGCAGCACTCAAAACGAGGTGCAAAGTCAGGGCCGGTGCGTCCATTTAGGCGAACTAGGCAACTGCCTAGGGCGCCAAAATGGAGGGGGCGCTGGCCAGCCTGCCCGTCACCCCCCGTCGCCGCCCGCCACCGCCCGGTGCCACCCCAACCAGCGGCGGAGCAAGCAGGTTGGGGTGAAAACCGCGGCGGCGAGGGCGCCAAAATGGAGGGGGCGCTGGCCAGCCTGCCCCTCGCCCCCCGCCACCTGGTGCCGCCCCAACCAGCAGCGAAAATCGCGGCGGCACGGGGCGCCCGGCGGCAGGGGGCGGGGCACCGTACGTCATGCGCAATGATGTCACGTGCCCCGCCCTCTCACCTAGGGCGCAAAATTTGCCAGCACCGGTCCTGTGCAAAGTGTTCTACTTTGCATGCCTGTTGCAAACTTTGAAATAATGTGGTATAAAGGGAGAGTCTGTGAATCTCCCATGCAAAAATATATAGGATTTAGATGCATATCTCTCCAGAGAGTTGGTTGTGGGGGGCAAAGGGGCGGGCAAAGGATGAACCATAAGGTCTTTAAGCAGAGGCTTGACAGCCACCTGTCAGGAATGCTTTGATGGTTTTTCCCGCTTGGCAGGGGGTTGGACTGGATGGCCCTTGTGGTCTCTTCCAACTCTATGATTCTATGATTCTAATCCACAGATTGTCAGCTTTAAGAGAGAGAGAGGATTTCTGACATTTGTAGTGGCTGAGATTTAAGACAGAATATTCTCAGAGTGGTTTAACAATCAATCGCTCTTCTCAGGAAACTCCGGGAACTGCAGGTCTGGAAGGGGAAGAGGGAGTCTCCTAACAACACTCAGAACCCATAATAACAAACCACAGCTCCCAGAATTATTCGGGGCAAACCATGACTTTTGAAAGTGGCACCACAGTGCTTCAAATGTACGGTGAATATGGCGTTGTGTCATGTCTGTGTTGTTTTTTGATAAGCGGCTAGGAACTTTGTGTAAGCTTTTTGCTGCTTTGGGTGAGACAGAGTCCTGGGCATCTTGGTAAGCGATGCAGCAGCAAACAAGCATGAAGCCAAAACCAAGGCAACAGAATAAGATGGAGACATTAGTTGTACAGGCACAAACCAGCAGGTGGCACTAGGCAGGGAAGTTAGAGGATGCAAGCCGGAAAATACAGCTAGTTATGTTTTACCTCTTCCAATACAGTGGCTTGTCTCTCTGTCAATCCTACGTTGTGTCAGAGAGGGGATTATGTCCCCTATAGCATTCTGACACCCTCACAAAGCAGAAAGCAGGGCACAGGGTACTGCTCAAGGAATCAGATCTAGACAGCCCGGGTCCTTCAGCCACAGTGTTTGGGTGCATTCAGATGTGGGGAATATTGCACCACCATTTTCTAACATTCTTTTCACATAGCAGCACTGTGGCGTTATGGAGCCATGACTTTTTGACCAATATACCTGCAGGTCATGCTAAATTTCTCTCGCACCAGTGGACGTGGTTTGACACAGCAATGCATGTCACTACACCCCACCCTTAACAGTCAACCCCTTTCCCCAGGGAATTCTTGGGCTAGTAACTTTCGTACACAGCAACCAGTCGAAGAGGCAAAATATTTTGCTCTGCCGCTGCAGATTAGAGGTGAAGAACTGATAGCTCTTCAGAAGTTGTTGGGCTTCAGCTACCACCAGCCCCAACCAGCATGGCCAATGGTCAAGGATGAAGGGAGCTATAGTCCACCAAAACCTGGAATGCAACCAGTTCTTCATCCCTGGATAATTTGGCTACTTTGCAACAGAGTGGGGGGAGGGGCTTCCTATCTTTCCTTTCTTCTTTCTAAAGGGTGCTTCAAATCACACTAAATTCAAATTCTACATTCATCTGTTAAACAAAACCACAGTACTGATTTTTGTTTTGCCCCGTCTACCATACCATCATGAGGTCTCATGGGTTTGCATCCAAATTTTTCTGAGCAGATGGTCCAGAGGCCACCATGATACTCGTCTACTGAAGACTCAGTCATCATCCAGCCGTGAGATGCGTGGACGATGAAGAGCAGCACAATGTGGATGAAGGAAAGTGAAAAGCTTATGGCCCTGTGCAGAGACATTGGGCCCAAGTTTGGACAGGCTTTGCTTGTATTTCCTCTTAACCCAATCCTTGCCTTGCCCTAGAACAACACAGGAGGTGGGGGCAGGTAAAGTACAGAGCAAGAAGGGTCCTGGGATAATGTTTATCTCCTGTTACTTCTATCATTCTAAGACTCCAACTGCCATGGAACTTCCATGCTCTTGGTAGAACAGAACCTGGGCAGCTTCATCTGAGCATACCTGCAATGCTTCACTAAAGTTAAGGCCAAAGGGAGGTTTGGGGGGTGGAAACAAGGAACGGGCCTTTTCTGTGGTGGCTCTTCGATTGTGGAATGCTCTCCCCAAGGGAGGCTCGCCTGGTGCCATCATTATATGTCTTTAGACACCAGGCAAAAACATTCCTCTTTACCCAGGCCCATGGCTATTAAATCATCTATGTCCTGTAGAAGTGTGGGTATTACTGTTATTTCACCATTATGCTGTCTGTCAATATGCTTTTTACTGTGTTTTTATCACTGAGGTCTTGTAATGTGTTTTGAATGTTGTACATCACCCTGAGATCTTTTGATAGAGGGTGGTATATAAATTGGAAGGAGGAGGAGGAGGAAGGTAGGAACTGTAACTATTCGCCTGGATGTAAGGGGATATTTATCTACTTGCACTTTGACATGCTTTCGAACTGCTAGGTTGGCAGGAGCAGGGACCAAGCAACAGGAGCTCACCCCGTCGCAGGGATTCAAACCGCCGACCTTCTGATCGGCAAGCCCTAGGCTCTGTAGTTTAACCCACAGTGCCACCCGCAAGTAGATAAATAGGTACCGCTCCGGCGGGAAGGTAAACGGCTTTTCCGCGTGCTGCTCTGGTTCACCAAAAGCGGCTTAGTCATGATGGCCACATGACCCAGAAGCTGTACGCCAGTACAGTACAGAAGCTGTACGCCACTCGGCCAGTAAAGCGAGATGAGCGTGCAACCCCAGAGTCGTCCGCTACTGGACCTAATGGTCAGGGGTCCCTTTACCTTTAAGGGGATATTATATACTGTAGTTCATTTCATGCAGTGATAGAGAAACTTTCCCCTCCACCAGCAGACCAAAACTGTTTCTGACCTACCCATCCTGGGTTTAATTTAAGAGTTGGGTGGATGACAAATTCCATCACTTGACAGCACAATGACCCTCTTCCAACACACCTTCGCAGAGGGTTGCTTCAGGATCAGGAAGGTGGTGGCATTGAAACCCTTGCTGAAACAGAGCTTCCCGCCTCCATTTTAGAAGGCGTTTCCATGCAAACTCTTTTCTGATTCTGGAGCAAGGCAGACTCCCACTTGTGGGAATGTTCAGGGTGGCAGGAGAGGATATATTGTTTATTAATATCCTTCCTAATTTGCGCTGGCAAGTTCCTTTACTTAGCAGAGTGCATTGCCCCTTTACACAGCAGAAAACCAGTTGCAAACTCGTGTGAGTTTCTTAAGACAATACGCAATTCAATCTGGCTTGTCCATGTGTTCTAATATTTTCCTGGTAAGACCCCTTGAATCCCTCCTAAAAGAGTAAAGACACCACAGTCTTATTCATAAGCAATAAAAAGAAAGTTTACTCACAATCAGACAGATCACAGTGTGATCCCTGAAGGCAGGTTTTAGGCTTAAAGTTACAAATGTATAAAAACAGGTTTACCCCATAAGGGAGATGACCTGGAGGACTGCTTGGCTGGCAGCCAGCAGTTCATTCCTGGAAGTTTGCAGGGCGAAAGGAAGATGGAAAAGAGAGAGAGAGAGTGGCAGCATGCCTTTTTTTAAAAATATATATATATATTTATTGGGTTTTTGACAAAAAACAGAAACTTAACATCATTACATTCTACATTATAAAAAATACAAAATACAAATACAAAAACCACAAACATACACCATAATTTCCCATTCATCATGTCTAATCATATTGGGGTGACTTCCTCACGTCTCCCCCACTACGTTTTATTATCAATCATCTTTAGTAATTTCTTAACATCTTTAAGTCTTATTTATTATTATCACTTATGTCCTTTTCTTATGTAAGTCTTAACCTATAATCATGAGTCTATATTACTTAACCTATTTTTCTATTCTGTAAGCTATCATTTCTTCCAACTTTTTTCAATCTTTAAATCTTACAATAGTTTTTAAAATATACTTTAAATTTCTTCCAATCTTGCTCCACCGTCTCCTCCCTCTGGCCGCGTAGTTTCTCGGTCAGTTCGGCGAGTTCCATATAGAGAGTGGCAGCATGCCTTGTCCTTTTGCCAGGTCTGGAAAGGTTATGCCCACCTCTAGTCACATGCAAGGAAGGATGCTCCAGGCCAGGAGGAACAGGAAGCTTTGGCTGGCTGGACCAAACATTCCCTTGCATGTCCACTCTAGGAAAGCAAGGAATGTTGTATTTGACTGCTCCCAGTGGATTACATCCCACACCACTGCCCATGTGCTGATGGCTGGTGGGAGTGCACCTTGCTCCAGCAAATGAGCAATAGACGCCCCACTTTAAGCTCCTGATTGCTCCTTTCAAGCCATGTGGGTACCTGCCTCCATACACATAATCACATAGGATGACAAATCCTGCCACCTGATCCTTTGCAGCTACATTGGGTGAGTGTTAGAAGACCCAGGCAGCCAAATTTGAGAAAAGGGACTTGCCACATTGCCGGCGCTCTTCTTAAGCTGGATCTTTAGAACTGCAAAACTAGTCAAAGGTCTTTGGTGCTATCGCGTAGGAACACCGCAGGCAAGAGGGAGGAAAAGGAACAGGAAGCAGAAAAGATATTAAGAACAGGGAATATCCCTGGCGTGTGTGATGCAAGCTATCATTAGCTGCGTACAAAGTGCAAAGTTTTTCAAAGTCAGACATACGTACGGTCGGCCCATATGGTGCAAAGGGAAGTCATTGGAACAATATGGATCTTTCCGTCCTTTTCCTTCTTCCTTTCCTTAAACCACTGTGTGTTGGTAGCAGGGCAGGCATGGGTAACCTCCAGTCCATGAGACAAATTAGACCCGGCAGGAGTGCTAACTCGACCCACGAGGCGGTTTTCTACAAGACGCCCCCAGCTGCCCCACATCTGTCAGGTCTGGGGCATATAAAAACATGGCTACAAAGGAACAGCACTGGCAGCGATCCCCACTGGGATTTGCTGTGCTAGGGAACACCATAGCACAGCTGGAGGGGGGGAGGCTTGCTGTCAGCTTCAACCACCTGATCAGGACCAGTGCTGGCAATTTTTGCACCCTAGGCAAGGGGGCGGGCCACGTGACGTCATTGCGCATGACATACGGTGCCCCGCCCCCTGCCGGCCGGGCGCCCTGCGCCGCCGCGATTTTCGCTGCTGGTTGGGGCGGCACCGGGCGGCGGCGGGGGGCGAGGGACAGGCTGGCCAGCGCCCCCTCCATTTTGGCGCCCTCGCCGCCGCGGTTTTCGCCCCAACCTGCTTGCTCCGCCACTGGTTGGAGTGGCACCGGGTGGCGGCGGGTGGCGGCGGGCGGGGGGCAGGCTGGCCGCGCCCCCTCCATTTTAGCGCCCTAGGCAGTTGCCTAGTTCGCCTAAATGGACGCACCGGCCCTGCACCTGATCGATGCTAAGACTGAGCCCCTTCACAGTTTCCACCTGGTATTGTGTGATATTGGGCACTAGACAGGCGGGTGATCTGGCTCCCACCTGTCAAAGCAGCCAGCCAGGGGTGGGAATCTCGGGAAAAGTTCCCCCACCCCTTATCAGAAGGCGTCTTGCCAACAAAACGGGCTCCAAGCAGTTTGGCAGCAGGGTTCACAGCCCTTGGATTGCCTAATGTACTGCTCTTGCTATCTGGCAACTGTTATGACCTATTTAATGGTTACGCCACCCAGCCAGCTTGATAAGATAAGATAAGATAATATTTATTGTCATTGTCTCCTTGTGGGGACAACGAAATTGCTCGGCTGCTCCATCCACCCAGACAGGGCACTCCACACAAATTCAAAACAACTACAAAACACTAATTAAAACAGTACAGTATGATACAGCATAACGAGTAAGATAGGATGACTTTCAAAGTCCAGGCTTCCCATTCAAGGCCGAAATTGCCCTGGCGAAGAAGCTGTTCCTGAGACGGCTTGTTCTTGTCCTCATCGTCCTATATCTCCGTCCCGACGGCAAAAGCTCGAAGAAACGATGACCAGGATGTGATGGATCTTTTACAATGTCCAGTGCCTTTCTATGGCACCTGGTGGCATAAATCTGCTCTAAGGTGGAGAGCGAGCAGCCAACAATGCTCTCTGCTGCCTTAAAAGGACCAGGTACGCAGCTTGGGAGTCATCTTAGACTCACAGCTGTCCATGGAAGCGCAGATTAATTCTGTGTCCAGGGCAGCTGTCTACCAACTCCATCTGGTGCGCAGGCTGAGACCCTACCTGTCCGCAGACTGTCTCGCCAGAGTGGTGCATGCTCTAGTTATCTCCCGCTTGGACTACTGCAATGCGCTCTATGTGGGGCTACCTTTGAAGGTGACCCGGAAACTGCAATTAATCCAGAATGCGGCAGCTAGACTGGTGACTGGGAGTGGCCGCCATGACCACATAACACCGGTCCTGAGAGATCTACATTGGCTCCCAGTACGTTTCCGAGCACAATTCAAAGTGTTGGTGCTGACCTTTAAAGCCCTAAACGGCCTCGGTCCTGTATACCTGAAGGAGCGTCTCCACCCCCAACGTTCAGCCCGGACACTGAGATCTAGCGCCGAGGGCCTTCTGGTGGTTCCCTTACTGCGAGAAGCAAAGCTACAGGGAACCAGACAGAGGGCCTTCTCGGTAGTGGCGCCCGCCCTGTGGAACACCCTCCCATCCCATGTCAAAGAGATAAATAACTACCTGACATTTAGAAAACACCTGAAGGCAGCCCTGTTTAGGGAAGTTTTAAATGTGTGATATTTTAATGTATTTTAGTGTTTGTTGGAAGCCGCCCAGAGTGGCTGGGGAGACCCAGCCAGATGGGCGGGGTACAAATAATAAATTATTATTATTATTATTATTAATACATCACACAAGGGAGAGAGAAGTTGGGAGCCCATTGGCCCCACCTGCACACACCTGTCGCTGCAGCCTCTCACGTGTTGGAGGTTGAAAGTCTCCAGCAAATAGCTGAGCCTTGTTGATAAGACTCTCCACATGGAAGGTCGAGAACTGAGTGCTGCTGGGTGTGACACATTTTCTCAGGCTGGCATTAGCAGCCGTCAATATCCTGTTGACCTTTCACTCATTTATGAAATGGTGTTCCAGGCTGACGTCCCATTATTCCCTTAGGCTCTTATCTCTTCATGAGACAAATGATGCATACCCTTCAACCGTCCCAATTTCCCCGGGACACTCCCGGAATTACAGAAGCCATCCCAGCTTCTGATTCGATCCAGGAATTTCACAATGTTTCCTTCTAGCACAGCCACCGCCGAGCGCAGGATGAGCCAGCACTTGTCCTGAGCTTCTCAATGACTGCTGTCGCCGGCCTCCTCCAGAACCCTCCTTTATAATACACTGGAATATCTAAAGTTATAATAAATATTCTTTCTGAGCATGTGCAGAGTGTGTTCTTCTTACCACTGAGGGGTCATTCTCTGAGATCAGAAGGAATGCCTTGTAGCACTGTTAGGGTCTAGCTCAGGCATCCCCAAACTGTGGCCCTCCAGATGTTTTGGCCTACAACTCCCATGATCCCTAGCTAACAGGACCAGTGGTCAGGGATGATGGGAATGGTAGTCCAAAACATCTGGAGGGCCGAAGTTTGGGGATGCCTGGTCTAGCTCCTGTCCTTCCTAAGCTTGGAGCAAATCCATTGCGATGAATGGCCTGGATTACTCTTCCTGGCATTTGCTTACATACCTTGTTCAACAAAACCACTTAATTCTTATCCAGAATGAGTTCCATGGCAGAAGTGGAGTTTCTTTCATATTTTACTAATCTCCAAAACTTACAGATGAATAGAATAGAATAGAATAGAATAGAATATATTTTATTGTACTGTACTCTAGATACTGTTAACTTGGAGCGAATTGTCGATTTATTGATTTAAACTAACCAAAGCTCTTAAAGGTGCTTCCATTATATTGGAAATACCATAATATGTTTAGGAAGGAAATTGGAGTCCCTCACAAGGCAGAGCTTTCACATCCAGGCTGCTGCAGAAGTATCTATAGAGGCTTTTGATTTCTGGAGAGAACTGCAAGAGGCACTTGCAAGGGCAGAAGGTCTTTAGAAGGTCCAGCCCAGGCCAATCTGCTCACTGGCCATGGGTCTTTCCTGACATTAATTCAGCTGGAAAAGAGCCTTGATATCTGTAGGGCCTTCCATTTGCTTGGGAATCCTATAGGTTCTCAGCCTCATGGGTGCCTATGCATATCACCAGCTGTACATGCTTGGTGTCCTTCTTCCACATTTTGCTGAGTGTGTGTGTGAGAGAGAGCTGACCCACAACTTTTGCTCCTTTGGAAGCATATAGAGGTTATTTCCAGGTACCTGGGTAAAGACTGGGTACACTGCAATCCTAAGCATTTTTTATCCAGAAGTAAATCCCACTGAGTTCAATAGGATTTACTCTCTGGTATGTTCCTGATTATTCTCACAGTTTACGTTGTTGTTGTTGTTGTTGTTGTTGTTGTTGTTGTTGTTGTTGTTGTTGTTGTATCCTGCCTGACAAGGGACTCAAGGCAGCTTACAGCTTAAATGTTATTTCTTTCCATTTACCTGCTGATGGTGTTGTACATGATTGCTTCCCTCACACATTGGCTCAAGGTAATAATAATAATAATAATAATAATAATAATAATAATAATAATAATTTTTTATTTATACCCCGTCCATCTGACTGGGTTTCCCCAGCCACTCTGGGCGGCTGATGCATATGTGTATATGACGTTTCCTGAGGTAGAATAGGATGCACCTATTTTCATCCGAGAAATGTTGGAGGGTATGATGATGGGTGTTGTGAAATTTTCTGCATGTGGGGTTTCCCTCTCTAAGTCAGAACAATTTAGATTTATTTGTGTGTGTGTGTTTTTAAGGGAAATGCTTGCTGAGGCTTGAGCCACACCCCCACAACTTCTTAGTAGTCCCACCAGTGGGCACCAGCCACCATTGCCAGTAGGTGCTTCTCAGGGCCCAGGGGTGCCAACTTGGCCCCACAACAATGTTAACATTTACCCCGCCTGGGGCAGTTTGTGAGACTGCCCCAAAGCCAGAGCAAAGCCGTGTGCGCACATCCCCAGCTACAGAGAGTCCGGTGGCGCAGTCATATGTGATTGTTCCCAGCATGAAGAACAACACACACAAGCCATAATTAAGGCTAAACTATTTATTGTAGGAAAGTGCAGAGAGAATTTCTGCTGCCAGCATAAAGCAGTCCGTTCGGCACCAGGTCTAGCCAGAAGAGTGAGCACAAAGGCTAGAATTACAATAGTACAGTGAAACATAAACATTCCATGTAGGAAAAGATAAGGCAGCTTTCTCATGGCTTAGTGAGACAAGCAAAAGTCAAACCATCCTCGCTGCAGCTGTTTGTCGCTCGGCTTGGATAAAAATCATAACAAACAATGGGTTGCCCAGGGTCATGGGTGCCATGCAGTGTGCATGGCCCTGGCACCGAAATTTGTGGGTGTCCAGCCTCTTCACGATGAATTTTATGGGTGCTCGGGCACCCAGGGAGTTGGCACCTATGTCTCAGGCAACCCCCTGCTGTTGAAAGGGTGCTCCTCAGCACCCAACGCAGAACATGCAAACGCTTACAGTTATGTTTGTTGTGGGCAATGTTATTAGCAAATGGTGTGAATACATTGTTAAAACCTAGGAAGGACCCCCACCCCCACCCACCCACCCAAAAAACTCCTGCAAACGATCTCATGACAGAATACAACCAAAATATCTTTAGGCTGTGGTAGACACAGTTCAAAGAGGCACAGCAGGGACTTTCCAAATTCTGTTAGCTACGTTTCTTTTGGTGGCAGGGGTAGGGTTTCTGCATCTCCTACATCACAGAATACAGTTGCTCTATTTGAAGATATCCTCTGTTTTAAAGGCTGACCAGTTCAAGGTGGCTTTAAATTTAAAGAACACTATTTTTTTTTATATTAACTTTATTCATTTTTAAACATTACACAACAAAAACACAAAATCCAATTCAAAACAAAATTCAAATTCACAAGCACAGTATAACAACAATAAAAGAAAAAAGAAAAGAAGAAAAAGAAAGAAAAAAGAATAAGAGCAGAGAAAAAATAATAATGATGCGTATATTTTCATATAAACAGTCTTACAATGCAAGGGTTCCGATATTAAAATTTAACTATACATCAACCATCTTGTTCATTATCTTGTGTGCCTTGCATTGCTACCATTCCACAAAAGAAAAAAGAAAAATATGCCAAGTGTTGACTTCCACCTGACATACAGTATTTTAACCAACTTTTTTGTCTGTCTGTTTTAATTTACTTTCCCCCCCCCTTATATCTTCCCTAAATCTATTTCACAATAAGCCTTTTTACAATTTTTTTAGATCTTCATGAATTCCTTTTATTCCAAACTCAACAAGATTATCGATTTTCCTCCTTGCTTTTTAAAATACTCGTTCAGACACTCCCATTCATTTTTCACTCAGCTTTTAGGATTATGTCTTACTATATCCGTTAGTTTGGCTAATTCTAGATATTCATATATCTAAAATTTAAAGAACACTATTATTGTTATTGTATTGATTTGATTTATTTCCTTCAATTTTTTAAAAAAAGAACACTATGAAAGGAAAGTGAGGAGGAGGGCTTGAAGCTGCCCACTCACAGTGAGCTCTTTCAACAGTAAATGGAGCAAGTTTACACAGCTCATCTTAGTCACTGCCCTACTCATTGTGGTGAGATATATTTTATTTCTGTTTACTTTGTAGGGGCTATTTCTCCACTTGCATCTATAGAACACCAGTGCAGTTGTCCCATATTACTTCTGGAACAGTATCAACGTGGTGCAGAGATCGCAATCGTACCTCCACTTGCGGTGGGGCTGCCCAACTGTCAGGCAGCAGTGGATCCAACCCCCCAAGGCAGGTCACCAGGAACAGATAAGACAAAGAAAAGCTCTTATCAATTGCTTTTTATTCAATATTCGCAGAGAGAGGATTGGAAATGCCGCCTCTTGGAATAATGGTGTTGCCCTGAATAAATCTCCCCTCCCCTTCTCTCCCACTTCCTCATTTGTCATCCTTTCTACGGGTGGTGCTGAGGACCCTCTGTCTTTGAGCTCTTTGCTCTCCTACTTTTAAGGCTCGCTGGGTTCTGGGAGATGGTGGGTCTGGAATGCTTTCTAGTGATAACATGTCAACCAACTGCTCTGGCTCTGTCTCCTCCTCCTCTCCCATTATTTCCCAACTTTCCCCCTCACCTTCCTCTGAGCTGTGACCTCCCTCAAACCCCTGTTGTAATTCTGAACTGTCTTCTTCTCCTCTGGAAGGGTCAGGCTGGAGAGGCGGTCTCCACCATTCCTCCTCTGTCCAGTCCCTGACATCAACAATACAATTTTTTGAGGGGGGGGGGTATACTCAGAAATTTCTCCTATTTCATGGGAAGAAATTGATTTACCCCACAGTTGTGTTCATTGACAATTTCTGAAGGTCCAACAAGTCCATTAAGACAAGAGAACTCCTGAAATTTTGCTTGTTGCAGCAAGGCTATCCATTGCCGAAACGTGTTGAAATCTACAGGGTTTGGGAGTAGACCTGTGGTATAGAAACATATGGAAGCTGGCTATAGCTTAGAAAATTACCGATAATGTAATAGTGCTGAAAGGAAAACGGGAAAATGAATCCTTTTATTCCATCTGGTGGCCACTTATTTTATATATGAACCAAAAGGGTCTACCTAGAAGATACTTTATCAGCCTCAATACTACAAATCTTGTTGTCGTGACCGTTGGTAATTGCTGATACTTCAGTTGGAGAAGATGACTTCTGGAAGATGGATGTATCCACAGAACCTTGACTGAACAACACGGTAGAAACCCGAAGGAAAGCTAAAAGAGGAACAAATATTATAAAGACATGAAAAGTGGTCACTGGCGAGATTATGTTATGCTTAGTTATCTAGTTACATTTTGTTGCACATCTATGAAAACCAATTAAAATTACTTTAAAAATGAAAGCATTTATTATTATTTATTAGATTTCTTACACTCCTTTATACCATACCTTCCCCCCTCCCTTGCCATATATTCACACATGCAATTTTTATGCAAATCTTTGCCATATTTTATTCCTTTTTTGGAAGTGCAGACTCTCTCTCTTCTCTCCCCCAACATAAGCAGCTATTGGGGGCTATTGAATCTGGGACATTTTCCATACACAGTGGGTGTTTCGCCGCTGATCTCTCTTCCGTTCTTCTAACAGAAAAGAAATCTGCAGCCTCATCCACAGCATGTTTACTCTGAAGTAAGCCCAGCTGATGTCAAGTGATATGCTTACCACCATAATCTGTTTCCATCTTTCCCTGTGCTGCCTTTCCCATGACTCCCTATAACAAGCAAATAAGAGAACCAAGTTTGTTTATAGCTGAAGTAGCCATTGTAGTGCCACCCAGAGGATTTGGACTGCAACTCCCATCAGACCCAGGCATCATGCCAGACCGTCAGGGATGATGGGAGTTGAAGATGGGAGGCTCTAGTTATCTCCCGTTTGGACTACTGCAATGCGCTCCACGTGGGGCTACCTTTAAAGGTGACCCAGTACGTTTCCGAGCACAATTCAAAGTGTTGGTGCTGACCTTTAAAGCCCTAAACGGCCTCTGTCCTGTATACCTGAAGGAGCGTCTCCACACCCATTATTCAGCCCGGACACTAAGATCCAGCGCCGAGGGCCTTCTGGCGGTTCCCTCACTGTGAGAAGCAAAGCTACAGGGAACCAGGCAGAGGGCCTTCTCGGTAGTGGCGCCCGACCTGTGGAACCCCCTCCTAACAGAGGTCAAAGAGATAAACAACTATCTGACATTCAGAAAATACCTCAAGGCAGCCCTGTTTAGGGAAGTTTTTAACCTATGATATTTTAATGTATTTTAATATCTGTTGGAGGCCGCCCAGAGTGGTTGGGGGGACCCAGCCAGATGGGCGGGGTATAAATAATAAATTATTATTATTATTATTATTATTATTATTATTATTAAGTCCGCAACCTATGGAAGGCACCATGTTGATTCCCCCGGGATATAGCGATCGAGCATCCCAGGAAACAATAACAGATGCAATGCTGGGGGAGGGGGGATGAACTCTTGTTATCGGAATGGAAGCAAACCTCAATGTCCTGGATATTTCTGCTTGTTGCACTCACCAGCCACAAGGTAGATGGAGAAGCTACACCAGGCCAAGATGAAGGACCACCCACGGTGTTCCAGAGGTGTACTCTGAGTGTATTTCCCTGTGTACACACTCATTCCAATCAACGTAGTAACCACTAGGAACGAGCAAACGGAAGCATGTCAATAGTGACTCTTGCCAGAGCCAGCTGTCAGGTGCACTGTTACCTACCGGACCACCACAACCTCACCCTGTTGAGCCAATCTCACCTGAAAAGCTGGGTAGAAATATTTAGCAGACTCCTAAAAAGTTTTCTGCTTAGGGATGCCTACCCAGGCATGTCGATGTGCATTTTGACCTGTGGTTCTAGCTTAGAAGGTATTCTTACGGCTGTTGATGTTATTCACTTGGGTCTTTTGATAAATTTGCTTTTAACAGTGTAACTGAGCTATACTGAGCCTGGTGGGCTCATCATAGAATTGTAGAGTTAGAAAGGACCCCGCGAGCCATGTAGTCCAAACTCCTGCAATCTCAACTAAAGCCATCCAACCTCTGCTTAAAATCCTCTAAGGAAGGAGAGCCCACAACTTCCCGAGGGAGTCCGTTCCACTGTCGAACAGTTCTTACTGTCAGAAAGTTCTTCCTGGTGTTTAGTTGGAATCTCCTTTCTTGTAACTTGAAGCCATTGGTTTGGGTCCTGCCCTCCAGTGCAGGGCAAATCGGGAACAATTTTATGGATCTGGTTTGAGCTTAGTGGCTCTTAAGTATGATATTCTTGATACTTAAAGACCCGTGGCTATATTAGAAGAATCGGAGTAGTTGGAGAGGGGGGGTGTTCTGTATCTGCAATACCTGACATTAAAGGTGAGTTGATGGAAACCCTTCGTATCTGCTCCTTCTTTCCACACACCCACAAGAGTGGAGAAAGAATGTTGCACAAGAATCCAGAAAATGCTCCCACGTTCAGGAATCCTAAAACAAACACCTTGTACGCTGCAAAAGAGAAGCAACAGTGAATTAGTAACACTGGAAAATCAGATATGCTTGCCTTCTACCATTACCTCCTGTGTAGAGATGGGGAATAAATTCCTGTTTGGGGGCTCAGAATTCAAGAAGACATCTATTTCCATTCTGACTCATGTTGACTGCATGCAGCGCCGTTTGAGTTCTGCTGCACTTCGTCTTAAAAAACAAACAAAAACCCTACATGACTCATTTCACTATGGTCAGATTTTACGTAAATGACTATGTAATTAATCACATTATTCCCCACTGTTCATTCTAATGCAAAGGAAACACAGTGCAAACGGGGGAGGAATTATCAATTACTGTATATTCCTGCGTATAAGACTACTTTTTAACCCAGGAAAATCTTCTCAAAAGTCGGGGGTCGTCTTATACGCCGGGTCGTATTTCTTATACAGCGAGTATATCCCAAACTCTATATTTTAACTGGAAAAGTTGGGGGTCGTCTTATATGCCCAGTCGTCTTATACACCAGAATGTACGGTATATATCATTTGCAGACAGAAAACAAGATCAACACTGAATACCGATTGTTTTCGCTGGATTGATTTCTCTCCGGTCATGGGAAAAATAAGCAAACATCAGTTCCCAGTTCCCACTAGAATTCTTTGGCATCCCTTTCAGGTCAGGGTCAGGAATCTTGGGAAGAAGGGAGATAATGGCTTCTCTTCTCCTCTCTTCTCTTTTTGCAGAAAAACACAGGGCACAAGGCAGCAGCAACTTGTGGTGGTGATGGTGGTTCTCACTTGCTCTAGTCCCCAGCCACCCCACCCCCAACCATCCAACATATTCTTCAGGGATGAGGCCCTGAGAACAAGGAAGTCAACAAGAAGAAGAACACAAACAACAGCCTGTTGGATCAGGCCAATGGCCCACCTAGTCCACCATCCTGTTCTCACAGTGGCCAATCAGATGCCCATGGGAAGCCTGCAAGGAAAATCTGAGCACAGGAGCACTTTCTCCTCCTGCGGATGCCTCTGATGGCGGAGGTAGAACATACCCATTGTGCCCAGTAGCCTTGTCCACCATGAATTTTCCTGATCCTCTTTGAAAGCAACCCAAGTTGGTGGCCATCACTGCCTCCTGAGGGAGTGAGTTCCATAGTTTAACTGCGCTGTGTGAAGAAGTATTTCCTTTTATCTCTCCGTAACCGTACAACATTCAGGGATGTCCATGAAAAACAGCAGTGCTGGGATGTGAGGCAATTGCAGCCACATCAGCTGCTCATTTCCTCAGGAGACTCTTAATCTTAGGGCTGTGGGTTCAAGCCCCACATGGGCAAAAGATTCCTGCATTGCAAGGGAGTTGGACTCGGAGATCTTCAAGGTGTCCACACTATGATTCCATGATTCTAAGTACCTCTTTGGGCCTTACGCCAAACATGACTGTTGTGGCCAATAGACTGAAAACAAAAAAATGCTTCAAAAAAAAAAAACTTTTGTAAAAGAAACCAGAAGCTTTTTTATTAGGAATTGTAGGTACCGATATTCCAAAGGAGCAGAAAAGACTTTATGTATGAGACAACAGCCGCACGGATGTTACTAGCCCAGAGATGGAAAGAAGTCCCTAGCAGAGAGGAATGGCAAACTAAACTGTTGGAGTTACAGGTAGATAGCCGTGTTGGTCTGTCATAGTCAAAACAAAATAAAAAAATTCCTTCCAGTAGCACCTTAGAGACCAACTAAGTTTGTTCTTGGTATGAGCTTTCGTGTGCATGGTATCTGAAGTTTGTTCTAGGTATGAGCTTTTTTCGTGTGCATGGTATCTGAAGAAGTGTGCATGCACACGAAAGCTCATACCAAGAACAAACTTAGTTGGTCTCTAAGGTGCTACTGGAAGGAATTTTTTTATTTTGTTTAAACTGTTGGATTATGCCGAAATGGCAAAATTGACCAGAAAGCTCAGGAACCAAGAAGACAAAAACTTCAAGAATGAATGGGGGGGGGGATTCTAACTGATTTGGGAAACCACTGTAAGCTGTTGAAAACATTAGCAGGATTTTAAGAACACTTGTAATGCAACAAATAATATGGATAATATGGACAGATACAAAATATAGACGATAAAATAATATGAAGTTGAAAATGCTGACAATAGGACCCATGGAGGGAATGGTGAGAAGTCTCGAGATTCAGAGAAATCTCTGTATATGGATATGTATTTGGTATTGTTATAACTTTTGTTGTTTTTGTTTAGTTGTTTAGTCGTGTCCGACTCTTCGTGACCCCATGGACCAGAGCACGCCAGGCACTCCTGTCTTCCACTGCCTCCTGCAGTTTGGTCAGACTCATGTTGGTAGCTTCAAGAACACTGTCCAACCATCTCATCCTCTGTCGTCCCCTTCTCCTTGTGCCCTCCATCTTTCCCAACATCAGGATCTTTTCCAGGGAGTCTTCTCTTCTCATGAGGTGGCCAAAGTATTGGAGCCTCAGCTTCATGACCTGTCCTTCCAGTGAGCACTCAGGGCTGATTTATAACTTTACATTTATAAAATTAAATAAAAACTATTTGAAAGGTAAAAGAAAAAAAGAAAACAGGGAAGTGAGTAGCTCCTCTACCTTGACTGCCTCCCATCCAGCTGTGTATAACAACAACAACAACAACAACAACAACAACAACAACAACAACAACAACTTGTTATTTATACCCCACCCATCTGGCTGGGTTTCCCCACAGGACGGGAACCCGTGGCACTCCAGATGTTGATGGGCCACAACTCTCATCATCCCTGATCGTTGGCCATGCTGGCTGGAGTCCACAACATCTGGAGGGCCAGAGGCTCACCACATCTGAGTTAACAAGCAATGTCTTTTTCACAGGCTAGAGATAAGCATTATGGACTCTAGATGCATATAGATTAAGCTGCTGTCAAAAGCACAGGAATAATATCTGGTACAGGGATGGAGGTGGCAGGGTGGCAGGTGGAGACGAGGTGGGTGCCGCCTCGGCTTCCACACCCAAGGTGGGCACCTTGCCTTGCCTCATCAGTGAACCGGCCCTGATCTGGTAACAACACCCCACAACCCACCCACCGAGAGTTTAGCAAACTGGCCACCAGAGGCAGACTTACCCCAGTCTCGATGCAGGCTCATACATTGCTCTTGTAAACAGAAGTTCCAGAGCCCTTCATAGTAATAGCCGAATATGGTGGGCTTAATAATCCAGTTAGGGGTACACACGGAAGCAATTAGCATTGTGGAGCCAAGCAAGCAGCAGCCCAGACTGCTGAGCAGGAGAACGATCTGCCACATTGCTGGAGGTCTCTGGAAGCTGAGCTGGGCTCTGAAGCAAAGCTCTTCGATGCAACTGGTCTTTGATATTATTGATTTATCAAAGAGAAAGATGCAAATGCATCATTACAGGTGGACCACACCCCTTGCGAACAAGCAGCCATTATCTTGGTGCAAAGTGCAAGTTTTTCATTAACCAGACTAAGGAGAAATGGCAAAGTGGGTATGCAATGTGAAATTCTGCATGATGTCAGAATCAGGCCTTTAGTGAGTGGCTCCACACCCTTTGGAATTCCCCTTACACATCAGAGAGACACCTTCTCTATTGCCCTTTCAGCAAACTTCTCTTTCAGCAAGCTTTCCGAAAGGAGACATTTATTTCTGTTTCTTTCTTTCTGGATGTGGATTGATGTATGTGCCGCTGTTGTTTTAAACTATTTTTATATATGTTTAACATTGTTTTTATGTATGAAATTGTTTTAACTGTAACTGTTTTATGTAGGCTTTATTATACTGTAAATCGCTTATGGGTGCCCGATAGGAAGTGATTCGAAAATGGGACAAATAAGCATTAGTGTTATTCCCATTTGTGGGGGAAGGGGTTGGAAAACAGCATCACAAAATTCAGAGACATGTGAATTTCATTCATAGGACAGCAACATATATTTATTATTTATCTGTTTAGAACAGATGTACTCCTCAAGAAGGCTTGCAGAGTGGCTTACATACAATCGATTAAAACAAGATAGTTACAACAAAATAAATAAAAAACTCCTTCCAGTAGCACCTTAGAGACCTACTTAGTTTGTTATTGGTATGAGCTTTCGTGTGCATGCTCACAGTCTAAGATCCAGCCTCCCGCCAAAAAACCCCAAGGCACACAAGGAGAACGGGACAGGGAGGGAAGAGGGAAAAGTCAAACCCAGGCACCAATTTCTAAACAGCTGCTCTTATAATCACCAGCTGGCACAGTTCAGGGGTAAGGAGGAGCCTGATGCAGCTGGTCTTTCAGCAAAGCCGATGGAAGGAGCCCTGCCTCCTGTTTCTTCCGCTGGGGCAGCCTGATAGAGAGGAGGCCTGATGGAGCTGGAAGGTGCGAATCAGGGATGCTCACATGAAAGTGTCAACCAAACCATATTACTGTCCTGTCCCTACATGTCACTGAAAACTAAAGCCCAAACTCTCTTCCCCAAAGGGTTTTTGTTTCTGACGTATTGTTGTGCATGTCTTCCCTGACTGCATTTCTGCCCACCCTGCAGCCGTTGCAGTGCAAAAGGTATTCTGCAGCTAAGGCCCAATCTACATTGTACATTTCAAGCAGTATCATAACACTTTACACAATCAGGGCTTCCTCCAGATAATTTTGGGATCTCTACTTTGTTAAGGGTCATAGCTGTCAACTTTTGGATTTGAAAATCAGGGATTTTTCCTAACTTTCGGATTTGAAAATAAGGGATGCCGCCAGGGCAGTGCAATGGCACCAAGTAGCCTCGCCACCCTGCGCTCCAGAGGCTGCGCACGAACGGGTGAGCGAAAGAGCGAGCGCGTAGACGGCAGGCAGGCTGTCTGTCTGGTTGGGCGTGAGGGTCTGGCTGCACAAGGAATGCAAGCTCCGCCCCCAGTCGGTCTCAGACTCCTTATTGGCAGCCGAGCAACGCAGCTGAGGAGCCTCCCTGGCCGGCAGGGAGGGAGAGGAGCTGCTTCCTTTGAAATCCGGGAAATTTAAGGGATATCAACAATCCGGGATAGCAGCGGGAAACGGCATTGGAATAAGGGAGTTTCCTGCCAAAAAAAAGGGAGGGTTGACAGCTATGTTAAGGGTTCTGAGAGTAGTTAAAAGGTAAAGGTAAATGGATCCCTGAGTCTGACCATTAGGTCCAGTTGCGGACGACTCTGGGGTTGCGGCGCTCATCTCGCAATATTAGCCGAGGGAGCCGGCGTACAGCTTCCGGGTCATGTGGCCAGCATGACTAAGCCACTTCTGGCGAACCAGAACAGCACATGGAAACGCCGTTTACCTTCCCACCAGAGCGGTACCTATTTATCTACTTGCACTTTGACATGCTTTCAAATTGCTAGGTTGGCAGGAGCAGGGACCAAGCAACAGGAGCTCACCCCGTCGCGGGGATTCGAACCGCCGACCTTCCGATTAGCAAGCCCTAGGCTCCATGGTTTAGACCACAGTGCCACCCACGTCCCCTGGGAGTAGTTAGGAGACCTATATTATTCCACTGACAGAGTCCACTGGGAAGAGGGAAACTTGGAGCTAAAATCCAGCCACCGCCCCCCCCTTTTCTCTTTTGTTGTTCATGTTGTTATCCTATTAAAAGGTACCTTAAGTAGTTTCTGTATAAAAATGGGATATATCGACTTGATCTTATTGTGAACCTTCCCCACCCCATGGCCTGTGCAAAAGGTGGGCGTATTAGATCAGATAAACAAACAAACACATTATATTTTTAATGCTTACACTACAACCCATCATCAGGCTCTGCTTAAATGAAATAAATTCGCAGTTAATTTTTTACAGTGTTTTAATTAACGCAAACATGTATGCTGGTAGAGCAGCTGCCCTGGAAGTCACAAATAATCAAAAGGGACTCAATGTGCGTACACCATACTTTCCAAAATATAATGGTAGAGGATTCCCAGTGGCTTTATTCCACCTTGGAAACAGCACCGAGTAATTTGGAATGCCACAAATCTCCAGGGAAATTCAGGTGCAGATGCTGTATTTGTAGTCCAAGCTGTAAGAGGTCTGTAAGGTTTTCCCCCTTATTCCCTCTTGCTGAGTTCAAATACATTCACGCTAGGTTTCTGACAGAGTTTGCTGCAAGGCTCTCTTCTCGTTCTTCGGTTTCGTGCAACTTCTGGTACAACACTGTCACAATTGCTGTGGAAGAGAAAGAGAGGACAAATGAACGAAGAGAAGCAGAATCCGAGCGAGATTGGACACTGTCCCCAAATATAGGAAAGCATTTACACCAGAGATGGGTGAACCCCAGGCCACTGGCTAAATAATAATAATAATAATAATAATAATAATAATAATAATAATTTATTACATGTACCCAGCCCCCATCGTTCTGCCCGGACACTGAGGTCTAGTGCCGAGGGCCTTCTGGCAGTTCCCTCACTGCGAGAAGCCAAGTTACAGGGAACCAGGCAGAGGGCCTTCTCGGTAGTGGCACCCGCCCTGTGGAACGCCCTCCCACCAGATGTCAAAGAGAAAAACAACTACCAGACTTTTAGAAGACATCTGAAGGCAGCCCTGTTTAGGGAGGCTTTTAATGTTTAATAGATTACTGCATTTTAATGTTCTGTTGGAAGCCGCCCAGAGTGGCTGGGGAAACCCAGCCAGATGGGCGGGGTATAAATAAAAAATTATTATTATTATTATTATTATTATTATTATTATTGTTGTTGTCCCAGCCACTCTGGGAGGCTTCTAAGAGAATATGACAGAACACAGCAAAACATCGGACATTACAAACTTCCTGATACAGGGCTGCCTTCAGATGTCTATGGAAAGCTGTATAATTGTTTCTCTCTTTGACATCTGATGGGAGGGTGTTCCACAGGGCAAGGTGCCACTATTGTGAAGGCCCCTTTAATCCCCCCCCTCAATATTTTTTATACTTCTGTCAAAGTTACCCCCACCCCCGCCACTAAAAGTGTGTTTTGGCTACATAAGTAACAGCATTTGCACCTCAAAATTATATAAAGTGAATGCGGTTGTTGATTATGTTCGGTAAACGTCAAAGTAAGGAACTTTCTCAAGCTTTTCGTTTGCAATTTGAACTTTATACATCCATCTAACCTTAGTCCGTTCACTGTGTGTGGGTCCCAGCTTGGTTTGTGAGACTACTGTCCCCAAACCTTGCCTACGTCCCCATACATAGCATCGCAGGAGAGGTCAGTTGTGGAACAGGTAGAAGAATGGCTGGATCGGTCCCTGCAGGAGGCAGATATGAAACCACCACCCCTCCACCGGCTGTGAAGTCACCCCCTCACCACAGGGGAGTCAATTGCACAGCCAATCCTTGCAGACATCAGGTTTCCAGTCACCACCCATTGGCTGCTAGGTGGTGACTTCAAGCTTGTGGATCTCCATTCATGAAAGAACCGTGAAGGCCCCACCCACCTGTCCATTTTTTATTGCAAGGGGTTGGAGATTTCTAACCCACAACTCCAAAGTCAACAGAGGTCCTAACTCTACACAGTCCATCCTAAATCCACAAGCATCCGCCCCCTTTGGTTTGAACTCACCAGCACTGAGGAAAAGCGGGAAGCTAGCCCAGGCAAAGTAGAAGGACCACCCACGGAACTCTAGAGGAACGTCGCTAGTATATTTCCCTGTATACACAGACATTGCGATCATCGTAGTGAGTGCTAGGAAGAAGCATATGAAGAAGAATTAATGCCCCTTTGTTGCAGTGTGTGACTCTCCTTCTGCTCCAACCCAGCCAAGGTTGGTTCATTCATTCATTCATTCATTCATTCATTCATTCATTCATTCATTCATTTGGTTCACATCCTGCCCTTCCTCCCAAAGGAGCCCAGGGTGGCAAACACTTTTGCGATTTAAAAAATACAGTTAAAATGAAATAAAACCCTATTTAAAATGCCTAAAAGCAATAAAACACAAGCGAAGACCGAAAACAAATTTAAGAACAGATGTAAGCAGACCATGCATATGGGCGTACCCCACAAGTGTCCTGGAAAAACCAGGACCCCATTTTTGGTTGTTGTGATCTACGCAATTTTCCCATGGAAAAAGTGCTTCTTTCAGGGCCACGATCTCGCTGGGGAAAGTAGGCACCCTAAAAATTGGAGGCAAGCTGTGTCCGAGATACCTGGAGTGAGGAATTTTTTCCTTAAACACTTGTGTAGCCATTTGCTTTTCATGCAGACGAAGAGGAGCATAAAACTTGCAGCGCAGAGGAACCCGAACATTGCCCCCACCACCAGGAATCCTACGACAAAGGTGTTGAAGACTGCAGAAGGGGGGAAAAGGAGATTGACAGAATCACAATGGGCTGGAAGAACCCTATCACCTGAAGATCCCTTTCCTTAAAAGTCAATATAACTTAAGTGACGATATGTGAGTTCCAGACATGCTTCAGTCTTATTAGAAATCAGCCAATAACCTAGACAAGGACAAGTCCAAACATGCGACAGAATGTGACAATTGTCTCAATCCAATGGGCCTTGGAGAGGAAGCAAATTGGTGGCCCCTGGGGCCAGGCTGGCCCTGTTGCTAGCCACACAAGACAGCAGTGGGGTCCTCTTCCACCATCTCTCACTCCACCCCCCTGCCACACCTTGTGAAATGTCCAAGGGAGGGTCCTTTCTCAGAGCAAAGCATTCAGGGCCAGTTGGCTTGGGAAGTGCCTGCGCTGCCCGTACTTAACTGTGGCAGGTGATCTATATCCTTTAAAGTAATTTATATTTTTAGGTAAAGGTAAAGGGACCCCTGGCCATTAGGTCTAGTCATGTCCGACTCTGGGGTTGTGGCGCTCATATCGCTTTATTGGCCGAGAGCCGGCATACAGCTTCCGGGTCATGTGGCCAGCATGACTAAGCTGCTTCTGGCGAACCAGAGCAGTGCACGGAAACGCCGTTTACCTTCCCGCCAGAGCGGTTCCTATTTATCTACTTGCACTTTGACGTGCTTTCGAACTGCTA
This sequence comes from Darevskia nairensis, assembly GCA_034642065.1. Lineage (NCBI taxonomy): Eukaryota > Metazoa > Chordata > Lepidosauria > Squamata > Lacertidae > Darevskia > Darevskia nairensis. Next base: position 919,681 of record JAWWNI010000197.1, read on the forward strand.
GGTAGGCAGGAGCAGGGACCGAGCAACGGGAGCTCACCCTGTCGCAGGGATTCGAACCGCCGACCTTCTGATCAGCAAGCCCTAGGCTCTGTGGTTTAACCCACAGCGCCACCTGGGTCCCTTTAAAAATATTTTTTAAAAAATAGCTCAGTCGTGTATAATGAGATAAGAATCCAATGTCTTTTTTCAGACCAGGTCTCTCCATGGCCAAACCCTACGCCAAAGGATAAATGGACATAAATCTGACACCAGGAATCACAAGACAGAGAAACCAGTAGGAGAACACTTCAATCTCCCAGGACATTCTATACAAGATCTCAAAGTAGCTGTCTTATTGCAAAGGAATTTCAGAAGTAGACTGGAAAGAGAAGTTGCTGAATTGCAACTCATTATCAAGCTTAAAACCATGGAGAGACCTGGTCTGAACAAAGACATTGGATCTGAAGAAGTGTGCATGCACACGGAAGCTCATACCAAGAACTAACTTAGTTGGTCTCTAAGGTGCTACTGGAAGGATTTTTTTTATTTTTTATTTTGTTTTGACTATGACAGACCAACACGGCTACCTACCTGTATTTTTAACAACGTTTCTCATGACTGTAGACCATGCTGCTGTTTAAGACAGAAGAGCAGAAGCTGGCAATTAAAAAAAAAAAAAAATTTGGCAATCCTAGCAAAGAGTGGCATTGCACTGGGTGTTTGGATTGCTGGCCGCAGAAAGAGCCACTTACCCCATCCTCGGGGCAGGAATCTGCATCCCCACGGTGCACAGACGTCCCACAGGTACAGACCGCAGAGATTGTCATTGAGGAGCTGAGCAGAAAGAGAACCATGCTGATGAGCTTGAGGACAACAGACTGCCACGATGACAGAAGTCTTGGGCTGCAACTTAGGTACTGCTTACACGGAGGAATGCAGAGGGAGGGGGAAAGAGGAACAGAAGGAAACCTAAATATTAATTCCCGGAGTATCTGTGGAATGCGATCAATCAACAAGAAGAAGCTGCAGAGAACAAGGGCTTTAAGATTTTGGAAGGCATAGGAAGGGGCAGCTCTTATGCCATGGTTCCAGAAAGTGTGGCAGGTTGCTTTACATGAAAAACCTAAGACACAAGTTGAAAATAGCAAGGGGAGAAAAGAAAAAAGGCACAGATCAATTTACAGTGCAATTGTACTGTTTTATTACACATATGGACAAGATGGACAACAGGGGGCTCCACACAGTGAATAATGTTTTTTTATTATTATTATTTCTGATAGGGTGTTATTTTTCTTTTATTGGATAAGATGCATCCACTCTTTTCTTTGGTGTGTTACATAGCATGGCTACATTCTGTGCCACATCATAGTTCCTAAGTGAGGTTTTGTGTTTGTTCTTTCGTTATTCATGGGTTGTCATTAAACCTCAAAGAAGAAAAATAATAAACTTTTTTTAAAACAAAATGGAGAGAGGACACAACTAGATTTGACCAATAGCATTGAGAAAATGGACAGACAAAATAAAATGCACTATTTATTAAAAGTGCAATGGGAAATCCAAAGTGCTATGCACTCATCTGTAAAATATGCATTTTTGCATGAAGTTTTTAATAAAATAAGCACTTTCCAAATGTTTCCCTATGCATTCATCTGTAAAATATGCTTGTTTTATTAATCTCTTTAGTTGGGAAAAAACTGGAAATTTCAGAATCTGATGAAATGGGGATGGGAAAATATTCTAAGCAATTTTTAAAAAAGTGTTTGAGATTTATATTGGCATCCGTCTGTCTCGAGAGACAACGGAGTGTGCCTCTGGGGGTGAAGTCAAACTGCTGTGTCAGCAGCACCAAAGTGACCTCTGCAGGGCGCAAGCCTGGGCAGTGCATATGGTGGTCCTGGGCTGCCCAGATGGCAAGACCACCATCCCTTTTGGCCTTGCTGATGTGGTCCAAAGAAAAGCAGAGCAATACTCCTGGCACCAGCTTGGCTGCAGGAGTTGCCGGAAGGAGGCGTGCAAGACTAATCCCATGTTTTAGGGACTCCATTCTGGATTTGTATAGGGTTTACTCCTTAGCTTTTCCTTCTTCCATAAGGTAGCAGAGGTTTAGGATCAGAGTTTTCCTTCTCCTCAGGTTGACCATCCCCATCCGCATCTAACTTCCCTCTACAGTATGCGCAGAAGCCACCTTCTTGACTGTTGGACCCACATTGGTCTCAATCCGCCAGGGCCTGTTTTCACATGCAGGAGAAGTCCCTGACTCACCAAGGGTTTGAGATCCATCGGCTCCCCTCACCTGCTTTAGCCATTCCTGGAATGTGGCCACTGTTGCATGCTGACAGCTTCGAGGAGCCACAGGTGAGAGCTGAGCGCAGAGGGCGGGGGGCCAAATTTGGACAAACTACCCCAGAAGGAGCACAACGTGTCCCCGGCAGAGGTACAACCCGTCCCCTAACAACCCGTACATCCCAGATGTACTATGTCTTTTAAAGAAAATAATACATTGCCATCTAGTGTCCAGAGTTAAAATAAAACCACACAGAAGAAAAATATTTAAGCCCAGTAGTGTACATGGGCGATTCCCCCATTTCCCATTAAAAACACATCCCAAATGTGCACAGTTTAAATGAAGACTTTCCCCATGCTCTTTCCAAAAATCTGCACAAAGCGAGAGACAATTGACCTATATAACTGAGCATCAGTATAACTGTGAGGCCATGGAAGGCTATCACATGAATCCATTATAGAATCATAGAATCATAGAATCATAGAGTTGGAAGAGACCACAAGGGCCATCCAGTCCAACCCCCTGCCAAGCAGGAAACACCATCAAAGCATTCCTGACAGGTGGCTGTCAAGCCTCTGCTTAAAGACCTCCAAAGAAGGAGACTCCACCACACTCCTTGGCAGCAAATTCCACTGTCGAACAGCTCTTACTGTCAGGAAGTTCTTTCTAATGTTTAGGTGGAATCTTCTTTCTTGTAGTTTGAATCCATTGCTCCGTGTCCGCTTCTCTGGAGCAGCAGAAAACAACCTTTCTCCCTCCTCTATATGACATCCTTTTATATATTTGAACATGGCTATCATATCACCCCTTAACCTTCTCTTCTCCAGGCTAAACATACCCAGCTCCCTAAGCCGTTCCTCATAAGGCATCGTTTCCAAGCCTTTGACCATTTTGGTTGCCCTCCTCTGGACACGTTCCAGCTTGTCAGTATCCTTCTTGAACTGTGGTGCCCAGAACTGGACACAGTATTAGCCATAGTATTTTGTATCACATCACTCAAGGTAATCTCAATTAGAATATTAAATTTATTTCCATAAATTTAACCACTCTTTTCCTTACCATTTCGTTGGTGGGGTCTAACACAGTGTTCCCACTATTTTACTGTGTTATTCTTTAGGATCTGTTGCTTAGCCAGTCCAATGCCGAGCTGCAGGAAAATCCTCAATTGCTTCAAGACTTTGAATAATCTGTAGTATTTGATCCTTGTACAACCTTGACCAGTACTAGTAGACTGTGAGATGTATATATGCCGATATATATATATATATATATATATAGATAGATAGATAGATATATAGATATATATATATATATATATATGAGAAAGTTCTCTCACTGGACATGCTCATCTGACAGGGGAATTCCTTGTTCATATCTAATGTAAAGACTGATATCTCCTCAATACACTGCTGCCCTTTCCAATTTCAATGGTTTCCTGTTTGTCAAAGTTCCCGTTCTCAGTTCCTGGAAAATCAAGATACAATGCCCTTCACATTTTAAGTGTTCAATAACTGTGTTGTTTGTTTTTCGTTTAAGCAAATGAATTTTGTTGTCTTGTTGGGGGGGGTGGCATTTCAGGCTACCTGTTTGCAATGGTTTGGTCTTATTTCCCCCCAAAAACTCTAGTTGGATTAAGGGGTGGTCATGAGTACCGCTCTCAATTTGAAGATATTCTCAAATTCTGTATCACTTGCGGACAGAATCTGTGGACACCCTCAGACACACATAAAGGTTCCCCTGCCCTCCATTTTTTAAGTTGTTGGCATTTTTAAAAATAGAGTTGATTTTTTATTTTATTTTTACTTTTACAGGGTTTTTTTTTTTTGCGGGTTTGCCTGCTTTTGGGGGCTGTTCTCTGCTTTTTCTGCTCTGTGTTTCATTTATTTTTGCTTGCATGTATGTGTTTCACCTGTTGTTTTGGGAGAGGGATTCTGAGCACTGCCAGTTTCGTGTCTGTGAGATGGGCATTTTGTCATGACGGCAACAGCCACTTAGATTTCCAGGTGCGCTCCCGAGGCCAGAAAGGCAGGGGACTCTTTGCTCTGTTTGAAGGGCTGTACAGCCTTAACTCCAGTTCTCAGGTATAATACTCTAAGTAGGTGAGATGTATCTATTTAAACTGTAGTCGCCGTTTCTAAATTTGCACCCATGCATATATGAACATATAAGCTGCCTTATACAGAGTCAGACTACTGACCCATCTACCTCAGTATTGTATACACTCACTGGCAGTGACTGCAGAATTTCTGGCAGAGGACCCTCCCAGTCTTATCTCGAGATTCCAGAAATTGAAACCAGGACAGCACCACATTGGCTATTCTTGATCTATGTCCAATTTTTAGCACCTTCTTCTTCTTCTTCATCATCATCTTCTTCTTCTTCGTCCTCCTCCTCCTCCTCTTCTTCTTTGTCATCCAGTAATTCTCTGACTTGAGAGGAAAGCCCCACCTGCTGAGGGTTTAATCGTTGAAAGTATTTGTTTAGGGAACTTATCAGAACCCAAGGCATATTGTCACATGCGTCAGAATAAAACAAAGCTTCTGAAACAAAGGGAAAGTCAACACAGTAATGGTGTTATGTAAGTCTGGGAAACTCGGTCAGCGGAAATACATGTTTGGGCTAATTCTGGTATTATATGCTGAAACAGTCCTGAGATGCAGTCATTAGTTCTACAAAGGTTTTAAGCCCATTTCAAAGACTTCAGTTATAATACATATCCATGATGCTTTAATGATACACAAAGTGTGAATGCAACTGTTATAAGAATTTTAAGGTCTCAAATACAGAATAAATACTGTATTCATAAATGCTCACATATCTAAATGTGTCTGAAATAGTACAGGAGAGCAATCCTGAAGCCATTTTGACTCTCCCAATGACCTCAAATATTCCTCTGCAGTAAGGGAGGCAAATGGGGAAAGCCTTCCCATTGTCATTTTGCTTACAAATCCTGTCTTAAGGGCATAAAGGTAAAGGTAAAGGGACCCCTGACCATTAGGTCCAGTCGTGTCCAACTCTGGGGTTGCGGTGCTCATCTCGCTTTATTGGCCGAGAGCCGGCGTACAGCTCCCAGGTCATGTGGCCAGCATGACAAAGCCGCTACTGGCGAACCAGAGCAGCGCACGGAAAAGCCGTTTACCTTCCCGCCGGAGTGGTACCTATTTATCTACTTGCACTTTGACGTGCTTTCGAACTGCTAGGTGGGCAGGAGCTGGGACCGAGTAACGGGAGCTCACCCCATTGCAGGGATTCGAACCGCCGACCTTCTGATCAGCAAGCCCTAGGTCTGTGGTTTAACCCACAGAGCTACCTGGGTCCCACCCTCTTAAGGGCATAATTGTGTGTAAATAGGGTGAGACTGTGACCTGGATTCAGGAAGTAAAGTATTAACCATCACAAAAGAATGGCCAGACTGCCCGGGCAGTGCGAGATTTACCTATAAGCTAAACAAGCTATAGCTTAGGGCCCCACTCTCTTGGGGCCCCCCCCCAAATTTTTTTTAAAGGAAAACAAAACAAAACTGGATGTACATTTCCAAAATATAGGATAAAAAATAAAATTAAATAAAACCTACATACAGTTAGAGATTAATAATTATTTTACTATTAATATACTTCTTAATTGTATTTCACTATTAATAGCAGAGACATCACCTTGCTGACAAAGATCCGTATAGTTAAAGCTATGGTTTTCCCAGTAGTGATGTATGGAAGTGAGAGCTGGACCATAAAGGATGATCGCCAAAGAATTGATGCTTTTGAATTATGGTGCTGGAGGAGACTCTTGAGAGTCCCATGAACTGCAAGAAGATCAAACCTATCCATTCTGAAGGAAATCAGCCCAGAGTGCTAACTGGAAGGACAGATCCTGAAGCTGAGGCTCCAATACTTTTGCCACCTCATGAGAATAGAAGACTCCCTGGAAAAGACCCTGATGTTGGGAAAGATGGAGGGCACAAGGAGAAGGGGACGACAGAGGACAAGATGGTTGGACAGTGTTCTCGAAGCTACCAACATGAGTCTGACCAAACTGCGGGAGGCAGTGGAAGACAGGAGTGCCTGGCGTGCTTTGGTCCATGGGGTCACGAAGAGTCGGACACGACTAAATGACTAAACAACAACAATTAATATACTACTTCTTAATTGTATTTCAGTTCAACAATTACTTTGATAAAATACATATTTTGTTATGTGCAAATGGCTTTAGATACCTATTATGTCCATAAATTACCATATAGCATATATTCAACACGAAAAACAGTGACAATTTGTTGTTGACAAAGGACAGCTGGACACATAAAGTGCCCCATTACCTTCAGTAGCTTAGGGCCTCATCAAACCTAAATCTGGCCCTGTGCTCAGGTAATGCAATCAGGGACCATTATCAGGTATTCTGGCAGACAGGATTTCTGCTGTAGACCGCTTCCTATGATGTATGTATGGTGATTTTGGGGTGGTCTTTGGCTAAGGGGGTTGGGCAATGTCAAAAGTCTTTAAAGGTTCCTGCACACTTTTGTTCAGGGTCTCTCCCTCCTTGGAAGGAGTGGAGGGAACTCTGTTGCAACAGAAAAATAAATATCTGCCTTGCTTCCCACTGGATCCTACCTCCATCCATTCTTCTCTGACTTAGGGGACTCAGAGTCCCATGAGGAGCTGGGCAACAAAAGCCAGACCCCAATTTTTACATCAAGTAAAGGAAGAAGGCAGATAATGCAGACAAACGTATATGGCTTTGTGCAGAACTGATAGACATATCCTCAGCCGATATGAGATATGCTTTGTTCTAAGGTTTTAAATGGAATCTGATAGCATGACAAACTTTTATTATCTTTGCTTTTGACTGCAGTGTTGCACATCTGGTGTTTTATTTATTTATTTATTTATTTATTTATTTATTTATTTATTTATTTCTCGTTTCACAATATTTATATACTGCTTGGTTGTAAAAAGAAAACCTCTAAGCAGCTTACAAACGAATAAAACATTAAAATGATCAATTTAAAAGCCAGTTAGCTCAAGTATTTAAAAAAAACACGTTCAAAAGATGATTAAAAATCAACAGTAGTGAAAAAGAGATAAAATATATGCAACTGCCAAATGTACTGTACATCTAGCAAATATTTGACGTAAACATGTGAGTCATCTGCAATATAAAGGGTGAAACTTTTTACAACATAGAGATAAGTAAGTACAAAAACCTACCAACATTTGAAGTTCAGCCCGCTCTGAGAGTCATATAGGGCGTCAATAAAACAGGTGCTGACCTTCATGAGGAAATTTGACTTATAAAGGCCCACTTAGCTAGGCTTCTAGATTAAGCCACATTGCACTCTACGACCTACCAAAGGGCAAGCCTAGATGAGACTCTTTTCGCAGAGTTAGCGACTGCATGGATGCTTTTTGAAAAGCGCAAGGGAGAAGGAATCTGGAACAGGACTAGGGATGTCAGAGAATTCGCTCAGAGATGGAAACAGCAGCAAATGTTGATGCAATCTGACTGTTCACCGGAGATCAGGAATGGAAATCTTGCGAGAGAAGACAAGCAATGCTCGCTATCATCGTTTTCTTGGTTAGTAGTTACCTAAGTAATTAAATTGTTTCGTGCGTTGCTTTTCATGTTCTTTTCCACTGAAATTGATTACATAACTAATTACATTAATCCATTATGATTCTATGATTAATCACTTCAGTTTTGGCGACAGAAAATAGCAAGCCGGACAGCGGAGGTTTTCTCTGAAGCCCTTAGGCCTCTGCTCCCTCCTTGGGACCTCTGTGGACTTGACCATCCCCCTTTCCTTCTTTCTTTTGAAATGATTTTTATTCAATTTTTCAGAAATAAAACATAACAAACTAATAACTACATAAAAATACACAAAAACAACAAACATAATAAGAAAAAAACCACATAAATTTAAATCATTGACATATCTCCATTAACATCATTGTGGGACTTCCCCCAACCTCCCCTTCCTGGTCTTCCTCTAATTTCTTATTTACACAGTTTCCTTTCCAAATTTAAATTCTTAATTTACTTATTTAACCTATTGCATATTACATCATCTCTTTTTATCAACATTTTAAAGTCCAAATTTCCTCCAGGGACTTCTATATATTTTCCTTGGAATTTCACAGATTCAGATATTACAATGTTTCTTTAAATAAATCTTAAAATTATTCCATTCTTCCTGCACCGCTTCCTCCTTCCGGTCCCGTAGTCTCGCTGTCAGCTCAGCAAGTTCCATAAAATCGATCATTTTCATCTGCCATTCTTCCACTGTTGGTATCTCTTGAGATTTTCAGTTCTTTGCAAGCAATAATCTAGCTGCTGTTGTGGCATACAAAAAGAAGATTTTGTCCTTGTTGGGAATTTCCTCTCCTATAATCCCCAAAAGAAAGGCCTCTGGTTTCTTCAGAAAAGTGTACTTAAACACCTTTTTCAATTCATTATAAATTCTTTCCCAGAAGACCTTTAGTTTGGGGCATGTCCACCACATATGGAAAAAGGTACCTTCCTTCTCTTTACACTTCCTGCACTTATTATCTGATGCATGATACATCTTAGCCAACTTAACCGGTGTTAAATACCATCTGTACTGGCCATCCCCTTTTCAATCCACTGTGGTATGGTTGTCTAGCCTTGTTACCTGTGGGTAGCATGCTGGTGATGTAGACCCCTTCAGCCAGCAGGATTGTACCTTCTGCTCACTGGCTTGACTGCATGTATGTGTTGTACATGTGCCTGAGAACAGGCATAGCCAAAGAACAATGTCAGGCTGTTTGAAAGACCTCTTTTGCATAACAAGTGAGATTTGAAAGACTGATAACTTGATTTCGATTGAGAAGATTTGATATTATAAAATATAAACTGGGTGGAATGAAAATAAGATTTAACAAGCAACATCCTGATGTGATAATGAAATATACCGTGGATATTTGGAAGAGGATAAAAGTGCTATTGCGTGTTGATTTTGGTAAGGAGTACTCCTTGGACTCTGACTGACTTTAATTGGAGGACGGTTGCCAAATGACGCAGTTAATAAACCCGGGCTGCACAACACAAAAACCAGAGGGAGAGAAGCCGAAAAGAATTTACAATTTACGATCCTTCAACATAACAGGCAGAATCTCCTGAAAAGGTAGAAGTGAAAAGCAGACGGGTGAATAAATAAATATTGCGGAAAAAGATGTTTGGACGTTACGGGGACTGAATGAAAGATGGCGACGGTCCGTGATGGAGCTTTTGGAGTCAGAGAGTCAAGGGGCAAGGCGATTGTATAGTGATGAAATACGGACTTAAATCCACACAGAGACACTGTTTGCTTTGATCTGTCTCGCTTGCTGGACTACATCAGTTGTTGCTTGCCTCTCATTCTTCCAACCCAAGATCTCAACCTTTATAGCCTCGGCAGTGGTGGAACTTCAAGCTCCAGCGGCGGGGGGGGGGGGGGGAGGGGAGAGCAGGTGGGGGCGTGGCTGGTGTGCGTCCCAGGGGGCATGGCACGCTGCCCACACCCGTTCCTCCACCAGTGTGCCTCAGTTAGCCCCAGAAGGCCCAACCTGGGGTGAACCAGGGATGCCTTAACCTGACTTTGTTGAAGCCCAGTTCTGTCCAAATTAGACCAATTCTCTTTGAGATTTGTAGTTTAGTCAAGTCCAGTGTGCAACCCTATTAGTTCCAGTTACAGGTAGGTAGCCGTGTTGGTCTGCCGTAGTCGAAACAAAATAAAAAAATTCCTTCCAGTAGCACCTTAGAGACCATCTAAGTTTTTTCTTGGTATGAGCTTTCGTGTGCATGCACACTTCTTCAGATACAACTATTACAACCCTTTTAGATACAACCCTATTAGGTATTTCTTCCAAATCTGATTAAAATGAGTGCATCCTACTATCTGGATTCAAACTGGAATGCAATGGTATCCAAATATAGACCAAAATCTCATTCTTGGTCCCAGGAACAACCACACAAAGCTGGGCCCTGATATCTTGAGGGGTGCCTAGGTCAGGGCAGTTTGAAACACTTTGGTCCAAAATAGCATCTAACAGTCACCAAACATAAACCAAAACCCATTCTTCCATCGTAGGAACTGCCATATGAAATTGGGCGATGATATCTCCAGAGGTAAGTTTAGGGAAGTTTTTACTGTTTAATGCTGTATTGTGTTTTTTAATATTCGGTTGGGAGCCGCCCAGAGTGGACGGGGAAACCCAGCCAGATGGGCGGGGTATAAATAATAAATTATTATTATAAATCATATAACCAGTGCAGTTGGGTGCATTTCAGCCTGCCATCTTGAATTAAAATGGCAGGTGGCAGTTTCCAAACACTGACCAAAAGCAGCACCTCATTCTTGGAAATCACTGTGGCACATCTGGCAACAGCTTCTTCGGTTTGGACCATTGTGCTCTGCTATCTGGATTGAAAATGGTGCCCGGCGGTATCCTGACAGACAAAAACTGGTTCCTCCTTTTTGGTGACGATATCATTAGAAGCGTTCGAACTCACAGAGGACAAAGGGACAAACCACTTTCCAAAATATATAGCAATAATATTATAATTGGGGGGGGGGGATAATGCATCAATTCTGCTACTAAGGAAAAAATACAGCCGCTTCTTCCAGGTCCAGCTCGCCCCCAGTGCAGGCTATCTCTTCACCACACCTTATCAATGTAGCTTCAGACGTCATCGGAAATGGCAGAACAGTCCCATCCTGCTGCTCAGTCTATCATCGCAGTGTCCAATACCAAAGCAGTCCCAGCTGTCAGGAGAGAAAAGGGATTGGCTGAGGCAATAGGTGGAGCAGAATGATACACTGTCTGAGACATGTGGATCTGTGGCCCCAGCAATACCTCTCTGGCTCACTGGTAGGATCATGCTCCGATCCTGCAAACTCTACCCTTCTGACAGGCCAAAATGCAACCCAGTAGTGCTAGGGCTAGTCCAATCTAGTGCTAGTCCAACTTAAAGATGTTGTTGACATCTCCAAGTAGAATATCTTTGGATAGGACTATTCTCTTCTGCATAGTTGGTGCATTTTGAGCCTTCCACAGGCTACTAGTCCTGGATATACCGTACTTTTCCATGTACAAGACGAGGTTTTTTCCTTCAAAAATCATGTTGAAAATTGGGGGTAGTCTTATACGTGGGTAGTGCATTGTGGAGATGTGGGATTGGTTGCTGCCATGAGTCGGAGAATGTTATTGGTGGCTGTGCCAAGGGCTAGCGTTGATTGGCTGTCGTTGTGGCAATTGGTCGGCCTTTTGCTGCTTTTTGTGGCGAGGGGACAGAGGATAGGTGGCTTTCGCAATGCCGGCAGCAGCGGATTAAGGAACATATGCATTTCCCACCAAATAAATAGGCTAGCTTGATAGCCTTGGTGCATTTCTATGGATGGCATTGCGCAATTAAAAATAAATCTAATTGAAGCTTTTGCATGGCCATTCGAGCGCACCAAGTATACTTGAGGCACTGAGGCAAACGGCTGATTAATTAGCCGGCCTCCTGTGCTGAAAGCTACTCCCTTCCAGCCGCATAGCTGTCAACCTTTCCCTTTTCATGCGAGGAATCCTATTCGGCATAAGGGAAATTCCCTTAAAAAAAGGGGAAAGTTGACAGCTATGTTCCGGTGGGCAGGGAGCATTTGCAAAGTCCTGCACGCAAGGTTGGGGCAGACCCGGCAATGCTTCGCCCGATCCCCCTAGGAAGCACATGGGGGGCTTTTATTTTCCCTGTTTTTAACGGCGATCCCCTAATCAGTGCCTTTCCCCTAGCCCCATGGAGGAGGAGGGGAGCGCATGGGGCTTTACTTTTCCCCAGCCCCGTGGAGGAGGAGTGTTGCATTGGCCGGGCCACTGCTACAGGAGGGGAGCAGGAGGCACGTTTGGACGTGCAGGTAGAAGTCTCCCGCATGCAGCGCTCACACAGGGTTTCCAAGATGGTTGCCTTGAGACGGCTTTTACAGTCCCGGTGAGTCCGAGGCTGGACCGAGAGAGGAAGGGGGAAAGGAGGGTGAAGCAACGGCGGCGCAGCGAGAGGCTCAAAGCGTGGGCTGCAAAGACCCCTCAGCGACAATGGCGGGTAAAGCTCAACAACTTTGGGGAATCTCCTCCCCATTTTCAAAAATTTTAGTCCCCCAAAATAGGGGTAGTCTTATACAAGGGGGCATCTTATAGACGAAAAAATACGGCAACTGGAAATGTCTAGGGGTGGGTGAGGCCCTTCTTCATGTGCCTCCTCCACAAGAGGTCCAGAGGGTGGCAACAAGAGAAAGGGTCTTTTCTGTGGTGGCTCTTCGATTGTGGAATGCTCTCTCCAGAGAGTCTTGCCTGGCACCCTCATTACATGTCTTTAGGCGCCAGGCAAAGACATTCCTCTTTACTTAGGCCTATGGCTATTAAATAAACTATGGCCCATGAAAGTGTCAGGGAGAGGCCTGTTAATATGATGGCTATTTTTTTATTAGGCTGTCTGTCTTTTGATAAAGGGTGATAAATTAATAATAATAATAATAATAATAATAATATTTAGGCGCCAGGCAAAAATCTTTTTATAAAGAGGCCTTTGGCTTATTACCGTTCTATGGCTTTGTGTGTGTGTGTGTGTGTGTGTGTGTGTGTGTGTGTGTGTGTGTTTGGGGTGTGTGTGTTGGTTTTCTTTTCTTTTATTGTGTGTTCTCATTGTCATGTGACAAAGGTCTTTGAGAGCAGAAGCAGTAAAGTGTTGAAAATGCTGAAAAGTGCAGAATCATTCAGCATTCTGACTCACTATGACTTCATCCTGCGGATGACTCATTCTTTGTACAAGTAGTGTATCTATTACAGGAAGACACAGCGGAGCCAGGAAGGATAAACACAGTGAGCTCAGTCTGTGCTCTTAAGTTAGTGATAAAGTCTGCTAAGTCTCTTTCTCTCTGTGTGTGTTCTGTGTTCCAGTTCCTACTTATGCTGTTTATTTGTAAAGAAGTCTGTTTTGCCTCAGTAAAGCTTTATTCATCTACCGATGAAGACTCTGCGTTATAACTTCGCTGCGCAACACTCATTTTACATTTTTGTGTTGTGAACTGCTCTGTGATCTTCGAGTGAACAGCAGTGTACAAATTAAATAAATAATAGCAACCAGAATTAAATGCACAACAACAAAATGAAAGCCCAGGCAACCATTTTTAAACAGCTGCTCTTATAATGAAGTGCTGGAGCGGTTCAGGGGCAGGAGGTGCCTGATGCAGCTGAGAAAACGAGCCATGCTTCCTATTTCATTCACTGAGGCTGTCAGATGGGTAGGTCTCCTGCTCCCAATCTCTGCTGGAAGAGCGTTCCATAGCATGAGAACCCTAAATGCCCAGCTCCTGATTTAAGCCGATCAGGCCTCTGTAACAGGGCTGACAACTCCCGGTGGTCCTCTGGATGATCTCATTGACCAAGCCAGGTTATGAGAGCTCATATCAGACCCAAGTCACTCAGGTAAAAAGGTAAAGGTAAAGGGACCCCTGACCATTAGTTCCAGTCGCGGACGACTCTGGGGTTGCAACGCTCATCTCACTCTATAGGCCGAGGGAGACGCTGTTTGTCCGCAGACAGCTTCTGGGTCATGTGGCCAGCATGACTAAGTCGCTTCTGGCGAACCAGAGCAGCGCACGGAAACACCGCTTACCTTCCCACTGCAGCGGTACCTATTTATCTACTTGCACTTTGACGTGTTTTCGAACTGCTAGGTTGGCAGGAGCTGGGACCGAACAACGGGAACTCACCCCGTCGTGGGGATTCGAACCGCCGACCTTCTGATCGGCAAGCGCTAGGCCACCCGTGTCCCATCGTCACTCAGGTACTGTATATTAACCCAGGAGCATTGGATTTGGCCTGGTACCAACATCTGGAGGGCCAAGAAAAACCCTACTAGAGCTTGAGACTCTAAATCTCAGGGTTGTGGGTTCGAGCCCCACATTGGGCAAAAGATTCCTACTTTGCTAAATGACCCTTAGCATATACGCCATCGGAGTGCAAAGATCCGCCCAGCGCCCCCAAATTTAGTTTAGCCCCCAAATCTTCCTCCTGAAGCCTCGCAGGCAAAGCTTGAGAAAACTTTTCTCCCTCCTTTTGCTTTCTAAAAGACTCTCAGAATAGGGGACTGTGTTTCGGGCAAACTAGTCTCTTGGCTGGTCAAGCCCCCCGAAGGAGCTTCCAAACACTGCCCCCGTCCAAGACACAAAGGAGCCCTTCATTACCACCAGCACGAGCCGCTGCCGCCATCGCATACATTTTCATGTATTTTAATGTTTGTTGGAAGCCGCCCAGAGTAGCTGGGGCGATCCGGCCAGATGGGCGGGGTACAAATAATAAATTATTATTATTATTATTATTATTATTATTATTATTATTATTATCACTGCCTCCCGGGAAGGGGAACTGCTAGGATTGTGCCCGTTGGCAGGTCCAGTGGAGGGAATCAGGGTCTTGAAGGTGGCAGAGCAGGGGGAAGTGCACGTTGCTGCCCCTTCTTTGTTCTGGAGGTGCCTCTCTCTCCCCCCACCAGTTGTGGGCGGGGGCTGGGCCGGGCACAGGGGAGCAGCCTGCAAGGCGCGGGGCTGACTCAGCGCCACCTGCGCGATGCCAGCTGGAGGGGTGCGCGGCACTGGCAGTGGGGCGAGCGCTGCTCCAGACTGGCCTCTCCACCGCCGCCGTGCCTCGGGCTTGCCAAGTTTCATCTCATTCGGCCGTGCTCTGTGACCTGCTCCTGCCCACGGGGGTCCCCGCTTGTTCGCGCCCCTCCCATAGCGCCGGCGCCTCAGCGTGGAAGAAGGGACCCGGCCGCGGACGAGCGCTTCTGGGAAGCACCTCCTCGCAAGCCAGCGGGAGGGCCAGGGTCCCCTGGGTGCAACTGCGTGGCCATAACCCGGCTCCCACCATTGGCTCGCACCCCTCCTTGCCCTGTGGCGCCTTCACACCAGACACCTCAAATTATTTCATAACAGGTAGACATTTCAGAGCTTAAGCGGCTTCAGCGGCGGGCACCTGGCACGCACACCCCAGAATTTGACGCTGGGGTGCCCTGCACCCCTTGCACCCCGGGTAAAGACGGCCCTGACCCTTCTGGTTCCTTCCAGCTCTACGATTCTATGAATATCTTTCAGTATGTCCCATGCCACACATACTCACCAGTTACAAGGCACAGAGGAATCGAGGCCCAGGCCACGTACAGGGACCACCCCGAATTATCACTTGGTCGCATACGGCTGGTGAAGATGCATACAGAAATCAGAACTAATAAGCCTAGGAGCAAATAAAACTCCTTAGAGCCTCATATAGCCCAGGGTCCCCTTTCCCCCAGTGTCCATCTGATTCCTCTGAGAAACATGCAAGCAGAAGCACAGTTGATGTGTAAAGCGGAGCAACTGGTTCAATCCTGGGCTCATCAAAGCAGGGAATGTTTCCTGCCTGAATCCCTGGAGAGCTGCTACCTGTCAGTGTAGACAGTACTCATACCCTCCAAAAGTCCTCAGATGAAAATAGGGACATTTCTCACTCACACACCCAACTGACCGTCCTCACACCATTCCTCATCCCAGTAGCTCTCCTCAGCCTGGTCTCTGACACACCCTCTGCTGTCCTGAGAAAACTCGTTAATCCCAATTTTATTGTATTCTTTGGCACATACCAGTACATAACTTTTAGAAAGGGGCAAGATTAGAGGTGGATGCACGAGCCATTTTTTAAAACAAATTCTAGGCTCTTCCCCCTCTTTCTTCCTGCCCAGGGCAGCCCTGCCCTCTGCCTGCGCCTCAGAGCTGGTGCATTACCTGGGCCTCAGTGGCAGCAGCCTCTCCTCCTCTTCGCCCTGTCTCCAACAGCTGCTAAGAGCTGTCAAAGGGAGGTCAGCAGCCACCATGGAGAGGCATGGGGTGCTCCCTGGCAGCTACCACTGCAGCCGCCACTCCTGCTCAGGGCAAGCACCAGCTCATCCTCCTCCCCAAGCTCAGTGGCAGCAGCACTAGGGGAGGAAATAGAGACATTCCCGGATCAAACTAGAAGCTGGGATAGCTTTCATCATTCTGGCACCGTCCCTGGGAAACAGGGACACTTGGAGGGTATGAGTTCTGGGCTGATTCAATATAAGGCTTCCTATGTTGAGCTCAGTAATAGTAACCCCCTATGCTTGTTTGACCCAGGTGGCGCTGTGGGTTAAACCACAGAGCCTAGGGCCTGCTGATCACAAGGTTGGCAGTTCGAATCCCCGCGACGGGGTGAGCTCCCTTTGCTTGGTCCCTGCTCCTGCCCACCTAGCAGTTCGAAAGCACGTCAAAGTGCAAGTAGATAAATAGGTACCACTCTGGCGGGAAGGTAAACAGCGCTTCTGTGTGCTGTTCTGGTTCACCAGAAGTGGCTTAGTCATGCTGGCCACATGGCCTGGAAGCTGTACGCCGACTCCCTCGGCCAGTAATGCGAGATGAGCTCCGCAACCCCAGAGTTGGATACAACTGGACCTAATGGTCAGGGGTCCCTTTACCTTTACCTTTATGCTTGTTTGACAGCCAGTGTGGCATAGTTGTTGGAATGTTAGACTAGGACCCGGGAAACCATGTTTCAGATTCCCCTCCACCATGAAGCTCACTGGGTGACCTTGATCCAGTCAAAGCCTCTCAGCCCGCAGGGTTGTTCTGAGGGTGAGCCACATTGGAGAAAGAAGTGGGATATCATAAATAAATTTCCTCTTCTTCTTTTTCCAGCCCCAATCCCGGAGGCTGCCAAACCTGTTGCAAGCATAGCCTTATCGTCCATGAATTTTCAGGATTCCCCTTTCAAGCCATCTAAAGGGTTGTAATCCTGTGCACATCTTTAAGGCCGTCTAAGATTTATTTTTGCTGGATTTCGGGTGGTATCAGCCCTAATCAGAGGGGACACCTTGTGTTCAATGGACGTAATTTGCTATGTGTATTGATTTCAGTTTTCCATTCCAGCTCAAGCCTTCTTGGCGTAGGATTTGGGGAGTGGGGGGTTATTTTGTTTTATTTTTCCAAGTCATGGGTTGGCTTTGAGTTAGTTACCAAATTCGAAGGAACATAGGAAGCTGCCTTACGCTGAGTCTGAACCATTGGCCTATCTCACCCAGTACTGCCTAAAGTGGCAGGCAGCAGCTCTGCGGGACTGAGGCCAGGGGGTCTCTCCTGGCCCTACATGGAGATGCTGAGGACCAAAGCTGAGACCTTCTCCGTGCAGAGCAGATGCTCTGGCCCCGAGCTACAGCTTGGCTGTCTGTGGAAGCAGATGCTTATGACACCCCCCACCATACCTGCGATGATGCTGAATATTGTTGAGATCCTTGGTCTGGAGATGCAGCCAAAGGAGCACTGGAAGACGATGGAAGAAATGCTTAACAAAGAGAAGCTTCCAGCTAACAACGCCAACATCATGAAGGTTCGGGTAGCCTGCATGTATGCTAGACGGAGGGAAGAGAGAACGGGGTTAAATGTATCAATGATACTGGACAATAGCGCAGCCGACTTCCCATGCAATATTTCCCTCCAGGGACAGAGAGATCAGTTTTTATCTGCTCCCTCAATGTTATCCCACTGGAGCGCACAAGATAAATTATGATGCCTCCTGATTTCAACTGCCCAGGCACCTTCACTGGGTTTAATCCGGCACTGTGTGCGTGTGTCTGTGTAGCATTATCCATAGTCACTCTGAACTATCAGCAGACTGAAGGACCACCGACTGCCCTGAAAACTGCAGGAAACATTCAAAATGAAGAGGACTGAGGAAAGAAGCTTTAGGTACTGTCACCACCCAGCTCCCACAGAAGTATGTGAAGGACCATCTTGCTCTGAGAGGAAGGAAGAAGAAATAGGAGCAGCTTTTTGCAAGCAATCTTAGCCAATCTATTGTAACATTAATATTTTGTAAAGTGGTGCTTATTGTAATAAACTTATGAAAAGCGCTTTGTAAGGCCCATCTGAAGAGCGGCACATACATAGGGTAAGTCAGGGCTTTTTTTCAGCCAGAACTCAGTTCTGGCACCTCTCAGGTGGGCACCATTGACATCATAAGATACCAAGGCATTCGTGGGGAGCTGTGGCACCCCCTCTTCTAGAAAAAAATGGCACTGAGGTAATAAATAATGAGAATAGCTCTAAGCCGCTTCAGGGTGCCAGATCTCTAGTACTCCTAGCCCAAGGCAAAGACGAACTTACGTGGAACTTTTATCCCGAGCAAATCACACTCTGAACCACGGCAACCTGCCCACAGCCCCATGTGCACATTGGGGTTTGATATCCAGTGCTGTGAGGACAGAGCCGTGATGTGAAGCACAAAGCAGAGGAGAGCAAAAAGCCCCGCAATAGCCTCCAGGCTGCACATTGATGGAAACGCCGGGTCTACGACTGCGAAGCGGATTCGGGATGATGAGCCCAGAGAAGGGAGATGTTCACGTTACTTCAGGTGTGCTGCTGACTGAGCATGGGTGTGTGCTGCCCTGCTGAAGTGCCGCTTGCCCAGCCAATGGCCAACTGCCACTACTCCGAAGTCGCACGTGTGACGTGATGCCTTCTGAACATTGTGCTGTCACAAACAGATGATGTCATCAGGCAGTGCGCTCTGTGCTAGGCCCAGGCGCTAGATCTTCCGCTTTCTGATGTCACTGAACTACAGCCAGGGGTGTCGAATTAGCCCCCCACACACACACATCGAGGGGGTCCGGCGTTGTGTGACATCATACGCACAACGTCATGCGCTGGGTGGAGGGTGCCAGGGGGCCGTTGCCTCGGGTATGCAGTGGGGGGGGACTCAGGCTCCCCCCCCCGCAGAAACCCCATTGTGCCCTGCCAGTGGCAGGGGCTGCAAAGCATGGAAAGTAAAGTTCACCCTACATGCATCCTGCTCCTGTCTGGCGTGCCAGCACTCACCTGCCAGTGGCAGGGGATCGAGAGCGCAGAGGGTGCAGGCAAGAGGCTGATTTGTTTGGAGCACCCTCAATACTGGGAGGGCCTCACCCCCTGGCCTCAAATATTGAAGGGGCTGAAACCCCTTCAGCCCCCTATAGTTGGGGCCCCTGACTACAGCAGGGCCTCAGTGAGAGATTGTGGGAGCTGTAATTCAGAACTCAGCCTAAATGTATTTATTATTATGGTCTCTGTTGTTGTTGTCTAAAAAATACATTCAATGTCCATGTACAGTCGTACCTTGAAAGTCGAATGAAATCCGTTCCAGAAGTCCGTTAGACTTCCAAAACGTTTGAAAACCAAAGCGGGGCTTCTGATTGGCTGCAGGAAACTCCTGCAGCCAATCAGAAGCCGCAGAAGCCCCGTTGGACGTTCAGCTTCCAAAAATAGTTTGCAAACCGGAAAAGTCACTTCCGGGTTTGCGTCATTAACTTTGGGAGCCAAAACGTTCGGGGAACTAAGCTGTTTGACAACCAAGGTTCTCTGGGTTCTCTGGATGGTTTGCAAGGGATGTACATCAAGTCAGCTCGTATGATGATGATGATAATAATAATAATAATAATAATAATAATAATAATAATAATAATAATAATATCATTGAATTGCAGAGTTGGAAGGAATCCCAAAGGTCTTCTAGTCCAACCCCCTGCAATGTAGTTAAAGCATCCATGACAGAGGGCCATCCAAGCTCTGCTTAAAAACCTCCAAGGAAGGAGAGTTCACACAACTCTTACTGTCAGAAAGTTCTTCCTGATGTTCAGTCAGAATCTCATTTCATGTAACCATGGGTTCGAGTCCTACCCTCCAGAGCAGGAGAAAACAAGTTTGCTCCATCTTCCATGTGACAGCCTTTGAGATATTAGAAGATGGCTATCATATATCATCTCAGTCTCCTCTTTTCCAAGGCGCCACACAACATTTCTCCCATCAAAGAAATGACGGTGACAGTAGGGACCCATTTTCAATTTAGTTATGTACTAAAAGGCAGTTATTAGTTATTTAGGTAAAGGTAAAGGGACCCCTGACCATTAGGTCCAGTCGCGGACGACTCTGGGGTTGTGGCACTCATCTCGCGTTACTGGCCGAGGGAGCCAGTCGTACAGCTTCCGGGTCATGTGGTCAGCATGACTAAGCCGCTTCTGGCGAACCAGAGCAGCGCACGGAAACGCCGTTTTCCTTCCCGCCGGAGCGGTACCTATTTATCTACTTGCACTTTGACGTGCTTTCAAACTGCTAGGTTGGCAGGAGCAGGGACCAAACAATGGGAGCTCACCCCGTCGTGGGGATTCGAACCGCCGACCTTCTGATCGGCAAGTCCTAGGCTCTGTGGTTTAACCCACAGCGCTGCCCGTGTCCCATCCACAGCGCCACCCGCGTCCCATAAATTTGTTATTTTGTTATTTAGTCATAAATTTGTTATTTAGTTATTTGTAAAAAGGCAGTCCTTAAATTTACATGGTATCTGTGCAAGAGAGGAAGATGGGGGAGATAAGCAGAACAGCTTGGCCATGCCCCCACTGCCATCAAGCTCAGTATTGTCTACTAACAGCAGTCTTCCAGACTTTGTTGCATGGGTCTTTTCCATCCCTTCCCACCCCAAACTGGAGATGCCTGGGAATGAATCTGAGTCCTTCTGCAGGCAGAGTCGTTGTTCTGCATCCGAGCCCTTACCTGAGTATGTTGAGTAAACACGAGAGAAATGAGCTCCATGCGTGTGTGATTCTAGCAGTGTAGAAACCTCTGCCTTTTGCATGGGTGGAATGTGGTCTGCTCGACGAAAGTAAGAGTGACGCGCCCCCCCCAAAGGTTGCCAAATAAGAGATTGTGGCCATGGGACTGAAGAAGCCCCCCACCCTGTCTACATCAGTGTTTCCCCATTCTCTTTGCATCAGGGTGGTTTTTGTTGTAACATCTAATTGATTGTCTAGTCCAGTGTTTCCCAAACTTGGATCTTCAGCGGTTTTTGGATTACAATTCCCATCATCCCTGGCCACTGGGCCTGCTACTTAGGGATGATGGGAGTTGTAGTACAACAACAGCTGGAGACCAATGTTTAAGAAACCCTGGTCTAGAGACAGATCACAATCCTGCATCTCCACTTATCTATAATTCAGAGACTGTAAGCTTCGCGGTGCAAACTCTGTGTTAAATGAAGAGAGGAATCTACCAAACATAGATTTCCTGCCCCTGTTTGAGAGCAACTCATGAAACTCTGAGAGCATTTGGATGTATTGTATTTTAATGCTCTGTTGAAAGCCACCCAGAGTGGCTGGGGAAACCCAGCCAGATGGACGGGGTATAAATAATAAATTATTATTATTATTATGTTGTTGTTTTTATTTCATTTATTGTTAAAATCATTTTGCACACAGCAGTCACTGAGAGAAAAAATAACCCTCTATCTATACAAAATTGGTAGCGCCAATATGTGTGGTGGATATTTGTTTTTCCAAATACTTCCATTTGAGGTAAACTTATAAAGCTTACTCAAGGTGCCTCCCGACTGTGTACCCTAAATTTGGGGTTGCACAAAAAATAAAGTGGGTTAAAGACATCTATTACCCTGGGACAACAAATCCATTTTTCAAAAAATATCAAAGAATCAGGGTTATATCCAATGTTAACAGAGGCCCATTAATTTCGATGAATCTACTCTGAATGGAAATCAGTGGGTACAACCCAGACTTTGTGTGATTGGGGAGGAGTGCCGGGAAATGCATTGACAAGTGAGAAATGAGTGAATTATTACTGGGAACACATATAAACACCTGACAAACAAATCAGGGCAAAGGCAGGATGAATGCTTATTGTAATATGACTCCCCAAGAAAAGACCAGGGTGGATGCTGAATGAAACTGGATGTGGTCTAAACTCCGCATAAGCTTTGTGCAAGTATATTGGGAGGAATAAACAGGCTGTCTGTGTCTTCCGTTAAAGAGAAAGTCACATTCAAGAAGACTGATTCAAACTTGCATGGGGGAGAGAAAGAGCCACATATCAAGGGATGGAGAAGAGAGAGGTTCCATTGCTTCCTATGACTTTCCAGGGGAGCCTGCTGGGATCAAAATTAGACCTCTTGATTTTAAATCCAAACCCACGCTTCCACTCTTATAACCAGGCTGCCATTTAGGCTTCAGAATCTGTGTGTTTGTGTGTGTGTGTGTGTGTGTGTGTGTGTGTGTATTCTTGCTGCCACAAGGTAAGCAAGATAAACAGAAGAATCACAAAAGTCATTTGCTCATACAAAATATATGGAAGATAGAGGCATATCATTTAATTCATAGACCTTCCTTTCTGCTTGATGAATAGAAGATGCCTGGCTTACTCATTCCTTATCTTTAACCCAGCCACTGAAGGAATAATAATATTGTTCATCATTATGGCAGATCAAGTTGATGGACTATGCCAAAATGGCAAAAATGACCAGAAGAATCAGAAATCTGGAAGACCAAAACTGGGAAAATTTATAATCTATCTTAAAAACCATTGTAAACAGCTAAAAAAAATTAGTGGGATTGGAATAACAGTTGTAGTTTAATGGTGAATTTTGGACACATTGGAGATGCAAAAGATTTGGATTATTATAGACTATGCATGAGAAAAGGACTAACAATAGGACCACAAATAGGAAGAGGGAAGTCCAGGAGATTCTGTGGAATCTTATTTCTATATTGTATGTTGATATGTTATTGTAAAATCTTAATTTGAAAAAAACCAAAGAAATAAATTTACAAAATAATAATAATAGTGTTCACCATCATTCTTAACTGGTAATAGCAGCATACATTAAGCTAATACGATACAGTCATACCTTGGAAGTCGAACAGAATCCGTTCCGGAAGTCCGTTCGATTTTCGTAATGTTCGACTTCCAAATCGCAACTTCCGATTGGCTGCAGGAAGCTCCTGCATCCAATTGGAAGCCGCGGAATCCCCGTTGGACGTTCGACTTCCAAAATAACGTTTGAAAACCGGAACAATCACTTCCAGCTTTCGATCGTTCGGGCCAGAACACTTGACTTCCAAGGCATTTGGGAGCCGAGGTACGACTGTACTTTAATCATCCTTCCCCTGCCCCTTGGAGAAGTCCTGTTCTATAGCATTCAATAAATAACTTCTAGTTTCTTAATCACCTTGCTGGAGTTATAAAAATGTAAGTTTTGTCATTAAAGTAGGGTTGCCATACATCCGGAATTTCCCGGACACAGCAGGTATTCAGTTCATGTCAGAAGTGCAGATCTTGGCAAATTTCATTAAAGATAGCTCAAAAACCCTTAGAGATTCTGCAATCAAAGCTCAACAACTTTGGCCAAAAAAACAAAACAAAAACAAAACCTCAACAAAAGCTCAACCACTTTTGTGTCTGGATTATCACTTTTTGAAATATGGCAGCCCTACATTATATTCAATTCCCCCAGTGCAGGCTGTGTCTCTGTGCCCCACTGTGTCAACTTGGCTCCAGGAGTCATCTGAAGTGGAAGCACAGCCTTTTCTTCATGCTCCTGTGGACACAGCAGTGTCCAAGGCAAAAGCCAGCCCACCTGTCAGGAGAGAAAAGGAGCTGGTTAGGGCAACAGATTAAAACTCCACGCAAGATATCTGGACGGCTGACCTTTCTGTAGAGCAGTCCCAAACTGTTCTGAGTTAAATAACACAGTAGACTAGTCTACACCAAGGTAAACCTTTAAATAAAGATGTACATTTCCAGCATTTCCCATTCAACAAATACTCACCAGTTATAAGACACAGAGGAAAGGTGGCCCAACCCATGCCAAAAGACCATCCATAATACATGGACTGGTAACTGCTGAGTGCTGCCACACGCCCTGTGAAGGTGGCCATGGCAATCAGGACGCAACCAGCTAGGAAGAAAAAATACATCAGGTTATAAAGTTACTTGTAAATTAAATCCTTGATGCTGAGCTGGAAGCTGCAGCTAGTGCAAAATGGAGAGGATCCACTACTCACTGGGGTGGAATACGACCGGCATATATACTGCGGCTGAAAGAAATGCACTGGCTGCCAATCAGCCCCTGTGCATGGTTCAAAATTAGTGTACAAAGTCCACTACAAAGGGAATCTGTTCCGGATGTCCGTTCAACTTCCGAAAACATTCGACAACCAGGGCACAACTTCCGATTGGCTGCAAGTGCTTCCTGCACTCAATCGGAAGCTGCGGGAGCCACCCCAGACTTTCGGCTTCCAAAGAACGTTTGCAAACTGGAATACTCACTTCGGGGTTTGAGGCGTTCGGGAGCCAAAACATTTGAGTCGCAAGGCATTCAGGATCCAAGATATGACTGTATAGCTATGGACCAGTGTGCCCTAAAACATAATCTCACCCACGACATCCCAAGCTGACCACTGTGCTCTGCAAGAGATGGCATCCTGCAGGTCCCAGCCTATGAGGAGGTCCGTTCCACATGATGTCAAAATCAGGCCTTTAGTGTGGTGGCACCTACACTTTGGAATTCCCTCTCATTATATATTGGACAGGCACCTTCTATATTGTCTTTCTGGTCCATGCTAAAGATGTCCCGCTTTCAACAAACGTGCTAAAATCCTTATCCTGGCTGGTATCTGTCCTGGATTTGAATTGATTGTGCATTATGTGATGCTGTTCTAAATAGTTTTTCATATTTGTGCTTGTTTATTTTTCACAATGTTTTCATATGCAGTTGTTTGACTATCCTTATACAGTATGTGTTGTTGTTGTTGTTGTTGTTGTTGTTGTTGTTGTTGTTGTTCAGTCGTTCAGTCGTGTCCGACTCTTCGTGACCCCATGGACCAGAGCACGCCAGGCACGCCTATCCTTCACTGCCTCTCGCAGTTACAGTATGTGTAACATATAATAAAAAGGTAAGTGTGCTATCACTCTGCAGTTCACTTGAACAGAGACAGGTGGCGATGTAATATACAGTGTGATGAAAGGTGGTAGATGGGTGGTCTAGGTGAAATGTAGAGGGACAGCTGGAATAGGTAGCATCCACTGCCCTGCTCTGCTGGCTCCTCTGCCAACTACTTGAGTGGCTCATGCTCCCAGGATCCAGAGGCACAGATCTACCAGCACTGCAACTGGCCATCTCCCAGTGTTGTTATTCCTGCCAGGCAAATTTCTCATCCCACTTGACTGTGGCAGCATGAGGTGAAAGGGGGAAGGTTTTAGAAGCATGCCATACATACAGTGTGGCATTTGAAGCAACCCCACACGGCTGCTTTCTAACTCCAACATAGCAGGTGGAAAGCAGCCTCCCTGGTGGGGCTATGAAAGCCCTTTGCATTCCCTCCCCCCTTATCTTTTGTAACTCTGAAACTGGAGGTGGAGAGGGGGAAGGGCATTTTTTTACCCTTAATCATATCCATCCATTTCAGTGGGTCTATCCTGAGTATAACTTAGTTCTGCCAATAGTGTTTTGTGAAATCGGGTTCTCCTCCCAGAGAGCATATGTTGCGGTGAGGTCAACACAACTGACTCTCTGTTGCAGTGGTGGCTAAGTTTGGATTGCCACAGCTACCTGATTGGTCCCTTGGAAGCATGGGACCTGTTCCGGCCCATGGGCTTGCAGAAATTGCTTCCAAGGGACAGATATATACTGCTGCACATTGCATTGAGATTCCTCTGTTTCGCTTCGTCCACTGGATCACCCGCCCACCCTCCCTATATTTAGGGTCTGTGTTGACCTTGCTATACCGTCGTGGGTCGTCTGCTTTTGGGGCAGGGGCCCAGTAGGAATTTTTCCCACTTGGCTGATTGGCTGGTGCCTTTTGGGTTTTGCCTACCATGCAGCAAATCATCACAACTTCGTAAAGTTTGCAGTTAAAGGTAAAGGGACCCCTGACCATTAGGTCCAGTCGCGGACAACTCTGGGGTTGCGGTGCTCATCTCGCTTTATTGACCGAGGGAACATGGAATCTGTTTAAACACAGTCTATAGCTCTGATTTCTGGGGTTTCAGGGGCTTCGGCTTAGTGTGGACGCAGATGCTCAGAACCCCCATGATACCTGCAACGAAGCTGGCTATAGCTGAGCCCTTGGTCTTGGAGATGGAGCCAAGTTGGAAGGAAAAGAAGTTGCCACAAAGGCCAATGCAAGAGACGGCTCCAGCGATCATCCCGAAGAACATGAAGGCTCGGGTAGCATAGATGAAATCTTTCAGGAAGGAAGGCAGGAAGAGAAAGAAAAAAGGTTAAATGCATCTGTGGGATTTGACAATAGCCCTGCAGACGTCCCATGTAATACTTTCCACCAGGGATGGATAGATCAATTTTTATCTGACACATATCAGTTTTGCATGCACTCTGTCCCATTTCAGAATTAATCTATATTTTTTAATAGAGAAGTCCAAATAAATATTAGTATTTAAAGGAATCTCCAACAACAACGAAGTATTTAAATACACTGAGGGCAGCATTTACTGGTGGTGCCTCTACTCCTACCTGCTTGGTCAGTTCTGAAAGTGGTAAAGTGGGGCTGTCACCAGTGGTGGCTGATGCCTATGGGTACTGGTAGGGCAGATGGCAGGGAGACCAAAAGTAAGTGGAGCAAGAGGGAATGTTGGACACAGTCAACCCTGGCAGGTGGGTGTTGGCTGAAAGCAGACCGAGGTTGGTGGGCCAATGCTCCATTTCCCCTAATGGGCCGGCCTCCTATTACTCCTCACCATGCTTACAGGCCTGTTGCATAACCCACTGCACTCCACAGGGGTTCATTCTTTCCCTCATGCTGTTTCATATCTCTATTAAGCTGCTGAGAGACGCCATCAGGAGAGGCAACTGGTTTAGTCTGTATTCTTCTAAGTATCCTTTGAAGCTTATCATAGGTTTGCCAACTTGAAGACTAGTTGCAGTGGGGAACCATGACTTGCTCAATGCCACTAATCTTCTCCTGCAATGCACAGCTTTGCAGAACTGAAGAGACACACCCAGCTCACACCGAGTGACATTGGGGCACAGCAAACCTGCCAAGAGCACAGTGCAAATGGAGTGTGAAGTCCAAAGCACTCCCAGGATCCTTTGCAACATGCAATGTTGTATGGGGGTAGGGGCTCCTTGGCAGACAAAAATGGCTTCCTGACAGCATATATTAAAAATTAAAGGTAACTTTTTTTACGAAAAGAGGGGACTCAAAGGATTCAGCTACACTGGTCAATTATAACATTTAAAATGTCTTCTAAAAATGTGACACAAGAGGGCACCGTAGAGCAGTGATCCACCGTCAATGGTAAACGGCATTGGGAGCCATATTTTTATAGTATTTTTATAGCATTTTTCATATCTGTCTAGACCCAGCCTCAGTGGTAAGAACTACCATTGCCTTTTATTTTATTTTTTTGCTGCCCACCCACAGCAGCCATTTTTTGCTGGCACCCAGGGTTGAAGAAGAATCAACTGCACACACCCCGCAGCATACCTTAGAAATGAACATCAGTTCAATCTGCTTTGGAATATCGCACCATAAGTACTCCTAGAACAAGACAGAGAAGATCTTACCTGGTACGCCAAGTATCGAAAGTGAATAACAAGTATAGATTGGTAAGTCAGAATCGCAAGCTACCCACAGGCCAATGTTCCCATTGCCACTTTGCAGCCAGTAGTCTGCGCCCAGGGCGATGAGGAGGAGGAGAAGGCTGATGAAAGCACAAACCACAGCGCTGATCTGCAGTATATGCATTGTGAGAACGGTCAGATCTGTGACTGAGGAGCACAATAGGGATGATGAACCTGGGGAAAGGAGACATCCACATTATTACACATCAGTTGCAGTTTGCGTTTGGGTGTGCTTTAAAGATGCACATGTGCTCAGAGGCCTGCAGCAGATTGTGCTGTCCTGGACAGACAAGGTTTTCAGGCTGTGCAGACTGTGATAGGCATTTAGATTTTGTATATTCTGGGTTCTGAGGGCGGTTTGCAAATTTAAAAATAACATGGGACCTCCTTCCCCAACCTGTTCTCATAAAGGGTATATATTATACATAAAGAGTATTTCTTTATGTACACATCCTTCTCGTCCACTCTCTAGAAACTGCTACGAGCTGCCCAAAGGAAGAGGCAGGCAGCGGCAGACATGAAGAGGCAATGGGGTGCTCGCTCACAGCTGCCACCATCGCTCAGGACAAGCGCCAGCTCATTCTCCTTCCTGAGCTTGGTGGTGGCAGCACTGGCAGAGGAAATAGGGACATTGTGGGATCAAATCAGTAGCCAGGCAAGGCAAAAAGCCATGAATTAAATATAAATTATTAACAGATATAAAGAAAAGAGGGGGCTTCGCCTTGCCGGATCTGAAACTCTATTATGAAGCCTCATGTTTATGTTGACTAAAAGAATGGATGACGTTGAAAAATACAGATATATTGAACATAGAAGGATGGGACAACAGATACGGATGGCACGCATATCTAGGTTACGATAAAGCGAAAGTACATAGGGTTTTTTTAAACCATGTAATTCAAAAATCTCTATACACAGTATGGGTCAGATATAAAGACTTTATATATTAAGGTTACCAGACTTCCCTGTTTCCCGGGGACAGTCTCCAGATTTACAAATCAGTCCCCATACAAAATCAATTGAAGTTGAAAAATGTCCCCGGAGTCATTGAAAAAAATCTGGTAACCTTATTACATCTATAAAGACACATTGGTGGCTTTCACCAATGGAGGCCTTTTCGGTAAAGAGAAAAAATATGGAACCGAATTGGGCAACATATAGAGAAATTCTAAAAGAAGAACAAAGCCAACTAAAACTGAATTTTTTTTTGAAGCAATTAGACATTATTGTACAGATTGGTTACAATATCATCAATTAAATGATGTGTTTAAATTAGATAAGAAAATTGGATTTGAAAAAGTGATATCAAAATTAGAAAATGAATTATTACAGAACAAATAGAAAATATTATCAAAAACATATACAGTAGATTATTGCTGGTTTGGGAGGTAGAGGATGAGGAGATCAAAGAAGTGATGATCGAATGGGCGAAAGATTTTGGATATCCTATCCAGATGAAGGATTGGGAAAGATTGTGGCAAAAAGACTTAAAAGTCACTGCCTGCTATACAATAAAGGAAAATTTCATGAAAATGCTGTACAGTATAGGTGGTACATGACCCCCAGCAAATTGGCCAAAATATATAAATCAAAATCAAATGTTTTCTGGATGTGTAATCAGGGCGAAGGAACAATGTATCACATGTGGTGGGGTTGTGATAAAATCAAAATATTTTGGAATACTGTCTGTGACGAATTTAAAAAAAAAATGTTTAGACAAACATTCTTTCTTTTTTTGGGGGGGGGGGGCTGAAGCCTTTCTCCTAGGCATTATGAGAATCAATATCCCAAAGGATAAGGAAAAGGTGTTCTTGTATGCTACAACCGCAGCAAGGATGTTAATTGCAAAGAATTGGAAAAGGGAGACTACACCGACAAAGGGAGAATGGCAAAATAAACTGTGTGAATATTTGGAATTGGCAAGAATGACAGCGGCAATAAGGTATCAACCCTACCAAAAACTTCAAAAACAATGGGAATGTGTAAATGGCTATTTGGGAAAACATTGTTCTCAAATCATACCCTTGATATGTGTTGAATAAATTTCACAAAGTCACAATTTAGATAGATAAGTTATATATTTTGTAACATAAAGATAATAAAGATAAACAACCCAATTGAAAAGAAAAAGAAGATAGAAGAAGCTGTAATGAGGTGGCGGGAAGTCACCGGGGAAGAATTATGAAAAATATCTGGTTTATAAATATGCATAAAGGTAAAGGGACCCCTGACCATTAGGTCCAGTCGTGACTGACTCTGGGGTTGCGGCGCTCATCTCTCTTTATTGGCCGAGGGAGCTGGCGTACAGCTTCCAGGTCATGTGGCCAGCGTGACTAAGCCGCTTCTGGTGAACCAGAGCAGCGCACGGAAACACCGTTTACCTTCCCACCAGAGCAGTACCTATTGATCTACTTGCACATTGACGTGCTTTCGAACTGCTAGGTTGGTAGGAGCAGGGACCGAACAACGGGAGCTCACCCCGTCGCGGGGATTCGAACCGCCGACCTTCTGATCGGCAAGCCCTAGAATCTGTGGTTTAACCCACAGCGCCACCCGCGTCCCATATATATGTATAGTAGATGTTAAAAATAAGGATTGGACTATGTATATATGACTAACAATGGAAAAATCTAATAAAAAGCATTTTAAAATCCAAAACAAACAAACAAAATAGGTAGCCATGATGGAAAAGCCTTTGCCCATCAGTGTAGACCAGGGGTAGTCAAGCTTTTTATGCCTACTGCCCACTAATGCATCTTTCTTGATGGTAAAATTTCCTTACCGCTTACCAGTGCTCGATGGAAGGAGGATTCAGCTTGTGCCGTAGAACCCCCTACCACCCACCTAGAATCCTGAAACGCCCACTAGTGGGCAGTAGGGACCAGGTTGACAAGCCCTGGTGTAGACTATACCGATCTTGTTAGGTCCATGGTCTGATTCTGTATAAGGCAAGTTTCTGTGCTCTAGGCTAGATGGAGATTCTGAAATGTGGCCATATTTCCCACTGGATAGAACATCTGTTTCTTATCCTTTGGATGGCACAGTTGGATAGAACATGGTGCTGGTAATGCCAAGGTTGCGGGTTCGATCCCCATATGCGACAGCTGCATATTCCTGCAATGCAGGGGGTTGAACAAGATGACCCTCAGGGACCCTTCCAACTCTATGATTCTATGA
Source organism: Darevskia nairensis (assembly GCA_034642065.1). Lineage (NCBI taxonomy): Eukaryota > Metazoa > Chordata > Lepidosauria > Squamata > Lacertidae > Darevskia > Darevskia nairensis. Next base: position 950,593 of record JAWWNI010000197.1, read on the forward strand.
TATAGCCTAGAGAGGAAGTTGCAAAAGTGTAAGGTCACCACTGAAACTATATTAGCATTTCAGCTTTCCCCAAGGTCCGGGGGTAGGGGAATCCGAAATTCTCATCTTTAATCTGGATTCCACCCTGCCAAGTTCCTATCCAGTAACTGTGCTGGAAATGCAGAATGTCGAAGTCTGGGGCAGAATTCACTTGAACCAGATTCATTCTCAGGATTACCAAACTGTCAGTTCTACTCAGGGATTTTTACACCTTATGCTGGTGCCGTCATGTTTTTTTTTTTTTGCTTGAATAGGTTTTAGGTCTCCTTGCAGATCAAGGCAAACCATTTAGTAGATCGCTGAAACAAGGGGTCGAGGAATAAGAAAATAAATTCTAAATGAAGTATCTAAATGAAATAATGTGCCGCTTAACCACTTTGTGCTGCTAACCGCCAGGGGCGAACGAAGGCTAACCGACAAACCGCCGGCTGTGCACGAGTTGCGCCACTACATACAATGCATGCGTGGCATCGCTACGTAGGGCGTATGTCCGCCGCCGCTACGTACAGCACATGCGTGCGACACCATGCATGTGTTGTACGTAGTGGTTTGCTGCCGGCGGCGTCCGAGCGCCATACAGACGGTAGCGGGATCCTCTGTTCACGGCTGCAGAGGCAGCGGAGGGATCCTCTGCTTGCGGCTGTACCGGTGATGCAGGGATCCCACCGCCATCCGTACGATGCTCGGGCAGTGCCGGCAGGAAACCGCTATGCAACCGCATGCGTTGTACATAGCTATTTGCCGCCAGCGCCACTCGGACACCATACAGACGGTGGAGGGATCCTCTGCTTGTGCCTGCAGCCGTGAAAGGAAGATCCTCCACATGCGGCGGCTGCGTGGTGGCTGCTCATGCCGCTGAGCTAGGGGGCGGTAGGGCGAGCACCCCGCGGGGTGCCTTCTTGTCAACCCCCCAGACATGGCACCCGGGGCGCCCCACCCCTGCGCCCCCTTGCAATGCCACTGGCTACCACCACCTACCCCCCACCCCCTCTGTAGGTTTGTTCAGCCTGATGGCACACCAACGTTTGCTGGTGCATGGATCCAGAGGTTGGGCATGAGTCTCTAGGTGTGGCCCTCTGTGATTGCCTAGTGGCGCCAGCTCTGATTGACAAGCTGGTGACTAATTAACCTATATGATTTCTCTAAATGGGTCTCCTTCGCCTTCGGATGCTGCTTGCCTGCCATAGAGCAATAACTGAAGAAACACATTTGTGAATCAAATGTTTCTCATGAGTTGTTGACACACTTTTATAACTTTGCATGCAGATGAAAATAAGTGAGCAGCAATAGGGGCTTTTATCGGTTTCGTATGCCTTGCTCCCATAATCATTCACAGATATTTTAAGAAAAGAATTCTATGCCTGAGCTGGTCTGAGGAGATGTAGTGTCACACACACACACACACACACACACACACACACACACACACACACACACAACCTGCTCTCCCTCCCTCTTTCCTCCTTCATTGTACACCCCTATTGCATCAGACTACAATCGCCTAGCCCAGGGGTCAGCAACCTTTATCAGCCATGGGCCAGTCTACCATCCCTCAGAGCATGTGGTGGGCCGGACTATATTTTGAAAAAAAAAAGAATGAACGAATTCCTATGCCACATAAATAACCCAGAGATGCATTTTAAATAAAAGCACACATTCTACTCATGTAAAAACACCAGGCAGGCCCCACAAATAACCCAGAAATGCATTTTAAATAAAAGGACACATTCTACTTATGTAAAAAGCTGATTCCCGGACCATCCGCAGGCCGGATTGAGAAGGCGATCGGGCTGCATCCGGCCCACGGGCCTTAGGTTGCCTATCCCAGTCGGGGTAGAATAATTCAAAAGTTTGATATATACATAATTTGTCACCAAATATCGCCGGAACAGAGTTTCCGGATAGCCAATCTGTTTCGTTCAAGGCTTCATCAGCCAGTCTTGATCAATTCTTCATCAGCCAGACCAATCTTACATGTAAGTAAATATAAACACTGTAGAATGGATCAGTGCTCATATGGTACTGTGGTCACTGATCCATTCTGTCCCATTTTCTGTAGATAACAAAAAAGCAGCCACTTTTCACATCTAAATGCTATGCCCTTTCCCTTAAAGTACACATTTTGCACTCATCCATCCCACCCAACCAGATATACATTCTGTATGTTCTGAGATGAATGTCTGCCGTAAAATACACATTTTTGTCCTAGAACCGAGCCACAAAATTCAAAGACAAAATTCAAATCCAATCTGCATACAAATTCAGGACTGCTTCACTTTAAAAAGTGGATCGAACAAATGTATCAGCAAAGTAGGCATCATCGAAATTAAAACAAAGAAGTTTATATGTAGCCCAGTGCAAAAATAAATAAATAAATCACTTTTAGTCCCTCTCATTTGTTCCATGTATCAAAATTCGCCAAGCTTCAGCTATTGAAAATTTTTCCTTTCCCTCCCGCATAAATATAGAGATGTTTAATCCCACCTGGCTCAGAATGCCTTCCTCTTTTCTTCAGGTGAAGTCTTCACTCTGGAACAAGTGCCAGGCATGCTCTGACTCCACCACCCATGGAAGTGTACTTTTCCTCTCTGCAGAGGCGGGGGAACCTATTCGGAAGGTCCGCCTCCGGAGGCTGATAGATCCAGTGGGATTCCAAAATGGTTCTGATAGGTTTCGTGGCTGATATGACTGACGCCCCTGTCGAAGCTCTGGCTGACCTCTAGAACACCTGGCTATTGACACAATTGCTCTGGCCGCCTTCTCCCACTTTGTGGAGCCTGTTTGGTCCCCTGGTATACTCCAGAGCTTAGGACGAGGAAGCAAGCCGGGAGACGGTTTGAACACAGGGGGAGGAAAGACCTAACACTGGTAAGGGCTCATTATCGAGCCTACCTAGTGGCAGTGAAGGCAGCAAAGAAGGCATTGCATCCTCATTATGTCGTCCGGCAGAGCTTTTCCGGGTTGTATGGGCCCTGGGGCCTTTTACATGCTGGCCCAAAGGAAGTGATAGAACCAACGGTAGGTCTTTGTGACTTGTTTGCAAAGCATTTTGAGGATAAAATTGCTTGCATCCACCAAAATCTTGACTCTGCTGTTACAGTGGTACCTCCGGTTACATACTCTTCAGGTTACAGACGCTTCAGGTTACAGACTCTGCTAACCCAGAAATATTACCTCGGGTTAAGAACTTTGCTTCAGGATGAGAACAGAAATCGGGCAGCGGCGGCACAGCGGCAGGGGGAGGCCCCATTAGCTAAAGTGGTGCTTCAGGTAAAGAACGGTTTCAGGTTAAGAACGGACCTCCGGAACGAATTAAGTACGTAACCAGAGGTACCACTGTATAGCAGATGAATCTCATTATGAGCGGTATCTACATCTGCAGAATATGTGCAGATTGAAATCTACACTTGCTGGTTTCTGCAAATCAAACCACAGCTAAAGACAAAGGAGGAAGCCAGGGCATTAATTATTATCTCCCCCTGGCCAGCTGGCACTACTTAAAATAGATCTAACTGCTAGGAGCAGGGTAAGGAGTGGAGGCAGTGGACCGGATGTCTGGCCCATCAGCTTGAGGTTCCCAAACCTGCTCAGATGCTTTCCTCATTGTAGCTTCTTTATTATAGAATCATAGAATTGTAGAGTTGGAAGGGTCCGCAAGGGTCATCTAGTCCAACCCCTTGTAATCTTTGGCCCAAATGGGGCTCGAACGCAAGACCTTGAGATTAAGATTCTCATGCTCTACTGACTTTTCAGCTGAGTCAAGATTAATCCCCATTGGCTTTCTTTTCTTTTCTTTTCTTTTTGAAAGATTTTTATTAAAGCTTGAGGGGGGGAGGACATAGAAAAAGCAATATACAACAGTTTCCATCATATACAAAGCATCTTTTTTAAACATAACAACGAAAAGAAAGAAAAGAAAGAAGAAACAAGAAAAGAAAGAGGGTGGGAAGACTTCTGGTGCTCTGTCTACCAGCTTTGTTGCTCCACAACAACACTCAACTCTTCTACTTTCCGTACTTTTTATTCGCCAAACCCAGATATCACAAGTTCCTTTTCCTTTTCCTGCAAAAAGTCCATAAGGGTTTTCCAATCATGAGATTATTCCCCATTGCTGAGGAACAAGGAAGCCAGCCCAACCTCTGCCACCACCCATGGCTGAATATTGTTGTTACTGTTTGTCAGAATAATTAGGTTCTGCTAATTGTATCCTCTTAAGAAATGGAAAACAGCACACTTGAACATGACAAATGAGTGAGTCATTGAGGCTTGGTCCATAGCTGTAATGGAAAAAAACTGACAAAACAAGGTAGAAAGAATGAAAAATAAATAAATGGTAGTGACTCATTCCATGAACACTGGTGAAGAAACCCAGCCAGATGGGCGGGGTAGAAAAAAATAATAAATTAAATTAAATTAAAATTTATTTCATATTCATCCCAGAAAGGACGTAACTAGAGCCTACTCTCAACACTCAGAACATTATAGAGAGATCTTCTGGGATAAATGTTATACCATGTTTATTGCTGTATGAACCTGTACGAAACTGATTTACACCAAAATTTTATTTCTTTAAGACATTTCTACACCGCTTAATCATTTACCTTTCCAAGCAGTGGGCATTTAAAAAAAACAACAACAACTTACGGGATACAGGAATATCAAACAATAAAAGATGTATCATAAAACCAGCCACTACCTTAAAATGCCTAACGAAACAATAAAGTCTTAGTCATGCACCTGAAGTTCAAGGAAGTGCCTACATATGTAATCTTGGTTGGGGGGAGAGCTTCACTTCCTTGGGCCCACTACAATGAATGTGCCGCTTAGAGAAGCTGTGCTTCCCATGAGTTATGGGGACACTCCCTTTTACAAATCCGCACTCAAATGAAACAAAATGGGGAGTGAGAGGCACTTTTATAGGGTGTTACACCACTATGTGCTAGTGTGGTGTAGTGGTTAAAAGTGGTAGACTCGTAATCTGGGGAATCGGGTTCGCGTCTCCGCTCCTCCACATGCAGCTGCTGGGTGACCTTGGGCTAGTCACACTTCTCTGAAGTCTCTCAGCCCCACTCACCTCACAGACTGTTTGTTGTGGGGGAGGAAGGGAAAGGAGAATGTGAGCCACTTTGAGACTCCTTCAGGTAGCGATAAAGCGGGATGTCAAATCCAAACTCTTCTTTGCTCCCATGTCATTCACAAGTATTTTGAGAACTGTCAGATTGATGGACATTTTGGCTGGGTGTGGGGCTGAGGACACATGTTCCTGAGTATGGGGACTTGCACCCAACTGCTCTCTCCCCTCCCTTCCCTCATTGGACATCTGCATTGTCTTGAGCTGCAACTATTCTACACCCAACTTTGGTTTGCCTAGGAATTGCAACCTAACCTGATCGTGCCCCCCTTTGCTGGCATTGAAACAGAAAGGCAGGATAATAGGAGAGGAAGATATTTTTTAAACCCTGTAAACAGTGCCAGATTTATGTATCAGCTGAACAAGCTATAGCTTAGGGCTCCACTCTCTTGGAGCCAGAGGCGTAGCAAGCCCAGGTGGTACCCGGGGCGGAATTTTTTTTGTCACCCCCCCCCCACTTTAATTTTTAAAAAATTAAAAAGTGTCACCCCCCCTCTGATGGTGCCACTTTGCGAGGTGTGGGGGTTTTGTGTGTGTGTGTCTATTATCTCTTTTTTTCCCAATAAAGTTAAAAAAATAATAATAATAAAAATGTAAAAAAATAAAAATAAATAAAAATAAAAAGTGTCACTCCCCTCTGATGGTGCCACTTTGTGAGGTGTGGGGGTTTTGTGTGTGTGTATCTATTATCTCTTTTTTTTCAATAAAGTTAAAATAAAAAATAATAATAATATTTTTTAAAAAGTGTCACCCCCCTCTGATGGTGCCACTTTGTGAGGTGTGGGAGGTTTTGTGTGTGTGTGTGTGTGTGTGTGTGTGTGTGTGTGTGTGTGTGTGTGTGTCTATTATCTCTTTTTTTCAATAAAGTTAAAATAAAAAATAATAAAAAATGATAAAAATAAAAAAAAAAATTAAAAAGTGTCACCCCCCCTCTGATGGTGCCACTTTGTGAGGTGTGGGGGTTGTGTGTGTGTGTATTATCTCTTTTTTCAATGAAGTTAAAATAAAAAAAATTTTTAAAAAAAAATTAAAAAAATTTGGAACCCGGGGCGGCCCGCCCCCCGCCCCCCCCATTGCTACGCCCCTGCTTGGAGCCCCCACCCACCCAAAAAAAAAATTAAAGGGAAAAAACCTGGATGTACATTTCCAAAATATAAGATAAAAAACAAATAAAATAAAACCTACATACAGCAATGTGTTTTGTGTTATATAGGCTCCTGTGATGTAAGTAATGGGCCCCGCCTGCTAGCCTGCTCCCTAAAATATCACTGGTTTGCTCATTTCTATATATAGGGTACCTATATTCTGCATGTGCAAATGGCTTTAGATACCAATTAGGTCCATAAATTACCATACAGCATATATTCAACACCAAAAACAGTGACAATGTGTTGTTGACAAAGGACAGCTGGACATAAAAAGGGCCCCATTACTTTCAGTAGCTAAGGGCCTCATCAAACCTAAATCCGGCCCTGCCTGTAAAAGAACCTGCTGTTCTCTCATTCAGGAATCGTTTCTCTCGATGATGTTCAGCTCCTGTCATAGGATATAGGAAGTTGCCTTAAACCAAATCAGACCATTGGTCCATGTTGCTCCGTATTTTCTACACTGAGTGCCTGATCTACATCTTTAAACACCATCAGCCTGCATCATAGATTTGTATAATGGCACTATAATACCTGCAGTTTTATTTTCAATTCTTTTCATAATGGTCCCTAGCATGGAATTTGCATTTTTCACAGCTGCCGCATATTAGGCTGACATCTCCATTGAGCTATCCACTACCAACCCAAGACCTCATTCCTGGTGCATCCCTGCCACTTCAGACCTCATGAGCATATGTGTGAAATTAAGCCTTTCTTCCCCCGACATGCATCGCTTTACATAAGTATACATTGAATAGCATTTGCCATTTTATCGCCCTTTCACTCAGTTTTGAGGAGTCAATAAATGGATGTTCATTTTATTACGGGGAGGGGGAGATTTTGCACACAGCAGTCACTAAGAGAAAAATAAAGCATTTTATTTTATTTTATTTTAGAATCTCTTTTTGTAAGATTGCTAATGTCAACATGGTCCAGGCTCGCATATTTCTTTTTTCCGAATAGTTTCACTGGAGGTAAATTTAACAATGCTCAGTTGGGATGCCTCCAGATTGTCACTGTTCCGTGGGAAGGAGTCAAGTACAGGCTGTAAATTTAAGTTTGCGCAAATTAAGCGGATGAAAGTGCTTGGTAGCCCTGACACTACAAATTGATTTCAAAAACAGAAACAAGAGAGTTCCAGTCAATGCTACTCCTTCAGAGTAGATCCACTGAAATTAATGGGTGTGACTAACCTAGGTCATGGGTCTACTCTGATTAGAAATTAGTTGGCTACAACCCTTAGGTTGACCGGGGGGGGGGGGGGGGGAATGCACTGACAAGTGGTGTGTTTGTGTGTTTGGAGAAGTGATTAATGGAAAGACATATACAGATCCAACAGTGATGAAGGCAGGATGAATGCTGATTGTTGCATAACTGCCCCACAAGCAAATCAGAACGGATGATCAGTAAAGACCAGACACAGTCTAACTTCTGCCTAACCCTTTCTAGCAAGCACATCTGGATGAATGCTCAATAAGTAGGTTGTCTAGGGGAACTTTCTGTTAAAGAAAAAGTCACATTCAGGTCTAAGTAAAATGCCCCGAAGGAGCTTGGCAAGAAGAACCATTTTTCTCAAAGAACTTGCACGTTTGAGAGACGGACAGAGGAAGGCCTATCAAGAGATGGAGAAGAGAGAGTTTCTGCTGCTTCTAATAACTTTGCAGGGCTGTCTTCTGGCTGCAGAACTTGACCTGATTCTGAATCGAAAGCTGTGTTTCTGTCTTTTGTCCTTTTAGGCATGGGGATCTTTAGGTTCATTTTAAATATATTATTCATCATTAAAACCACAAGGGATATGAGACAAACAGGTGAATCGCAAAGGTCATGTGCTCATACAAAATATGAAGGCAATATCTCAAAGCGTATAATTTATTGCATAGGCTTTCTGCTCAATGCACAGAAGATGTCTGGTCTATTCATTCCTTATCTTTAACCCAGCCACTGACTACTGTTCATCTCTATTCTTCATTAATAATAGTTGCATATGCTAAGCAAATAATAACCTGTATATACTCTTTAATCTCTTTTTAAAAAATGTCACCATTAGGGGAAGGAATTATTTCCTTCTAAACCAAAGTTAGCCTGTCTTTTGCTCTCCTATGTCAGAAAGGCCAGTGGGATGGGATGCTGAGAGTTGTGCATTCTGTTGGTAGCTTTGTTCCACAGTACTGATTTAATTGATTCCAATTTGTGGTGAAGGGACCATGTTGCTGTTTCTTAACCCTAGTGCTATTATATAATGCATCAGTTTCGTCACGAAAGTATAGTTATTTCCTCCAGGTTCAGCTTGTCTTGGTGCATCCCACCTGATCAACATAGCTCCAGGCGTCATCTGTAATAGTAGCAGAGTCTTTCCCTCATGTTCATGCTGACTCATCTAAGAGGAAAGCCACCGCACCTGTCAGGAGAGAGAGGGGAATAAAACACCACCCAAGATATCCTGATCATTGACCCCAAGATTACTTCTCTTGCTCAAAGGTGGGAACATGCTCTGATCCTCAAACCCCTGCCATTCTAATGGACGGACATATACCGTATTGGCCCAAATATAAGCCACACTCCCCCCCAAAAAAATTCCAACCGCGAAAAGTTAAAGTGCGGCTTAAATTCGGGACCTTACAAAAACTGGCTTTCACGAAATCGCTGCTGAAACAGACATACGGTAAAACGGAACAAAAAAATGTTTTATTGCCAATTTGAGACTGTTGTGCAATTAATTCTAATGTCATTTATCGCTTTCCCCATATTTTACAGTGCAGTATTGATTTTTTTATTATTTGCATTTACGGTGCTATGGTGTTTAACCCACTTGCGGGACCTCTCTAGTACCCGTAGGATTTTCTTCTGCATTTGCCATTTACGGGTGTGAGTGCCTGAGGAATTTTAAGGGAGCGGCTTATATTCGGGTATTGTATTTTTTTTCCCTTTCCCCCACCCCCGAATTTTAAAGGTGTGGCTTATTTGTGGGTACGGCTTATATTTGGGCCAATACGGTATTTTCTTCCACAGAACTACATTCTTTGCACATTTGAGACTTTTGCAAGGGACAAGTCCTAGGTAGAAATGGAGGTGTCTAGGGATAGGTGGATCAGCCTAGCTCTGGCCTGTTAACAGTAGTATGTAAATTGCTTATTTAAATTATGCAAAAAATATTAAAAATGTATTCAAAAAATATTAAAAATGTATACATTTCTAAATGAATTTGATCATAAAATGCATATGTTGAAGCCAAGACTTCCCTCCCCAAGCCATTGACACCAAACTGGGAGGGGTAACTAATGCTGCAGAGGACATAATCAGAATTCAAAATGACCTTAACAGATTGGAGAACTGGGCACAAGCTAACAAAATGAATTTCAATAAGGACAAGTGTGAGGTTCTGCACTTAGGCAGGAAGAGGCAGATGCAGAAATATAGGATGGGGGACACCTGGCTTACTAGCAGTACATGTGAAAGGGATCTAGGGGTCTTAGTAGATGACAAGCTTAAATAAGTCAACAGTGTGATGCAGCAGCAAAAAAAGCTTATGCTATTCTAGGGCTGCATCAACAGAAGTATAGTGTCCTGATCAAGGGAAGTAATAGTCCCACTCTATTCTGCCTTGGTCAGAGCACACTTGGAACACTGTGTCCAATTCTGGGCACCACAATTTAAGAAGGATGTTGACAAGCTGGAACAAGTGCAGAGCAGGGCAACCAAGATGATCAAGGGTCTGGAAACCAAGCCTTATGGTGAGTGCTTGAAGGAGCTGAGTACATTTAGCCTGTTAAAGGGGAGACTAAGAGGAGATATGATAGCCATCCTCAAATATCTTAAAGGCTGTTACGTGGAGAAAGGAACATGCTTGATTTCTCCTGCACTGGAGGGTATGACTCAAACCAGTGGCTCCAAGTAAGGAGATTCCAACTAAACATTCAGAAAAACCTTTAATAGTAAGAGCTGTTTGGCAGTGGACCAGACTCCCACAAGAGGTGGTAGACTCTCCTTCCTTGGTTTTTAAACAGAGGTTGGGTGGCCATTTGTCATGGATACTCTAGCTGAGATTCCTGCATAGCAGGGGGTTGGAGTCTTTTCCAACTCTAAAATTTTATGATTTCATGTGACACATCAGCCAGAAATCCACTTGAGGATCCCAATTCAGTTTCTGCTCTCCCACACTACAGAAGGAAAGGATGGCAAAGCCATTAGTAGCCTAAAGACGTCCACCCTGAACACACATGATCCTGGAAATACTCAAGACAGTGTTGACTTTGATCATAAGAAGCTGCCTTATGCAGATATTCTCCTTGGTCCATAAGTCATTGGGCAGAAGTAGATGCTGCTCCCCACCCCTTTGCCAGAACCACCTACACTGTGGGGTAAGGCAAAATCAATTTGCAATGAGCTGCTATTTTTGGAACGAAAACAGTTTAACGAGGAGCGGTTTGCCGGGTCAAAAAAATAGATCTAGATTGTCTGTGGACGACATAGGGGGTGGGGAAAGTACTCAGTATCTATTCATTCTGGAATAATGAATATGCAGCTCTGGGGGAGTTCGTAAGGAATAAGGTCAATGAATTCCAAATTGCTGAAGTTTTGTACAAATGCACTTCTGTAGTCTGGAAATCCTGTCTACATACTCAGGTCAAACTTGATTCAGATGTTTTTCCTGCCCTTCGAGCTGAATCTGGGGAAACCTGATTCCTTCAGAGGGTAGGTAAGAAGGGAGAATGACATTTCTGAATGGTTCTCAATGCAAAACATACAGAAGTAATCCGTGCTTTCAGAAAAGCAGCACACCCAGGGGATTGGTTCACATTCCACCCTCTTTCTCTTTTGCTGATAGTGGAATCATGTGTATGGCATGTTACACCCGGAAGCTGTCCAATATGTGAACCTCACCCCGCAGCCAAAGTGGCATGCTGCCAGGGGCATGACTACATGATGGTGCTAAAGGTGTAGATCAGTCCCAAACTGTTCTGTAATGAAAGAATGCAGCTGGCAACTCTGTGCGAAGGCAAAGCTTTAAATGAAGATGTACATTTTCAGCACTTCTCATTTGACACATACTCACCAGTTACAAGGAAGAGAGGAAAGGAGGCCCAGCCTAAGCCAAAAGACCATCCGTAAGGGTCACTTGATACGTTCTGCCCTGTGAAGGTGGCCATGGCAATCATGACGCAAAGAGCTATTAAGGGGGGAAATGCATTAGGATATTAGATTATGTATAAATCAAATCCTGGAAGCTGACCAGGAAAACTCAGCTTGTACATAATGAAGAGGCTCAATTGTTCACCGAAGCCAAACAACACCATCAAATTATGCTGCTGCTGAAAGAAGTGTACTGGCTGCCAATTAGCTGCCAGCCAGGGTAGGCTCAGGGTGTGGGTATTGGTGTACAAAGTCCTAAACCAGTGGTGGCTAACCTTGGCACTCCAGATGTTTTGGAACTACAACTCCCATCATCCCTAGCTAACAGGACCAGTGGTCAGGGATGATGGGAGTTGTAGTCCCAAAACATCTGGAGTGCCAAGGTTAGCCACCACTGTGACCTAAACAGTTAGGAACCAGCATATTTAAATTATTAACTCACCCCCTACATCGCAAGCTGACCACTGTGTTCTGCAGGAGAGGGCATCCTGCAGGCCCCAGCCTATGAGGAGGTTTGTTCCACATTACAGTATGTCAAAATTGGGCTTTTGGTGTGGTGACACTTGGAATATGACTTGGTGCACAAATACTACTGCTCTGGTAAAGAAGGCCCAGCAGAGAATTTATTTCTTCAGACTTTTAAAGAAGAACAATCTGAGCAAGAGACTGCTGGTGTCCTTCTACCGAGGCTCCATAGATAGCATTCTTACATATTGTATTTGTGCTTGGTTTTCTAGCTGCACAGCCAGGGAGAGGAAGGTACTACAGAAGGGCATAACCACAGCCCGAAAGATTACTGGTCATCCTCTCCCATCTTTGGAAGAACTATACAGTTCCCGTTGCCTTAAAAAAGTAAACAATATTTTACAGGGTCCATCTCATCCAGGATATAGTCTTTTTGTGCTGTTTTTTTGTTTTGTTTTTATGGGATGGCATCCAATTTCATTGCACTTGTACAGCGTTGTACTTGTACTTGTACAATGACAATAAAGAAATCTTATCTTATCTTTTCTTATCCCTCCCACTACATATCTTCAAGCACCTTCTCTCTTGTCTTTTTAGTGCCTGGTAAAGATGTTACTCTTTCAACAAGCCTACTAAAATCTTAATCTCAGCTGGTATCTGTACTGGATCTGAACGGATCGATATGCAGGTGCTGTTGTTTTAAACAGATTTTTATATCTACGGTTGTTATTTTTCAGATTGTTTTCATATGCAGTTGTTTAACTGTCTTTATATGTGTGGCATAAAATAAAAAGGTAAGTGTGCCATCACTCTGCAGTTCACTTGAACACAGACAGGTGGCGATGTAATATACACTGTGACGAGAGGTGGTGGCTGGATGGCCCAGGTGAGATGTAGAGCGAAAGCCAGAACAGGTGGCACCCACTGCCCTGCTCTGCTGCCCTCCACTGCCTGCCAACCCAGCGGCTTATTCTCCCAGGATCCAGAGAACCAGGCTGGTCAGCACTGCTGGTGTCCACCTTCCCGTGCTGTTTCTCCTGCCAGGCAAATTCTTCATCCCGCTTGGTTGTGGCAGCATGAGGTTAAAAGGGGAAAGTCTTAGACGCATGCCATGCTCAAGAAGGGGGATGTGGTTTTCAGTCAATGGAAGCCACTGCTCCCCATAATGTGCCTTTTGAAGTCAACCCACATCGCTGATTTCCAACCCCAACATAGCAGGTGGAAAGCAGCTGCCCTGGCGAGGCTTTGAAAGCCCTTTGCACCCCCAAATTCTCCTTTGTAACTCTGAAACCAGGGATGGAAAGGGTTGGGGTTGCATTGCACCTTTTAACCACATGCATCAATTTGAGTGGATCTACTCTGAGTATAACTTGGTTCTGCCAATAATAGTTTGTCAGGTATATATATATCTGGGGTTTGAAGAGCTTGAACTGACTGCGGAATCAGATGGTTATGATGCCCAGGTTACCTGCAACAAGGCTGGCTATAGCTGCGGTCTTGGTCTTGGAGAGGAAGCTAAATTGAAAGTCAAAACATTTGCCACAAAGGCCAAGGCAAGAGACGGCTCCAGCAATCATCCCGAAGAACATGAAGGCTCGGGTAGCATGGAAGTAATCTTTCAGGAAGGAGGGAAGAGAAAGAAAGAAAGAAGAGGGTTAAATATATCAATGGGATTGAACAATAGAACTCATTCATGTATTAAAAATAGTAAAGACAGTACAGACTACTGTCAACTGTTCTTTTTTTGTTGCCCATAGCATCCATTTTATGGCTGTACCGACATAAACTTTACCAAGATATGAGTACCAGCATACACACACACAGAGAGAGAGTAAAGTTCTTAACTCTAGTCACACTGGGCTCTCATGGGGTTGAAGAACCATGAACTGCCTCACAGACTGCTGTGTACCTTAGAAATGAAAGTCTCTTCCTGTTTTGAATACCATACCTTGAGTACTCCTAGCAGGATGCATGGGGTGTTGGGGAAGGGCTAGAACCTCCAGTGGCAAACACATTGCGCTCCTTTTGGGATAGTCTGTCCACTTTTGGTCCCCACCCTGCAATCAGCTCCCACCTGTGGCTCCTAGTCAGCATGTGGCAATGGCCACTTCCCAGGAACGACTTTGACTGGCTGGCCAAACTAGGTGAAGCTAGGGACTCCCCCTGTGTGCAAAGAGAGGCTCTGGTGGATTGTGCAGACGAGATCAATAGTGGGTCTAATGATCCAGAGGGTGGGTTTTGCACATGCTGAAGATGGAAGTGAGGGGCAGGTGGGGCTCATCAACCTGGGAAGACATCTATAGCATAGGTGGTAATTCCCTGGGTGCTCGAGCACCCACAGACTTTCCCAAGAAGGGGCCGGGCACCCACAAATTTCGGTGCCAGGGCCATGCACGCTGCATGGCCCCCACAGCCCCAGGCACCCATGATTGCAGGGCCAAGCTGCACTCCTGATCTGTAGGACATCTAGGAGAAGGATGGAAACCTCTGCTGCTTTGTGGGATATCTACAGGAGAAGAAAAGGCTAAGGAGTAAACCCTACACAAATCCAGAGTGGAGTCCCTAAGACGGTTGGATGACACCTTAAATGTCTCCTTCCAGCAACTTCTGCAGCTAAGCTGGTACTCTGCTTTCCTTTGGACCACACCAGCAAGGCCAAGAGCACAGTCTTGTCACCTGAGCACCCCAGGACCTCCATAAACACTGCTCAGGCTTGCACCCTAGGGAGGTCACTTTGGTGCTGCTAACGCAGCGGTTTGACTTCGCTCCCAGAGGCACACTCAATTCTCACACTCACACTCAACAACAGTACTCGGAGCCGAAGACAGAGAAGTTCTTACCTGGCACATCCATCCCAAGTGAACGACAACCATCTTTGGAATAACAACCTACCCACAGGCCAATGTTGGAAACACTGGTTTGCAACCAGTAATCTGAGCCCAGGGCAATGAGGAGGAACAGGAGGCTGATGAAAGCACAAGCCACAGCGCTAATCTGTAGGACATTCATTGTGAGAATGCTCAGCTATGTAACAGAGGAGAGCAGTAGGGATGATGAACCTGGGGAAAGGAGATGCTCATGTTATTCTTCATCAGTTGCATTCCCTCCAACCTTCCTCAGATGAAAATAGGGACATCTCTCTCTCTCTCTCTCTCTCTCTCTCTCCCTCTCTCTCTCTCTCATTCATATGCTTTTCTTGTTCTCTTATTCTATATGGAAAAGAGGAACATTTGTCACTAACCTCAACTGACCCTCCTCGACCCTCCATTTTTTGTCTATCTCCCAAGCATTTTCTATCAGAAGAGGGGCAGGTGTAGGGCTGACATATTTAAAAAAGTAAAAAAGATTTACAAAAAGAATAACACACACCAATAAATGCATTTTAGAAAGGGGCAAGGTTAGACCCGGACACACAGAGTAGTATTTGTAAGTGGCCCTGTCCTCTGCCTGCCCCTCAGAGTTGGTGGGTCACATGGGGCAGGGCCTCGGTGGTGGCAGCCTCTCCTTTTTTTTCAGCCGCTCTCCAGCAGCCGCTAAGAACTGCCCAAGGGAAAGAGGCCAGCAGTCACTGCCATGGAAAGGCAACATGGTACTTTCCTTGCAGCTGCTACAGCAACAGCCAATGCTTGGGACAAGCACTGGCTCAGCTTGGCAGCAGAATAATAATAATAATAATAATAATAATAATAATAATAATATATTTATACCCTGCCCATCCGGCTGGGTTTCCCCAGCTACTCTGAGCGGCTCCCAACAGATTAAAAACAGAATAAAAGATCAAACATTTAAAACTTCCCTAAACAGGGCTGCCTCCAGATGTCTTCTAAAAGTCAGATAGTTGTTTATTTCCTTGACATCTGATGGGAGGGCGTTCCATAGGGAGGGTGCCACTACTGAGAAGGCCCTCTGCCTGGTTCCCTGTAGCTTCACTTCTCACAGTGAGGGAACTGCCAGAATGTCCTCGGAGCTGGATCGCAGTGTCCAGGCTGAACCATGGGGTGGAAACAACACTGGCAGGGGAAATAGGGATGTTCGAGGATGAAATCAGAAGCCAGGATGGCTTTCATAATTCTGGGACTGTCCCTGGAAAATCAGGGCACTTGGAAGGTATGCAGTTGCAGACTATGTTTAGATTTTTATTTTAAAAGGTCTACAGGAGATTGCGCTGTCGTGAACAGAAGATGTCCTCAAGTGCAGCAGACTGTGATAGGCATTTTGCATTTCTATAGTGCAGGTCCTCAGGGTGCTTTGCAAGTAAAAAACTGTTCCCTCCTGCCCCGTCCTGCTCTCACAAGGGATATCTTACGAAGGAGGGGTAGTGTTTACTGTAGTGGTCCCCAAGTTTTACTTTCCCTGGACCACCTGAAAATCACTGAGAATCTCAGACTCTCCAAGTGTCCTATTTTCCAGGGATGTCCCTGATTTAGAGAAGCCATCCCAGTTTCTGATTTGATCCTGGAATATTCCGCTTTTCCTTAGGATGCCCCTATTTTCAATGGAGAAATGTTGGAGGGTATGGAGTTATCCAGCCCCCTGAGTCATCTGAAGGCAATTCTGTATAGGGGGGTTCTTTAAAATGTTTAATGTTTTATTATGTTGGAAGCTGCCCAGACTGCTTGGGCAACCCAATATGATGTGTGGGGTATAAATAGTAAAATTATCATTATGGAACATTTCTCTTTGGAGAAATGTTGGTGGGTATAGAATCTTGGTGGCCCACCTAATGAGTTCTCTGCCTGTTTAGCAATTGCAATGTGCTCTGCTTGTGGTTGTGGCTGATGTTTATCTTTCCAAAAAATATGGAATTCCAATTTTCATGCAATAAAATATAACCCTTCACAGAGCTATAATCCCAGAATGGTAAACTGTCAATCCCTCTTCCCATGGAATTCTGGGAATCGTAGCTTTGTCAGGGAGTTGCCTAAAAGCTCTCAGCACCCTTTATAATTCCTAGGATTCTTTGGGTGAGGTCATGACTGTTTAAAGTGGTATAATAGTTATTTTAATGTATGGTGCTCATGTGGCCTAGGTGTACCAGATTAAATAATCAGATTGACAGATTAAAGCAGCCTGGGTTGAATTTAAAAGGTGTCCTCAATTAACTAAGCAACAGTTTTTTTAAAAATAATAATAATAATAAAGCTAGCTTTAACATAACTTCCCATATGCCCACTTGGAAGCATCATTCATAATACAGGAAATGCCTCTTCAAAGCAATTACTATTACTATATGTGAAATGAATAATCTAGAAATAAAATATGCTTTCCTTCGGAGCTACTGCTAATTGATATGCGGATTGATGCGCATATAACCAACCATTCAATTAAATTAACCATAAAGCATTTAAACTTTTTTTTTGCAAAGCAAACTAATACCCTATTTCCACTGCATTCCAGTTTCACATGCACTTAGACATCCATTCTTCCCTGTTTAGTGTTGTGACAAAAAAGCATATAAGTCTAGGGCTAGTTAACTTGAAAATGTGGATCGAACATACTTCTCAACAAAATAAGCATCATAGAAATTAGAACTTAGAAGTTGATTGTGTGTTTAGTTCTTCACAGCATGACACTAGTGCAAAGCAATAGATTTTAGTCCCTCACTGGTTCCATTTACGTAGTATCCAAATTAACTAACCAGCTTTTTATTGGGGGGGGGGGATTCCCTTTCCCTCCTGCATAAATCTAGAGAAGTTTCATCTCACCTGGCTCAGAATCGCCTCCTCTTTTCTTCAGGTGAAGTCAGCACTCTGCAACAAGTGCCAGGCATGCTCTGACTCCACCACCCATGGGATTTATACTTTAACAGGGATGGGCAGGATCTGCACCTCCTCTTCGAGGGCACAGCCCTTCTGTGAAAGGCCCCCATCTCTCTCCACCAAGCTTTGTGTTCATTTGCTTCCTTCTTGTATCTAATTTTTATTACATTTTCTGTTTTACAATTTAAAATACTCATTAAAATATCAAAGACTTCCTCTCTTTCCATGGTTCATTTTACATATCACAAATCCCTGTATATTTTACAAAAACTGTACCATTCAGCATTCCATTACTGCATCCATCAAAACTCATTTACACTGTTGAATTTATCTTAATGCTGCCACAATAATTTCCCATATATTCGATGGACGTTTCCCAATCTTCTCTAAACCTATGTTCTTCTTGTTCTCTTATTCTGTCTGTTAAGTCCGTAAGCTGCGCATATTCTATCAGCTTGAGTTGCCATTCTTCTTTGGTTGGGACCTCGCTCGTTTTCCATTTTGGGGCTAACAAAACCCAGGCCGCAGTAGTAGCATACATAAATAACCTTTTTTTGACACCTGGGAATTTCAGTCTGAATTATCCCCAACAGAAAGGACTCTGATTTTTTTTTGGGGGGGGGAGTACTTTTAAACATTTTTTTGAATTCATTATGGATCATTTCCCAATACTCGACCCTTTTACAAGTCCATGTCCATTTGCTTCCTTCATTTCTTCTCTGAATGGCTGAGCTGGCTTGGCACACTTTTTGCTCAGGCGTGAGAATCATTTCAGACTCCCCAACTGTTCTATGGACTCATCCTCCCATAGCTTTAATAGCAGCTGCTAAATCTGCAGACAAATGCAGTTGCAGCCGGTGGTACCAACTTGAAAAAAATATTGGGGGCAGGGGAGGCAGGTAAGCCCAACCCCACATAATCGATCGCATGGCGCAGTGCACACACACCATTTGAATGGCAATGCCCATCAACTTTGGGGGCTCCCAACCACCTCAAATAATTTCCTGAGGGTCCAAAGACCCCACAGCCCCTAGGAGTTGGCTTCGATGGCTGGAGCTGAAGATCAAACCACTACGAAATACTCAGGAGGAAGACAGGGTATTAATGATTCTCCCCGTCTCATCCACCAGCCAGGTGGCACTACTTAAAGGTACAGTAGGTTGTTTCCAGGTATAATTTCACACAGAGGGCCAGGAAGTGGAAGCAGTGGACCAGATGGGGATGCCTCATGGTCCATGTTTGGCCCACAAGCTTGATGCTCCCCAGCCTGCTCAGGTGTGTTCCTCATTGTAGCCTCTTTTCTATGTTCAGCTGAGTCGGGATGAATCCCCATTGCCGATGATCAGAGAAGCCTCTCACATCTCTGCCACCACTTGATTACTAAATTGTTGTTTTTGCCAGAGTAATTAGGTTCTACTTATGGCATCCCTTCCAAGTGCCCCTCATTCTCGTAACATTAGGGAGGGGAGTCCTGGGACAAATTTTATACTATGTTTATAGGAACCCATACTGAAGTTATTTATATCACAATGTTATTTTATTTTTATTAAGGCATTTCTATAGGACTTAATCATGCACGTTTGTAGGCCATGTGCATTAAGAAAACCAAAAAACCTACAGGAAACAGGAAAATATACAGAAAACAATACAATATACATCATACACGAGCCACTACCTTGAAATGCCTGCTGGAACAAGAAAGCTTTAGTCATGCATCTCAAGTGCAGGGAGGAGGTTGCTTTTTCGGCTTGGGAATCTGTGTGCTTGTGTTAAAAATATTCTTTATTAAAACCACAAGCTGTGAGACAAACAGAAGAATAACAATCGTCATTTGCACATACAAAGTATACAGAATTTGAAGGCCAAAACTCAAAACAATGTAATCCATAGATAATTCCTTTCTGTTTGATTCATACAAGATACCTGTCTTTCTCGTTCTTTACATTAACCCAACCACTGAATGAATAATAATATTTCTTAGTATCGTTCTTAACTCGTAATACTAGCATGTGTTTGGCCAATAATATACCGGTACTGTAAATATTTTGTAACCTCTGAAATGTTTTACAAATTTAACAGTTTGGGGGAATGAAAAAGGTTGCTCTCCAGATGTTGGTGAACTCCAGTTCCAATCAGCCCCAGCTAGCATGGTCAATGGCCCTATGGACAAGGATGATGGGAGTTGTAACTAGGGTTGCCATACGTCCAGATTTTCCAGGACATATCTGGGATTTAAAGGGTGAAAACATCGTCCAGGGGGATTTTCTTTTAATTGCCAAAACGTCCAAGAGCACAAACAGCTGTGCCCTGGAGGCGGAAGCAGCATGCCTCAGAGCGGGAGGAGCACCAGGGCTCTTTTGCGTGGTTCAGCTGGGGCACGGGAGAGCTCCCAATCCCCAGCTGAACTAGCCCCAGTGCTCCCCCCGCTTGTGGGCAAACCAGTTCCAGACCAGGGGCTCCTTTAACTGCTCAGCTAAGCAGTTTCACAGAGCCCACCCTCCCCCATTAATTTAATTTAATTTAATTTAATTTAATTTAATTTAATTTAATTTAATTTAATTTAATTTAATTTAATTTAATTTATTGTTTTATGTTCTCTTTTTTGGTTTTGAAGATATGGCAACCCTAATTTATAACACAACAGCGTTTGGAGGACACTATGTTGGCTAGTTCAGTAGTCAGTTAACGGATTCCAATGTGCTGTGAATTTGTTCTTCCTTAACGCTATTGCTATTGTTATCAGCTTCATCACCAAAGTATAGTCATGTCTTCCAAGCTCAACTTGTCCCAGTGCAGACTGTGTCTGTAACATCAACATAGCTCATCTGAAAATGTAGCACACTCTTTTCCTCATTATGTTCAAGCGGCATTCATGTGGAAAGCCAGCCCACCTATGAGGAGAGAAAAAGGACTGATGAGGGCATAGCCAGCGGGGAATAAAACACTATCTGAGATATCCAGATCACTGACCCCAGCATTACCTTCCTTTCTCATCAGGGGAATCATGCCCTGATCCTCAAAGCCCTGCCATTCTAACAGACCTAGTTCTCTCCCACAGAACTACATTGTGCATTTTGGGACTTCTACAACGGACTCTTCTTACCAGTTTCCATCTGTTTTCATAGGTTTTCAAATAGATGTATTGCGGGTTATTGCAAAATCAATCTGCAAAGAGCATGTACTTCTGCAATAAAACCCATTTATCAAGAAGTACTTTTCGGGATCAAAAAATAGAACTAGATTGTCTGTGAATAAAACAAGTGCTCTGTCTCCATTCATTCTATAATATATTATACAGTGGTACCTCGGGTTAAGTACTTAATTCATTGCGGAGGTCCGTTCTTAACCTGAAGTGTACTTAACCTGAAGCACCACTTTAGCTAATGGGACCTCCTGCTGCCGCTGCGCCGCCAGAGCACGATTTCTGTTCTTAGCAGAGTTCTTAACCTGAAGCGTACTTAACCCGAGGTACCACTGTAATTTGTACTCAGCCAAAGTCTCTGGGAGCGTTTATAAGGATTAAGGCTAGTGAATTACGAATTGCAGAGGTTTGGGACAAATGCATTTCACTAGTCCGCAAATCCTACTGACACACTCAGGTCATACTTGATTCAGATGCTTTTCCTGCCCTTCGAGCTGCATCTGGGGAAACCTGATTCTTTCAGAGTGTTGGTAAGAAGGGAGAAAGACATTTCTGAATGCTTTTCAAGGCCAAAAAATCCAGAAGTAATCCATGCTTGCACTAAAGAAGCACACCCAGGGGATTGGTTCATGTTCCACCCGCTTCCTCTTTTGCTGATAGTGGTATTGTGTGTACAGCATGTCACACCAGGAAATTGATCAATATATGAGCCTCCATCCGCAGCCAAAGTGGCACGCTGCCAGGGGCATGACCGCATAATGATGCTAAATGTGTATATCAGCCCCAGACTGTTCTGTAATGAAAGAATGCAGCTGACAACTCCATGAAAAGGCAAACCTTTAAATGAAGACGTACATTTTCAGCATTTCCCATTTGACACATAATCACCAGTTATAAGGAAGAGAGGAAAGGTGGCCCAGCCCATGCCAAAAGACCACCCATAAGAGGCTTTTCCTCCTGTATCCCCTGTGAAAACGGCCATGGCAATCATGACGCAAAGAGCTATTAAGAAAAAATACATTAAGATATAAAGTTGCTTGTACATTAAATATTCTAGGCTGACCCAGAAGCTGCTGCTAGTGAAATACAGTGGCTGAAAGAAGTGCCCTGGTTGCCAGATGGCTATGGGGATCAAGGATCAAGTGGAACTGGTTGTATTTAAGCGTTGTTGTTTTAAACTGTTTTTCAATTTATAATAGTTTTTTAAAATTGTTTTCATATTTTTATTTATTTATAATGTCTGATGTCTTACTGTGTTGTCATTTATTGGAAGCCACCCAGAGTGGCTGTAGCAACCCAGTCAGATGGGCAGTCAATAAATATATAACTTATTATAGTACTTGTTGTAGTAGTAGTCTATATTTATATTTGTTTTTAAAATTGTGTTCATATTTTATTTCTTTATAACAATACTTATATGCTGCTGAATTCTAAATATATGTTACAGAGGGTGACTAGAACAGCAAAAAGTAGCAGAGCTAGCTCACTAGTTCCTGCTGCCCTCTTGGATATTTGCTCATCTAGAAAGCAGAAGGAGAGGTCCTTTGTCACTCAGAGGAAAAACAGCAGTCCCACTTCTGCAGTACATTCTGCCTCTTCTTCCTCAATCTCATACAAGCCTGTTGTTTGTCCAGCCTCCCGCTTTGATCTGTCTTCAGTGTCCCACCATCATTCCCCTGGCTCTGAGCCTTCCTCCTCTGAGGCTTCCCTAGGGGGCTCTCCTGCTGGTACCTCCCACCGCTCCTTTTCATCCAGCCAGTGCCTGGCATCTGCTGGCAAAGTTGCCAGCCACTGCCAATCAATAATCCTACTCAAGATAGGATAGCCATGTTCAAATATATAAAAGGATGTCATATAGAGGAGGGAGAAAGGTTGTTTTCTGCTGCTCCAGAGAAGAGGACACGGAGCAATGGATTCAAACTACAAGAAAGAAGATTCCACCTAAACATTAGGAAGAACTTCCTGACAGTAAGAGCTGTTCGACAGTGGAATTTGCTGCCAAGGAGTGTGGTGGAGTCTCCTTCTTTGGAGGTCTTTAAGCAGAGGCTTGACAGCCACCTGTCAGGAATGCTCTGATGGTGTTTCTTGCTTGGCAGGGGGTTGGACTGGATGGCTCTTGTGGTCTCTTCCAACTCTATGATTCTAGGATCTCAAAGCAGCTGCCTTATTACAAAAGAATTACAGAAACAGACTGAAAGAGAAGTTGCTGAATTACAACTTATCACTAAACTGAAAACTATGGAGAGACCTAGTCTTAATAGAGATATTGGATTCCTGTCTCATTACATATGCTAATCATCTGCATACTATCCCTTGCTTTTTCCTGGAGGACTAATTGCAGTCCTTAACAATTATCAACAGGTTTACCATACCCATTGAGTCAATCACCCAACTCCTACTACCCTCCTGAGAAAACCCCCACCCCACCCTCCCGGGGTATATAAGGGTACTGTATCTGAAGAAGTGTGCATGCACACGAAAGCTTATACCAAGAACAAACTTAGTTGGTCTCTAAGGTGCTACTGGACAATTTTTTATTTTTTTTTATATATATTCATGAACTGTTGACACTCTTTTGTAGCTCTGCATTCAGATAAAAATATATGAATAAGTATAGAGACATTTGTAGGGTTTGTAATCCTCACTTCTATATCTTCTGCAAGGGATTCCCACAGGGTGGTATTGATGTTGCCAAGCTTCTTCTCACGTTTGCAGACATCTTTGTAACACAGAGTGGTCTGGTGCCAGAAGCCAGCTCCCCATAGAGCACGTGCTTGGGGATCCTGCCATCTTCCATTCTGTGATCATGACCAAGCCAGCTGCTGGTGAAATTGGACTTGTACTCTAAGAGTTGAGTTTTCTTAAGTAATGTACTGGAGCTTATCCAGTTTATAGCTCACTTTACTTTGTACCCATTCTTGTTTGTTTGTTTGTTTGTTTGTTTGTTTGTTTGTTTATTCATTCGATTTATATCTTACCTTTCTTCCCAAAGCATTTGCTCCCAAAGCATTTGTCCTTCCAGACCTGAAGGTCTGCTTTATGCAGTAGACATGACACCGACCGCCCCCTCCCCCATTGCCCACAGATTGGACCTCCATCTCCAAACAGCCCCAGTTTTACTATCAGCTCAGAGAACTGATGACCAGGAAGACATATAAACACCCCACAAATTAAGAAGAAGGCAGGATGAATGGATGCTCAATAAAGACTGGACATAGGAATACTGTAATAATTTTAAGCTAATCTCCACCTAACTTTTTTTGCAAGCATATCAGGATGAATAAATAGGTCATCTAGGTGAACCTTTTGTCACAGTCAGGTCTGATTAAATGCCAGAAATGAACTCAGGAAGAACTTGCATGTGGGTAATGTAGGTAATAGTTGTGCTGCATCTGATGTTTTGCAGGGATGTTTGCAGGTGCTAAAAACCATTGAAAAAGCATGCAAGCACCCTCTAAACCTCAGGAAACCCTTGAAAAACCCTTTTGGTAACCCAAAAACTCCACCAAAATTACTCCCTCCAAATCGCCTTTCTCAAACCTGAACTCTCTGCAGGCATCAGACTTGAGTGCAAAAGGCTCCTGGGATGCGAGACACCATTTTCGCACCATTTTTGTCATTTCCATGCTCTTTTAGGGCCATTCCCCCCCCTTCCATGCCACTTCTGGGTTCGCGGTGATGCATGCATGCACAGTCGTGCATGCCTTGAACATGCATAAATGGAAGGTTGCCTGTAAACCCAAAAGCATATTTCTGTCTTTGTAATGAGGTTGCCTTTTAGGCTTGGTAATCTGTGTGCATGTGTTAAAAATATTCTTTATTGAAACCACAAGCTGTGAGACAAACAGAAGAATCACAATAGTCGTTTGCACATAGACAATATATAGAATTTGAAGGCCAAAACTCAAAACAAACAATGTCATTCATAGATAATTTCGTTCTGCTTGATTCATACAAGATGCCTGTCTTTCTCATTCCTTACTTCAACCCAGCCACTTAATGAATAATAATATTGCTTAGCATCACTCTTAATTCGTAATACTAGTATGTGTTTAGCCAATACTATACTGCCAATATTTTGTAACCTCTAAAAAGAAATGTTTTTAGGGGAATGAAAAAGGTTTCCTTCTGAATTGGGAATAGCTTATCTGTTGCTCTCCAGATGTTGGTGAACTCCAGCTCCATTCGGCCCCAGCTAGCCTGGTCAATGGCCAACGGACAAGGATGAAGGGAGTTGTAACTAGGGTTGCCATACGTCCAGATTTTCCAGGACATATCTGGGATTTAACAGGTGAAAACACCGTCCAGGGGAAGGGGAGATTTTAAAAAAAATTGCCAAAAGGTCCAGGGTTTTCGGTTTTAGACAAAGCACACGTGTGCTCGGGAACTGCCTTCCAGGAGCACGATCATCTGTGCCCTGGAGGTGGAAGCAGCATGCCTCAGAGCGGGGGGAGCATCAGGGCTCCTTTGCGTGGTTCAGCTGGGGCACAGGAGAGCTCCCAATCCCCAGCTGAGCCAGCCCCAGTGCTCCCCCTGCTCACGGGCAAACCAGTGCCGGGCTGGCAGCTCCGTTAACTGTTCAGCTGCCGGGAGCAGCAACTGCACTCCCCACAGCCAAACAGTTTTACAGAGCCCCCAGCCCAGCGCTTTGACTGCTCAGCTGAGCAGTTTCACAAAGCCTACCATCCCCCTTATTATTACCATTATTTATTTTTAATGATTTTTTATGTCCTCTTCTTTGGTTTTGAAGATATGGCAGCCCTAATTTGTAACACAACAGCATTTGGAGGGCACTAAGTTGGCTGGTTCAGTATTCAGTTAACAGATTGCAATGTGCTGTGAATTTGCCATTCCTTAACGCCATTGCTATTGTATAATGTATCAGCTTCATCACGAAAGTATCGTCATTTCCTCCAGGTCCAACTTTGTCTGTGACATCAACATAGCTCATCTGAAAATGTAGCACACTCTTTTCCTCATTCTGTGGCAGCAGCATTCAGTCGGTAAGCCAGCCCACCTGTCAGGAGAGAAAAAGGGCTGATGAGGACATAGCCAGCGGGGAATAAAACACTAACTGAGATATCCAGACCATTGACCCCAGCATTACCTTCCTTTCTCATCAGGGGAATCGTGCCCTGATCCTCAAAGCCCTGCCATTCTAACAGGCCAACTTCTCTCCCACAGAACTACCTTGTTTGTGCATTTTGAGACTTCTACAAGGGACTCCTATTGCCAGGCATGCCACCATCTGTTTTCATAAGTATTCAAATAGATGCATTGTGGGATAAGGCAAAACCTATCTGCAATGAGCTTTTTTACTTCTCGGTTGTGGCGCCTGCCCTCTGGAATGCTCTCCTATCAGAGGTCAAGGAAATAAACAACTATCTGACTTTTAGAAGACATCTGAAGGAAGCCCTGTTTAGGGAAGTTTTTAATGTCTGATGTTTTATTGTATTTTTAATATTTTGTTGGAAACTGCCCAGAGTGGCTGGGGAAACCCAGCCAGATGGGTGGGGTTTGTTTGTTTGTTTGTTTGTTTGTTTGTTTGTTTGTTTATAAACCCATTTATCAAGAAGTGCTTTTCTGGATCAAAAAATAGATGCAGATTGTCTGTCAATGAAATAAGTAGCCTGTCTCCATTCATACTAGAATATACCGGTAATATCATTTGTACTCAGCCAAAGTCTCTGGGAGCGTTTGTAAGAAATAAGGCTAGTGAATTCCAAATTGCTGAAGTTTGGCACAAATGCATTTCACTAGTCTGGAAATCCTACTGACACACTTGGGTCAAACTTGATTCAGATGTTTTTCCTGCCCTTCGAGTTGAATCTGGGGAAACCTGATTCTTTCAGAGTGTTGGTAAGAAGGGAGAAAGACGTTTCTGAATGCTTTTCAAGGCCAAAACACCCATAGGTAAACCATGACTGCAGAAAAGAAGCACACCCAGGGGGTTGTTTCACGTTCCACCCTCTTCCTCTTTTGCTGATAATGGTATTGTGTGTACAGCATGCCACACCAGGAAATTGATCAATATATGAGCCTCCATCCGCAGCCAAAGTGGCACGCTGCCAGGGGCATGGCTGCATCATGATGCTAAATGTGTATATCAGCCCCAGACTGTTCTGTAATGAAAGAATGGAGCTGACAACTCCATGCAAAGGCAAACCTTTAAATAAAGACCTACATTTTCAGCATTTCCCATTTGACACATACTCACCAGTTATAAGGAAGAGAGGAAAGGTGGCCCAGCCCATGCCAAAAGACCACCCATAAGAGGCATTTCCTCCTGTCTCCCCTGTGAAGATGGCCATGGCAATCAGGACGCAACCAGCTATTAAGAAAAAATACATTAAGATATAAAGTTGCTTTCAACATATCCATTGGATGTGCTTCCAGGGCAAAGAGAAAGCAGGGCTGAGCTGGCCAAGCATCCATTGGATCTGGAACCAGTCTCACCGCCCACATGCCATAGCGTTGGGCTTGATCTGAACCTGACTGAAGCACCAGTCAGGAATTGGGCCAATCATCTTGCTCCCCCCCCGCCCACTACATATCCATTGGAGACGTGGTAGGTGGCTCCTCCACTCACAAAACCCTGGAGGTGGACAGAGGAGGATTGGATAGCACCTTTCACCATTGATTTCAGTGGGTCTGCTCAGAGTATAACTTCACTGGATTCAAGCAACAGCATTTAGTTCAGCTTGGCGCAGTCTCCAGCTTTGTGATCTGGGGCTTGAGGGGCTTGAACTGACTGGAAGAAGATGCTTATGACCCCCCATAATACCTGCCACAAAGCTGGCTATGGCTGCGGTCTTGGCCTTGGAGATGGAGCCAAGTTGCAAGCTGAAAAAGGTGCCACAAAGACTAATGCAAGAGACTGTCGGAAAACCAGCCGACTTAGTGGTGCGAAAAGAATAGACACCACACAACTGTGCACAGAAGTGGTGAGAGAGAGAATCCTCTTTTGCCCTCTCTCCCCCAAATATTTATTGGCATGTTTCTACAATCAGTCTTGTGCCATCTGGCAGGATGTTCAAAAATATACATTGAACAATCAGTAATATATCATCTGGTAGGATGTGTGGCGCCACCCTATCTGGTGGCTGACCTTACTGATAAGCATGTATCCTGAGTAGTGACTGGAATGCCGGGGGGGGAAAAGACTGTCCCCCACATGCCCTCTTTCTTATTCATTTTTGCATCAGTCAAAATCATACACCTCATTAGCTAGACGTTTATATTTGGCCACATACATCGCTCGAGTGACACCAGACGAACGGGGAATACTGGAACACCAAGTAACACTTTGAGAAACGAGGGAAGGCAAGCATTGAATAAAACAACATACAAAAATTAATAATACAACCCCCAAAATAACTCCCATCAACACCTTGCGCAGCAAAAAACCATTAGGGAGCCAGGAGGTTAACCAGGTCCAGGGATCAAAGCCATCGGGAGGGGCCAATGGGTTATGAGCAATCATTTCTTCCATATGATCAATGGTAGCAGAAATATTACTATACTGATCAGAAACATACATACAACAATGAGAATGAATTAAGGCACATACTCCTCCTTTACTTGCAAGAACAACATCCAAAGCAAAACGAGATTGCAGAGAAACTTCACGTACTTCTGATAACTCTTCATTAATGAATTTTAAAGCTTTAATGGTGGAGTTAAACAAAGCTTCAGTCCAATTTGCCAACCTATGCAAATCACGATAATTCATAGCAACTCCTAATGCTGGGAACAAGGATCTGGCCAATTGGGTCTCAGTATAATGAGTAATGGGTGAATTAACATCACGCCGATTTCTGAGGCGAACAGAGGGAAGCGTGTTTAACTTATAAATCAAAGGGACTACAACTCCCAATGTGCAAGTCCCAGCAAAATGTGAGGGTATGTGTTTATATGCCTTGCGACCACAAAGAAGCCAGAGATCGGTTTGCAAAAGATATGGCATTTGAGATGATGTTTTCCTCCAGCGGAAAGCCGCCCAAAAATGAGAGGCCATCTTATAAAAGTAATATGACTGATTAGAAATGGCTGGAATGGAACTATTATGGGTCCAAGCCTTTCCTTGATATGATTCATATGTATATTTTAATTGTGTGGCCAAATCACTCGCAAAGCAGGCACCATCCTTGCGAATTGATGTACTGGAATAATGTTGACAAGAAACATTTGCGAAAAAAGGTAACACGCGTCCACAAAAAGGATAGGTGCCCAAGGATGTACCTGGTCCTGTAAATTTAAAACAGATTGGAGCAAATTCCTGTAAAGACATGGTGAGTGGGGGCAAACGAGTCTGATCAATATCAAAATCATTATTAAAGGTAAAAGAAACATTAATAGGAATACTATGTAACATCATGCCTGACTTTCGAGAGGCCGGGGGTATATGCATGCAGATCCAACAATTAGAAGCGTCAATCAAAGAAGCAAAAGCATTAATATCCTTTACAAACGTATTATTGTCCCATATCTGGTGGTAAGATTCAGGGCGGCCTGCTTTACGAAGGGGAACGTTACGGCGTACTCGAGATGGATGTACCCAACCAGAAACGTTGGAATGCGCAGGCCAATAATTGCGAAGCCAAACGGGTTGATCAGGCGGGCAATAGGGACGGGTATGATAGCGGTGTCTCCAGGAGCAGCGGGCGTTCAAACCGCTGGGCAGGCGGCGTCCAACAGACAAGGTGAAGTAGGGCTGCTGTCGTCCTTCGTCTGAGGAGGCTTGAGTGTAGCAGATGGTGCAGATCGCCAGGGTCGTACACAGCGCGCGGGCAGCCACGTTGGGCGGCCATCTACGTCCACTGCTGCGTACCCTCGGCCCCAGGAGATGAGGGGAGCAGGCCCAAGCCATTCTGGATTTGGAGGTGTCCTGTAAGAAACAAGAGGTCGAGCCAAAGGCTCCTCTTTCCTGAAATGAACTTCAGCCGGAGTATGATTCCTGTTATGAGGATACAAAAGATGATTAAGAGTGAACAGCACACGATGTACCACTGAAGGGATTTCAGCTACCACTGCGTGGTGGCCCTCCAGTTGTTTAAACAAAAGGCTTTTAAAGGTAAGGTGCGCGCGTTCTGCAACAGCTTGACCTGTAGAATTAAAAGGAAGACCATGGGTTAATTTCACATCCCATAATGCACAAAAATCAGAGAATTGTTTAGAAATATATGCAGGCGCATTATCCGTTTTAATGCGCTGAGGCTTACCCATAACTGCGAAACAGCGCAGGGTGTGCTGAATCACATGTCTGGCTGTCTCCCCTTTTAAGGGGGTGGCCCAAATATATCCAGATGCTGTGTCCACAGTGAGGTGGAGTTTGGAAAATAGGGCCAGCAATGGAGTGTGGGTTACATCCATTTGCCAGACAGCCAAAGGGTTAACACCCCTTGGATTTACTGCATCAAAAGGGATCATGACAGGTGCCTTTGAACAAGAAGAACACTGTGACACAATATCACGTGCTTGAGAGATAGGAATTTGAAAGGATTTGGAGAGAACCTTAGCAGATTGGTGAAAGGTATTATGACTTAGAATGGGATCAGAGAATAAGGAGAAGCAAGAAGGAGCATCACGCAAGGCTGCATCTGCCAGGGCATTGCCCTGTGCTAAAAAACCTGGGTGACTAGTATGCGAGCGCAAATGAGCAACATAAAAAGGGTGCACACGGGCCTGGAGTAGGGATTGTAAGGTAAGAAAGAGAGAAAAGAGATCAGCATCCAGAGCAGGCGTGATATAGGCGATAGGGAGAGAAGAGAGCAGGCGATAGACATATTGAGTATCGACTATCAAATTAAAAGGAACAGCAGGGAACAATTGAAAAGCAAGTATAATTGCAGCCAGTTCAGACCTCTGTGCCGAATTTTGATGCCCAGTAAAGCATGAGACCCATTGCCCCCCCTCCTCCCACACCACCACCCCCCTAGTTTTGGAGCCATCAGTGAAGAGGGTGAGGGCAGAGGGAAGGGGAACATGAGAGAGGGGGGTATGCAGGGAATAGACAACTTGAGTAAGAAACGTAAGTCTGGGATCCGCAGGAGGATTGTGGAGAATAGTTCCAACAAAATCTGCTAAAGCCACTTGGGTAGTTTGTGACGTGGCAAGCAAGTGATTTGTCTGTTCCTGTGAAAAAGGCAAGTACAGGGAAGCAATGTCATAACCAGTCAGAGCGCGAGCTCGCATCCTCCCCTTCATAACAAGGTCCATTACTGCCGCTGGCGAAGTGTAAATGTTGCGAGGAGGGGTATGAGGGAGGTGCAACCACTCCAGAATGCAAATCCGCTGAGCAGGTGGGAGAGTGGGGACATATAATATCGCAGTAGGCATCAATGGTGTAGCGAAAATGGCTAAGGAAAGCACAATCCCATCTGCTTCTCCTTCCACCCTGTCCACCATGCTCTTGCGCAAATGGCAATTAACCATCTGGAGGGCCTCTTCCATCTCCTGAGTGACGGGAATAACATCAGCGGGGTCCTTGTGACCCTGCAGGGCCGTAAACAAAGGAGACAAAGTGCTGGTGGGAAGGTCCAAGTATGATTTTGCCCAGTTCAGATGTCCCAGCAGTTGCTGAAGATCCACCAGCCGGAGTGTTGTTGGAAAGGAAAGCTGTGGAACTACTGGTATTGCGGATTTAGATGTTATACGGTGTCCTAAATATAGGGCTGGTAGGGTCACCTGAATTTTTTCAGGGGCTATACACAATCCAGCTGAAGTGAGGGTTTGCGATAGATCCTGCAAAACATCCGCAGGAAGGCGGGGGGCCGCCAGTAACAGATCATCCATGTAATGATAACAAATGACCACTGGGTGGCGCCGTCGGAAAGGTTTTAAAGCCAGATCAACAAAATACTGACACAAAGTAGGAGAATTTCGCATGCCTTGAGGTAGTACAGTCCAGTGAAAACGCTGTGCAGGCCGTGAGTTATTATAAGCCGGAAGCGTGAATGCAAAGCGTTGCCGATCTTGCGGAGCCAGCGGAATAGAGAAAAAACAATCCTTTAAATCAATTACCATCAACTGGTAGTCTTTTGGAATTAAATTTAGATTAGGCATTCCGGGCTGCAAGGTGCCCATAGGCTGCATCTGGGCATTGACGCTCCTGAGGTCGTGTAAAAGTCTACCTTTGCTAGAATTTTTCTTATTTATTATAAAAATAGGACTGTTCCAAGGTGAGGTAGATTGTTCAAGGTGTCCTAAAGATAGTTGCTCAGACACTAGATGGGCCGCCGCCGCCAATTTGTCCTTAGGCAAAGGCCACTGCTCCACCCAGACAGGGACGTCTGTAAGCCAGTGGAGGGCTATAGTAGCTTGCGGCTTGGCAGGGGCGGCCCTTAGAATAAATTTGTCTGCAAAATGGTTTTTGATGCTGCTAGGATATCACGGCCCCACAGAGACATGGGGGTATCCAGGACCAGTGGATAGATAGAAATCTGAAATCCTGATGGTCCTTGTATCATAATGGGATGGACACTACGTTTTGCCGGCGTTTCACCTCCCACCCCCACTACTTGTGCTGCTACTGTGGTAGGCCATGCAACAGGCCAATCTTTGACAGAAATTACAGTCTCATCAGCCCCTGAATCCACTATGCCAACAATTTCACGCCCCCCTAGTACAAGTTTAAGGGTGGGTCGCTGTTCTGTCAAATGTATGGCTGCACCAATCAGGGTGGCATCATTTGTATCCGTGGGGGGAGGACTTACAGCCGGGGAAGGTAAAATAAGAACCTTTGCTACTGGGGTTCCTGATGGCAAATGGCAAACACGGTCAGCATACAGGGAAATAGAAATGCAGTCATATGGTCCTGTAATGACTCCGGGTACCGCATGCACTCCCACAACTTGTGCTGACTGCAAAGGCAACACCAAACAGCGAGTGGAATTGTCTAGGGCAAAACCACATGCCATAACAAAAGTCTTTTGAGGGCAGAAAGGGACAGAGAAGCGTGCATCCTGTGTCAAAAGTAATTGAGGCACTGCGCATTGACTCCCTATTAATTTGCCTGGGCCCTGGGGGGGCCCGCTTGGCAGTTTCCCTGGTTATTAGAGCCTGTATGCTGGTTGCCTTGATCTTGGTTATTGGCTGCTCGAGAATTTGCATTTGGATTGGATCGGCACTGGTTGGCCCAATGGAATCCTTTTCTGCAGATTGGGCATTTTGTACTTGGACGTTTTTGCTGCTGGTTGTTCCCTGACCTGCATTGCGCCCTGTAATGCCCCTCCCTCCCACATTGAAAGCAGGTCCTACCCTTCGCAGGGTTGTTGGACTGGGAGAGAGCGGCAGCAAGGAGTTTTGCCTTATATGACTCCGAGCCCACAGATTGGCAAGCTTTGAGCATATCAGCCACGGGCACATTAGGCTGGTTGGCTAGGTGCCTCATGGCAGCTCGGCAGTCTTCGTTGGCATTATCAAAGGCTAACTGGCGGAGAATAACCTCCTGGGCTTGAGGCTCTTCAATTCCGCGTCTGATGGCATCGTACAAACGATCCAAAAAGGTAGAATAAGGCTCTGTTACCCCTTGGTGAATAGAGCCCCAACGGGTGGCACGGGGCTCCTTAGGATCAGGCACCTTTTGAAAAGCCGCAAGGGCACACTGAGCAGCGGTTTCCCAATACAATGGGTCAGCAGCCAGCTGTTGGGCAATGGTAACAAAATTTCCCTGGCCTGTAAGAGCGTTTAAGACGTCATTCACGGTGACCATGACCGCGGCAGGAATTGCAGCCACCGCGGCTGCGTTTGCAGCTGCTGCCACAGCTGCTGCATGAGCTGCTACTGCTGCATTATTGAGATTGGTAACTAACTGGTTGGCTTGGGTAGTACACTGATAGTACCATTCCTGTAAAAATATGATGTTGGCCGAAGTGGGCAAGATGGTACGTGCTAGTATTTTGATGTCCTCTGGTAGGAGGCGTTGTTGAAAAATCGCACTGAGCAAGCCACGAGTATATAGGGACTGAAGTCCATACTTTTGTACTGACTCATGAACTTCCTTAATCATACGTATTTCAAATAGTTCATGACGTGGCTGTCCCCCTCCCGGGCCCGCTGGAACAATGACAGGATATAGACTTGGCGTGTTAGAATCCGTGGAATCAGAAAAGCCTAATAGAGGCTGTATTTGACGGAGCGCCTTAGACATGGGGGTAGTTACCTCCCCTTGTTTCGCTGAGGTAATATGAAGTGGCGGTGGCGGCGGCGGGGCTGATGGTACCGGGGGTTGATAGTCCGGTGGCTTAGGTGGTGCTGGAGGGGCGGGAAGTGCTGGGTAGATGGAGGCAGGTACTGGTGATGGTGCTAGAGATGGTCCTGGAGCGGCTGCCAGCAAAATATTCTTCGGGGAGAGTATGCTAAGGCATCCCCGGACTTTTGCCCATACACTAAGGACACGGACTCCTATACTGCTGTGTCCATAAAAATGATCTCCTACTCTATCCCACGAAAGGAGTTCCCAGGTCCCATCTTCTGGGAACCAAGGACAATGTTCATTAATTGCCTGTATTAAGGAGATCAAATCTCCTTCTGGGACTTGCTGGTTGTTGGAAGCCAGCAGGTATTTAAGATCTTTAAGAAATTTCTTTTGTGGGACGGACAGGGAAGCTCCCATATTTGCAGAAAAGTGAGGCTACTCACCGGGGATCCGAAGATGAAAAAGACGTCTTAAACCCTTGCCGGGCGGGTGAGCAGCGAAGGACCGTGCAGGATTCACGCGTCCTTGAAGGTTGCCAGAATGCTGAGACGAGCCTCACACGGGGCACCACTTGTCGGAAAACCAGCCGACTTAGTGGTGCGAAAAGAATAGACACCACACAACTGTGCACAGAAGTGGTGAGAGAGAGAATCCTCTTTTGCCCTCTCTCCCCCAAATATTTATTGGCATGTTTCTACAATCAGTCTTGTGCCATCTGGCAGGATGTTCAAAAATATACATTGAACAATCAGTAATATATCATCTGGTAGGATGTGTGGCGCCACCCTATCTGGTGGCTGACCTTACTGATAAGCATGTATCCTGAGTAGTGACTGGAATGCCGGGGGGGGAAAGACTGTCCCCCACAAGAGACGGCTCCAGCGATCATCCCGAAGAACATGAAGGCTCGGGTAGCATGGATGAAATCTTTCAGGAAGGAAGAAAGAGAAAGGAAGGAAGGAGGAGGTTAAATGCCCATAGTAGCCATTTTGTGCTGGAACCCACTGCACTTTAATCAAAATATTAATCCCCCCCCCAAAAAAAACCATGGAGTGAATGTGTTATCCCTAGTGACACTGGAATTTCAGGGAGTTGAGGAACTGTCAGCTGCCCCCCCCAACAAGTTTTGGTTTAATCCTACACCACTAGTACTCCGAGTAGAAGACCAAAAACTTACCACTCACATTCATCCCATATGAACCGCAAGTATAAATTGGCCTAGCATAAAAACAAAGTTTCCAGAGGCCAGTGTTGGTCAAGGCATTTGCCACCCAGTAGTCTGAGCCCAGGGCAATGAGGAGCAGCAGAAGGCTGATGGAAGCACAAACCACGGCGCCAATCTGCAGGGCCTGCATCGTGCGAATGGTCAGATCTGTGACTGCTCAGCGTAACTGGGGTGCCAAACCTGGGAAAGGGAGACACGCACATTGTTCCACATAAGTTGCAGTTTATTTTTTGGTGTGCTTAAAATTTGCATATATGCTGATAGGCCTACCGCAGATTGTGCTGTCCTGAAGATGTCCTCAGGCTGTACGTTTAATACTTCTCTGTTCCAGGTTCTCAGGGCGCAAGATAAAAAAACAAACTGTGCTGCCTTTCACCACCCTGTTCTCATAAGTGGTCCCTCCTCCCAAAAGAATTCCCACCTTGATCCTCTGAAAACTGCTGAGCGCCTTGGTGGACCACTTACTAATTTTACCTGCCTGTTGCTTAGCAAATATAATATGCTTTGCCCTCTTGCTTTTTTCCACCTCCTTCAAAAGTTTGATGGATAATGACTTTGAAGATGGCATTCTCTTGGACTGCCCTCAAGCTGTGGCACTCCCTCCTCACAGGTGTGAGTCTTGCACCATCATTATATACCGTAGCTTTTGGTGAATGCTGAAGACACACCTCTTTACCTTGGTCTTTGACACTGGAGATGTATAAATGATTTTTTTTTTTTTTACAAAGTACATGAATACTTTACTGGGTCTCCTCCATCTTTTGACACCGTTTGCCTGCAATATAGCAGTAGCTGGATAAATACATTGGTGCACTGGATTATAATTATAATTTTTATTTGTTTATTTAAATTATATACCACCTTATATCCACAGGTCTCTGAATCCTTCTCATGAACTATTGACACTCTTTTGTAGCTCTGCATTCAGATAACAATATGTGGATAGTGATAGAGACCTTTGTGGGGTTTGTATGCCTCACTTCTATATCTTTTAAGATCTATCAGATTGATAGACACTTTGGCTAGATAAATTATATGCCTGAGCTGAGGAATGGTGGCTTACAGAGATAATCGCGGGCACACACCTGCTTCCCCCCCTCCCCACACAACTCCATTGCCTCCAGCTTCAACCACCCCGGAACTACTTTTGCTTTGTACCTATTTGTGCCCCACTTAGTAGGTTAATGGAATCGAACAGAAGGGTAGGATGGGAGAGGAGGAAGACATGAAGGGAACCAAACAAATTGTCATTCATTCACTCAGGAGTCATTTCTGTGAATGGTATTTGGCTCAGGACGAATAACCAAATGGCATATATCTGCTCTCCTTCCCTCCCTCCCTTCTGCTCTCATCGTTCACCTTCATTAACTCGACCTCAGCCTTTGACAAAATAAGAGACATTTATGGAGAAACTGGAGACTTGGATGGACAGGTGCCTCTGCTGAGTTTAAATTAAGAACTTTAAGCTTCAAGTCAGAGTAGACCGAGAAGACCAGTTGTCAGAGTCAATAGACTCAGCCAGAGGGGTTAGACAAGGTTGTTCTCCAGCTCCCTTTTTGTTTAACATATATGTAAATTACACCATTGACCAACTTGCTAAAATTGAATATGCTGCTATAAGCAGATGACATGCTCCTGTTATCCCAGACCTTAAATTGCATATGAAGATGGTTGAAATTGTTTGGGGAAGTATGTAATAAACAAACGTTATGTGCCAATTATGCCAAGACCAAACTGATGGTATTTGACAAGCAGTGAAGCACAAATGGCAATTTGATGGCAATCTAATAGAATCATCACCTCCTTTCTTTAGGTGAAAGTCAGCACTCTGGAACAAGTCTCTGGCATGCTTTGACTCTGCCACCCATTCAATAGGGGTGGGCAGTATATCCACCTCCTATCAAAGGGTACCACCTTTCTGTGGATGGTCCTCATCTCTTTCCCCCGACTCTCTGCATCATTGTGCTTTCTTTTGACTTTTGACTTGCTGAATTGTGGGGTGGTAGGCTCTTTCTGGATACTGGTTCCATCAGAGATTAGAATGATGCACATATGCAATACCCTTTGGTTGTCCCACTGAAGATAGGCATTGTTAGACACCTGCTCAGGCCCACAACCTTTGCTGGGTTCACTGAGCTTCCTGCCCCTGCTCTGCTCCTTTAAACCATTAAGTATCCACTGGCCCTTTCTGAGTCTGCCTTCCTTATAGAGGAGAGATCACTGATTTTTTTTTTTTGACATAGTAATAATAAGAAATAAATAAAAATAAAAATGTGCACCCCGCCCCCGAGACCATTCCATTGTAACTACCCAACCTCCCAAAATTTCAACACCTCTTGCGATGGTTTGATCTCTTTCCATTTTAACAGTACAAATTCCACAAATACTTTCCATATCTCTTCAAAATCATTTCTCCTGCATATTCCCCGTCTTGCCTTAATAGCACATGTTAATTTATCATTAATAGCTACATCCCACACCTCTTTATACCATTCTTCCATTTTATATTCACCTTGCCCCTTCCACTTCCTAGCTATAATAATTCGTGCAACTGTCAATAAATTTGTGAGCAAGTCCTTCATAGCCTGTGAACCTTCCACCTCATCATAAATTGATAACAATGCTACCTCTGGACTTTCAGTCAGCTTTAACCCAATTTTTTTCAAATGTGCCTCTATTGCCTGTATATTTCCCAATGGATTTTTGATAGCAAGGTATCGTATGCAAATAAGCTTATTTACTTTTTTCTATTATTGCTTATTCCTTTTATATTTCTATCTTCTCTAATTACGTTGGCCAGAGTTTCAATGATCAGTACAAATAAAATTGGGGACAGGGGGCGTCCTTGTCTTGTACCCTGGGCTAGTGTTATTTGTTCTGTTATACCATTATTCACTACGATATATGCCTTGTTCCTCAAGTATAATTGATTTATTAATCCCTTAAATCGTTTTCCAAATCCTAAACTTTCTATAATCATTTTTAATGTCAACCATTCTACACAGTCAAAAGCCTTTAAAATATCCAGTGCTACTATGCCAGCTTTCAGTTTATTTCTTATTATTATGTTCTTTGCTGGGATCGCTGATCTTCCTGGTCCTGCTGCTGCTCCTTCAAACCATTAAGTATCCACTTGCCTTTTCTGAGTCTGCCTCCCTTCTAGAGGAGAGATCACTGATGGCATTTCCTCACTTGAGTAGGCTAAGCATAAGAGAAGGCAACCAGGACAAGCCCCTCTTCCAGGCAACATATTTGCTTACCCCACGTCAGATCTCCAGAGAGATGTTTCTGCACACCGAAAGCCTCCAGCTCACAGCTCAGTCCTTCTCTCTGCTTCTCCTTTGCTCTGTCTTCAAAGGTTACAACACACAAACAACTTGCAATAGGCCTTCAGCATTAGCAAGAGGAAATTATACAACCCACCGGGATTGCCTTTATGTTCCAGAAATGATCAAGAAGCCACTGGCCAACACCAAGGCAAAAAGTGGGCAGAGTAACAAAGGTTAACTTCTCTGTAGTCTTATCCTGTGTTGGGGAGACCGCCCCATCCCAATCTACCATTAGGCACCAATTCTCATATGGAAAATCCACCAGTCTATTCATAAGTCCTTTGTAAAGAGATAAGTGTGAATTTTGAAAGATGTTTTGGTTTGCGTATTGTTACAGATAGTGTGATTCAAATGCAAACTGAATCAAATCCCCACCCCTAGGGCTAACTTGGCTGTCTCAATCCCAATCTTTCCACGTACTGGAGCTTATGCAATTTGTAGTTCACTTTACTTTGCATCCGTTCTTGTTTGATTATCCATTCAATTTATATCTCACCCTTCTTCCAAAGGATTTGCTCCCAAAGCATTTGCCCTCCCTCCTGACAGCGGCCTTTTGGGGCACATATGTGTGCATGCCGGGCGGAGGCGCGGTGCAGTGTGGAAAGCCAACAGAACCCACTGCGCCAGACCAGCCCTCACCACCAGTGCCGCCGGGCATGTGCACAGGGTGAGGAGGGTTCGCAGAGCCCATGCGCCAGCTCAGCCTACCGGAGCCAAGCAGGGCTGTTCTGAGTCCTTTCCTGCCAGTGCAGAGAAGACCCAGGTTGGCCGATGCGGCCCTTCACTGGCAAGTCGTTGTCCCCCCTCCCCCGACACTGGCCAGGCAACCATTCAGTGAGGGGGCTGGGGACACGGTGATGAGACTAGGCTGGGCTCTGGGACCCAGAGACACCCAGTTGCAAGCAGAGTGGAACAATTCACCACCCCCTGCTACGCCTGTCTCCTGGGTCTGAAGTTCCCCATTTCTGCTTTATGCAGTGGATGAAGAGGAGGAGACACTGACTGCTCCCTCCTCCCGATGCCCACAGATTGAACCTCCATCTCCAAGCAGCCCCAGTTTTACCACCAGCCTGAGAGGCATCACTGGCTATTGATCCTCATCGATACTCACTTGTTAAGATAATCTATTGCTAGAGCATTTGGAAGTTCCAGAAGCAGCCTTATCCAGGGCTCATTTCCTTTTAAGGAGAGAGTGCTGAATGATTGCAAATCTTTTTGCAAAGTCTGGATAGTTTCCATATACAGTGGTACCTCGGGTTACAGACGCTTCAGATTACAGACGCTTCAGGTTACAGACTCCACTAACCCAGGAATACTACCTCGGGTTAAGAACATTGCCCCAGGATGAGAACAGAAATCACGTGGCGGTGGCACAGCGGCAGCGGGAGGCCCCATTAGCTAAAGTGGTGCCTCAGGTTAAGAACAGTTTCAGGTTAAGAACGTACCTCCAGAACGAATTAATTTCTTAACCCAAGGCACCACTCTACGTACTGTTCATGACTAGGGATGGATGAAGCGGCAAATTTCGGTGTATTTCCATTTCTCGTTTGTCCAATCTTCAGTTCAGTTAAGTTGGAGGGGAGTTTGTTCAGTTTATAGCTCACTTCACTTTGTATCCTTGTAACCCATTTTTATTCATTTACTTATTCAATTTATATCCTGTCCTTTCTCCGAAAGGAACATGGCAAGCCCATCGACAACTGCATAATCCCTTCTCTTACAATTAGTAAAAAATGCTTTATGATTTTAGCCTAGTCTTTTAGCTTCTTATTGTCACCCACTAAAGGTTTGCAAAGTTTGTTTTGAGTCTGCATCCTTACTCATTTGAGCCAGGTAGAGCCTCGCTGAGAAAGACTTCCTTCCCCAGCAAACCCACATCCTCATGAAAGCAACAAAACAGCAACTAAGAAAAGATGGGGGAGAGAGAGGCTCTGCTGCTTCTGGGTACATTATCCCCTGATGTCTAAGAGCAGAAACAGTGCTGCAAACTCCTTCTTCTACCCTCTTAATCAGACTGCCTCTAGGTTCAGGCATTTGTTACAGGTCTAGCTTTCCCCAGCACAAGGCTGTATGTGTCCCACCCTGTCTACGGAGCTCCAACTCAGTAGTTAAATTAAGATAATCTAAAAACAGTTAAGAACAACCACATTCTCTCATCTAATGATTTCTGGGTTGCCAGGAACTAAATGTTTCAGCTACCAAAGGCCTGGACAAACAGAAATATTTTTCATGTACTGTACATTTAGTTTTGCACAAATAAATGCATTATAGTGTGTGGAACACACACACAAAAATCTACTTTTAAGAGAGAAAGAGAGAGGCGGAGACAGAGAGTTAAATCTAATGCCAACCTACCAATGTAGATCCATTAGTTTCAATCGGTCAGTTTAGTTGGATACAACCTTGACTTATTTTGTTATGAATGGAGGCAAATGCATTGACAGGTGGGAGGTGAAGAACTGATGACCAGGAAGACATATAAACACCTCACAAACAAATTAAGATGAAGGCAGGATGAATGGATGCTCAATAAAGACTGGACATAGGAATACTGTAATATTTTTAAGCTAATCCCCACCTAACTTTTTTTGCAAGCATATCAGGCTGAATAAATAGGTCATCTGGAAAAAGCATGCAAGCACCCTCTAAACCTCAGGAAACCCTTGAAAAACCCTTTTGGTAACCCAAAAACTCCACCAAAATTACTCCCTCCAAATCGCCTTTCTCAAACCTGAACTCTCTGCAGGCCTCAAACTTGAGTGCAAAAGGCTCCTGGGATGCGAGACAGCGTTTTCGCACCGTTTTTGTCATTTCCATGCTTTTTTAGGGCCGTTTTCCCCCCCCCTTTCTGTGCCACTTCTGGGTTCGCGGTGATGCATGCATGCACAGTCGTGCATGCCTTGAACATGCATAAATGGAAGGTTGCCTGTAAACCCAAAAGCATATTTCTGTCTTTGTAATGAGGTTGCCTTTTAGGCTTGGTAATCTGTGTGCATGTGTTAAAAATATTCTTTATTAAAACCACAAGCTGTGAGACAAACAGAAGAATCACAATAGTCGTTAGCACATACACAATATATAGAATTTGAATGCAAAAACACAAAACAAACAATGCCATCCATAGATAATTTCGTTCTGCTTGATTCATACAAGATGCCTGTCTTTCTCATTCCTTACTATAACTTAATGAATAATAATATTGCTTAGCATCATTCTTAATTCATAATACTAGCATATGTTTAGCCAATACTATACTGTAAATATTTTGTACCCTCTAAAAAGAAATGTTTTTAGGGGAATGAAAAAGGGATCCTTCTGAATTGGGAGTAGCCTATCTGTTGCTCTCCAGATGTTGGTGAACTCCAGCTCCATTCAGCCCCAGCTAGCCTGGTCAATGGCCAACGGACAAGGATGATGGGAGCTGTAACCAGGGTTGCCATACCTCCAGATTTTCCAGGCCATATCTGGTATTTAAAGGGTGAAAACACTGTCCAGGGGGGATTTTTTTAAAATTGCCAAAATGTCCAGGGTTTTCGGTTTTAGACAAAGCACACGTGTGCTCGGGAACTGCCTTCCAGGAGCACGATCATCTGTGCCCTGGAGGTGGGTGCAGCATGCCTCAGAGCGGGAGGAGCATTGGGGCTCCTTTGCATGCTTCAGCTGGGGCACGGGAGAGCTCCCAATCCCCAGCTGAGCCAGCCCCAGTGCTCCCCCTGCTCACGGGCAAACCAGTGCCGGGCTGGGAGCTCCTTTAACTGCTCGGCTGCGGGGAGCGGCAATCACGCTCCCCACAGCCAAACAGTTTTACAGAGCCCCCAGCCCAGCGCTTTGACTGCTCAGCTGAGCAGTTTCACAAAGCCTATCATCCCCCTTGGACGCAGGTGGCGCTGTAGTCTAAACCACAGAGCCTAGGGCTTCCCGATCGGAAGGTCGGCAGTTCGAATCCCCACGATGGGGTAAGCTCCCGTTGCTCAGTCCCAGCTCCTGCCCACCTAGCAGTTCAAAAGCATGTCAAAGTGCAAGTAGATAAATAGGTACCGCTCTGGCGGGAAGGTAAACGCCATTTCCGTGCGCTGCTCTGGTTCACCAGAAGCGGCTTAGTCATGCTGGCCACATGACCCGGAAGCTGTACGCTGTCTCCCTCAGCCAGTAAAGCGAGATGAGCGCCGCAACCCCAGAGTCGTCCGCGACTGGACCTAATGATCAGGGGTCCCTTTACCTTTACCGTCCCACTTATTATTACCATTATTTATTTATTATGGTTTTTTTATGTCCTCTTCTTTGGTTTTGAAGATATGGCAGCCCTAATTTGTAACATAACAGCATTTGGAGGGCACTAAGTTGGCTGGTTCAGTATTCAGTTAACAGATTGCAATGTGCTGTGAATTTGCCATTCCTTAATGCCATTGCTATTGTATAATGTATCAGCTTCATCAGAAAAGTATCGTCATTTCCTCCAGGTCCAACTTTGTCTGTGACATCAACATAGCTCATCTGAAAATGTAGCACACTCTTTTCCTCATTCTGTGGCAGCAGCATTCAGGCGGTAAGCCAGCCCACCTATCAGGAGAGAAAAAGGGCTGATGAGGACATAGCCAGCGGGGAATAAAACACTAACTGAGATATCCAGACCATTGACCCCAGCATTACCTTCCTTTCTCATCAGGGGAATCGTGCCCTGATCCTCAAAGCCCTGCCATTCTAACAGGCCAACTTCTCTCCCACAGAACTACATTGTTTGTGCATTTTGAGACTTCTACAAGGGACTCCTATTGCCAGGCATGCCTCCATCTGTTTTCATAAGTATTCAAATAGATGCATTGTGGGATAAGGCAAAACCTGTCTGCAATGAGCTTTTTTACTTCTTGGTTGTGGCGCCTGCCCTCTGGAATGCTCTCCTATCAGAGGTCAAGGGAATAAACTACTATCTGACTTTTAGAAGACATCTGAAGGAAGCCCTGTTTAGGGAAGTTTTTAATGTCTGATGTTTTATTGTATTTTTAATATTTTGTTGGAAACTGCCCAGAGTGGCTGGGGAAACCCAGCCAGATAGGTGGGGTTTATTTATTTATTTATTTATTTTTAAACCCATTTATCAAGAAGTGCTTTTCTGGATCAAAAAATAGATGCAGATTGTCTGTCAATGAAATAAGTAGCCTGTCTCCATTCATACTAGAATATAATATCATTTGTACTCAGCCAAAGTCTCTGGGAGCGTTTGTAAGAAATAAGGCTAGTGAATTCCAAATTGCTGAAGTTTGGCACAAATGCATTTCACTAATCCAGAAATCCTACTGACACACTCAGGTCATACTTGATTCAGATGCTTTTCCTGCCCTTCGAGCTGAATCTGGGGAAACCTGATTCTTTCAGAGTGTTGGTAAGAAGGGAGAATAAAATTTTGAATGCTTTTCAAGGCCAAAACACCCAGAGGTAAACCATGACTGCAGAAAAGAAGCACACCCAGGGGGTTGTTTCACGTTCCACCCTCTTCCTCTTTTGCTGATAGTGGCATTGTGTGTGCAGCATGCCACACCAGGAAATTGATCAATATATGAGCCTCCATCCGCAGCCAAAGTGGCACGCTGCCAGGGGCATGGCTGCATCATGATGCTAAATGTGTTTATCAGCCCCAGACTGTTCTGTAATGAAAGAATATAGCTGACAACTCCATGCGAAGGCAAACATTTAATAAAGACGTACATTTTCAGCATTTCCCATTTGACACATACTCACCAGTTATAAGGAAGAGAGGAAAGGTGGCCCAGCCCAAGCCAAAAGACCACCCATAAGAGGCATTTCCTCCTATCTCCCCTGTGAAGATGGCCATGGCAATCAGGACGCAACCAGCTATTAAGAAAAAATACATTAAGATATAAAGTTGCTTGTACATTAA
Source organism: Darevskia nairensis (assembly GCA_034642065.1). Lineage (NCBI taxonomy): Eukaryota > Metazoa > Chordata > Lepidosauria > Squamata > Lacertidae > Darevskia > Darevskia nairensis. The sequence goes on from JAWWNI010000197.1 coordinate 995,052, forward strand.
ATATTCCAGGCTGACCCAGAAGCTGCAGCTAGTGTAATAAAGTGGCTGAAAGATGTGCCCTCGTTGCCAGATGGCTATGGAGATTGGGACAAAGGATTAAGTGGAACTGATTGTATTTAAGCGTTGTTGTTTTAAACTATTTTTTTATTCATAATTGCTTTTTAAAATTGTTTTCACATTTTATTTATTTATAATATTTGATGTCTTACTGTGTTGTCATTTGTTGGAAGCCACCCAGATTGGCTCTAGCAACCCAGTCAGATGGGCAGCCTATAAATATAGTAGTGGTAGTAGTAGTAGTAGTAGTAGTAGTAGTAGTAATAAAGGTAAAGGGACCCCTGACCACTAGGTCCAGTTGTGTCTGACTCTAGGGTTGCGGCGCTCATCTCGCTTTATTGGCCGAGAGCCGGCGTACAGCTTCCAGGTCATGTGGCCAGCATGACAAAGCCGCTTCTGGCAAACCAGAGCAGCGCACGGAAACGCCGTTTACCTTCCCGCCGGAGCGGTTCCTATTTATCTACTTGCACTTTATGGTGTGCTTTCGAACTGCTAGGTGGGCAGGAGCTGGGACCAAGCAACGGGAGCTCACCCCGTCGCAGGGATTCGAACCGCCGACCTTCTGATCAGCAAGCCCTAGGCTCTGTGGTTTAACCCACAGCACCACCTGGGTCCCTAGTAGTAGTAGTAGTAGTAGTAGTATATTATATACAGTCGTATCTTGGAAGTCGAAAGGAATCCGTTCCGGAGGTCCGTTTTAATTCCAAAAAGTTCTGAAACCAAAGCATAGCTTCTGGTTGGCTGCAGGAAGCTCCTGCTTCCGCCCTTTCAACATATCCATTGGATGTGCTTCCAGGGCAAAGAGAAAGCAGGGCTGAGCTGGCCAAGCATCCATTGGATCTGGAACCAGTCTCACCGCCCACATGCCATAGCGTTGGACTTGATGTAAACCTGACTGAAGCACCAGACAGGAACTGGGCCTGATCATCTTCTCTCCCCGTCCCCGCTACATATCCATTGGAGATGTGGTAGGTGGCTCCGCCACTCACAAAACCCTGGAGGTGGACAGAGGAGGATTGGATAGCACCTTTCACCATTGATTTCAGTGGGTCTGCTCAGAGTATAACTTCACTGGATTCAAGCAACAGCATTTAGTTCAGCTTGGCACAGTCTCCAGCTTTGTGATCTGGGGCTTGAGGGGCTTGAACTGACTGGAAGCAGATGCTTATGACTCCCCTTAATACCTGCAACAAAGCCGGATCTGGCTGCGGTCTTGGCCTTGGAGATGGCGCCAAGTTGCAAGCCGAAAATCGGGCCACAAAGACCAATGCAACAGATGGCTCCAGCAAACATCCCGAAGAACATGAAGGCTCGGGTAGCATGGATGAAATCTTTAAGGAAGGAAGGAAGAGAAAGGAAGAAGGGGGTTAAATGCCCATAGCAGCCATTTTGTGGTGGAACCCACTGCACTTTAATCAAAACATTAACCCCACCCCCCACCCCAAAAAAGCATGGAGTGAATGTGTTATCCCTAGTGACACTGGACTTTCAGGGAGTTGAGGAACTGTCAGCTGCCCCACCCCCCACAAGTTTTGGTTGAATCCTCACCACTAGTACTCCGAGCAGAAGACAAAAAACTTACCACTTGCATTCATCCCATATGAACCACAAGTATAAACTATCCCAATATTAACACAAGATTTCCAGAGGCCAGTGTGGCTCAAGGCATCTGCCACCCAGTAGTCTGAGCCCAGGGCAATGAGGAGCAGCAGAAGGCTGATGGAAGCACAAACCACGGCGCCAATCTGCAGGGCCTGCATCGTGCGAATGGACAGTTCTGTGGCTGCTCAGCGTAACTGGGGTGCCGAACCTGGGAAAGGGAGACATGCACATTGTTCCACATAAGTTGCAGTTTATGTTTGGGTGTGCTTAAAATCTGCATGTGTGCTGAGAGGCCTACCACAGATTGTGCTGTTGTGAAGATGTCCTCAGGCTGTACGTTTATTACTTCTCTGTTCCAGGTTCTCAGGGCGCAAGAAAAACAAACAAACTGTGCTGCCTTTCACCACCCTGTTCTCATAAGTGGTCCCTCCTCCCAAAATAATTCCCACCTTGATCCTCTGAAAACTGCTTAGCACCTTGGTGGACCACTTACCGGTACTAATTTTACCTGCCTGTTGCTTAGCAAATTCATTATGCTTTGCCCTCTTGTTTTTTCCACCTCCCTTGAAAGCTTGATGGATAATGGCTTTGGAGATGGCATTTTCTTGGGCTGCCCTCAAGCTGTGGCACTCCCTCCTCACAGGTGTGAGTCTTGCACCATCATTATATAGCTTTTGGTGAATGCTGAAGACACACCTCTCTACCCTGGTCTTTGACACTGGAGATGTATTAACGGTTTTTAAATGATTTTTATTTTTATTTTTACAAAGTACTGTATGTCAATACTTTACTGGATTTCCTCCATCTTTTGATACTGTTTGCCTGCAATATAGCAGTAGCTGAATAAATACATTTGTGCACAGGATTATAATTATAATTTTAAGATCTATCAGATTGATGGACACTTTGGCTAGAAAAATTATATGCCTGAGCTGAGGAATGGTGGCTTACAGTGACAATCGTGGGCACACACCTGCTTCCCCCCCTCCCCACAAAACTCCATTGCCTCCAGCTGCAACCACCCCAGAACTACTTTTGCTTTGTACCTATTTGTGCCCCACTCAGTAGGTTAATGGAATCGAACAGAAGGGTAGGATGGGAAAGGAGGAAGACATGAAGGGAACCAAACAAATTGCCATACATTCACTCAGGAGTCATTTCTGTGAATGGTGTTTGGCTCAGGACGAATAACCAAATGGCACATATCTGCTCTCCTTCACTCCCTCCCTTCTTCTCTCATCACTCACCTTCAATGACTCAACCTCAGCCTTTGACAGGATAAGAGCCATTTTAAGGAGAAAACTGGAGACTTGGATGGACCGGTGCCTCTGCTGAGTTTAAATTAAGAACTTCAAGCTTCAAGTCAGAGTAGACCGAGAAAGCCAGTTGTCAGGGCCAATAGACTCAGCCGGAGGGGTTAGGCGAGGTTGTTTGCCAGCTCCCATTTTGTTTAACATACAGTGGTACCTCTGGTTACGAATTTAATTAGTTCCGGAGGTCCGTTCATAACCTGAAACCTTTCTTAACCTGAGGTACCACTTTAGCTAATGGGGCCTCCCACTGCCACCGCATCACCACTGTGCGATTTCTGTTCTCATCCTGAGGTAAAGTTCTTAACCCGAGATACTATTTCTGGGTTAGCGGAGTCTGTAACCCGAAGTGTTTGTAACCTGAGATATACTCGGAGTCGACCTGAGGTGTTTGTAACCCAAGGTACCACTGTACAGTATATGTAAATAACACTATTGACCAACTTGCTAAAATTGAATATGCTGCTATAAGCAGATGACATGCCCCTGTTATCCCAGACCTTAAATTGGATAAGGAGATGGTTGAAATTGTTTGGGGAACTATGTAATAAAGAAACGTTATGTGCCGATTATGCCAAGACCAAATTATGGTATTTGACAAGCAGTTAAGCACCAATGGCAATTTGATGGCAAACTAATAAAATCACCGCCTCATGCACAACACATCATATGGGGACTTCCAGAGAGGAAAAATGGCAGGCACTACCATTCTGCACTGGTGAGAAGAAAGAAAAATTCCACCTGAATTTCATTAGGAGCTTAAATATTAATCATAGTGTATTCTTCCCCTACCACTGTTCCCTGGATTATAATGTATCTTCCCTCAGGATCTTTCTTCATCTTTAATATACTAAACCCACATCTCTTTGAAATTATAGTTGCTGCCCATCTTGATTTTGAAGTACCATACACATTCTCATTATTATTTATACCTCTCAATTTGAGTTCATTAACCCCCTCTTTCATCTGATGCGTTTCCTGTAAAAATATTATATCTGCTTTATCTTTATTTCAGTAATGTTTCTATCCTCCTTTTCATACTCGACCCCAGTTCTTTAACATTTAAAGTTGAAATCCTTATTTCATTATCCAAGAGTTAAATGTAGTTCTTAATTTCTGGTCTCGTGTCTTAGGATACTTATCTAACCCATTACCCATCCCTTTTAACCCCCTCCCCATCCCTTCCATACCCATACGTTCCAATTTATCTTCCCCCCTATTTTTCTGAGGTATTTAACGTCTCCCATTGTCCTAATTTTCCTCTGGGGGGGGGGGAGGTTCCTCCGATCACAGAGCCACAGCAGAACTTCTCAGTGATCAGAGATCACTGATGACATTTTCTAACATGAGTAGGCTAAGCATAATATAGGTAAAGGCAACCAGGATAAGCCCCTTTTCCAGGCAACATATCTACTTACCCCACGTCAGATCTCCAGAGAGATGTTCCTGCACATCGAAAGTCTCCAGCTCACAGCTCAGTTCTTCTCTCTGCTTCTCCTTTGCTCTGTCTTCAAATGTTACAACGCACAAACAACTTGCAATAGCAAGGGGAAATGAAATTAACTTGGATGACTGTTACTGTCAGAAAAGCAGACTACTGTACTTTTCACACACAATCACATTACTTCTCTATCCAGGCAAGCAAAGAGCATGATGGGAGAAATGTGGCTCAGAAAGAGTCCTGAGTGCCAAAGAGATGCCTCTGTCTGAAGTCCCGTTTCTGCTTTGTGCAGTGGATTAGGGACACATGACTCGACTGCCTGTGTCCAGGCACTGCCCTAGTCTGCAAGGGATTCCCACAGGGTGGTATTGATGTTGCCAAGCTTCTTCTCACGTTTGCAGACGTCTTTGTAACACAGAGTGGTCTGGTGCCAGAAGCCAGCTCCCCATAGAGCACATCCTTGGGGATCCTGCCATCTTCCATTCTGTGATCATGACCAAGCCAGCTGCTGGTGAACTTGGACTTGCACTCTAGGAGCAGAGTTTTGTTAAGGAATGTATTGGAGCTTATCCAGTTTATAGCTCACTTTACTTTGTACCCATTCTTGCTTGCTTGTTTGTTTATTCATTCAATTTGTATCTTACCCTTCTTCCCAAAGCGTTTGCTCCCAAAGCCTTTGTCCTTCCAGACCTGAAGGTCTGCTTTATGCAGTAGACATGACACTGACCGCCCCCTATACACACATGCACAATTGTGCATGCCTTGAACGTGCGTAAATGGAAGGTTGCCTGTAAATCCAAAGGCACATTTCTGTCTTTGTAATGAGGTTGCCTTTTAGGCTTGGGAATCCTGTGTGCATGTGTTAAAAATATTCTTTATTAAAACCACAAGCTGTGAGACAAACAGAAGAATCACGATAGCCATTTTCACATACAAAACATACACAATTTGAAGGCCAAAGACTCAAAGCAAATAATGCAATTTATAGATAATAGCTTTCTGCTTGATTCATACCTTTCTAATTATAATTTTATTTGCATCCTTACAAACGATTCAAAAGGAACATGTCAAAAAAGCAAAAGGAATAGAAAAAGAAACTACAAACGACTGATAACAAAAAAACACCCCACATATACAGTAGACTTCCCTTTCCCTCCTTCCCTGGTTTCTTTTTGTTTTCCACTTCTGCATATTTCAAGTTGCGTGTCGAGGTCCCCAAGCCACCCCTCAAATAACACACACTTCACACAGAAATTTAAGTTTAAGGTTTTTGGCATATTTTTGGCCACAACTTTATTAAAATACAAAATTGTTGCACTGGCAAGAAACACGACGTGACGACAGGATAGATGATCAGGAAGGCCACCTCAAATCACACCCGAGGGCCCCCATTTATTGACAATCTCACACCTCAGTTAATGATTAGCCCCACAGGTATAGCTCAAGGAACCAAATAAGGAAACATTTAACTCAGTGGTGGTACATAGCACCATGTAAGGAAATGCTCTCAAACAGTGACACCCCCCAAACTTCCTCACATGACTTCTCCATTGCGTACGTGCTTACTCTCCATGCTCCCATCACATGCTCTCCTCATGCACCCCTCCCGTGCTCATCTTGTGACTTTCCAGTACTTTCCCACCACCCCTTTGTTCTTTTGTGCTGCTAACTCGTGTCTGCCATTCTGACGTTACAATGACAGCGTGGTGTGCCAGCGCTGCATTTCCAACCTTGGCAGGATTGACGTGCCATGCCAGCGCCAATCCAGCTATAATCCCTACACAAAATGTGAGTGGTTGCTTAGGCATTGGTTCCAACTATCGGTCCCCTCCTGGGGACAGACTGACAACCGCCCTCCTTACGGAAGTCAGTAAAGGGAAAACACTTTGGGGAGAGAACAGGTGTAGGGTGTTCTCATCTCTCCCCTAATGTTCCCAGAGGCTCAAGCGTGGCCCTAGCCCCTGACCAGGGGGTACGGACAAAAGCTTGGTGAGCCCCTGAATTCCTTTAATGGAATTCCCCACGCAGCAGCAGCATTGGAGGGGCAGGCACAGCCAACCACATCCCCTCCACCAACCAATTTAATAAGCAATGCCTAACCGCCAACCTTACAAGTTGTGACTAATTGCTACGCAGTAGGCGAAAACCAAATGGCACCAGCCAATCAGCCAAGTGGAAAAATTCCTACCAGGCCCCTGCCCCAAAAGCAGATGACCCCATGACAGGCATAGCAAGGTCAACGTGCAAGCCTGAATTATAGGGAGGGAGGGCAGGTGATCCAAATGCACGCAGCGAAGAGAGGCCCCATACTGCGTGCAGGAGGAATATATAGCCTCTGGGCTGTCCTTCAAACATTGCAACATACAAATCTCCCCAACAACCCACAGGGCCCAATCACATGCCTTGGCTATCTATCCGATCCCGCCCAGCAACAGAGGGATGTCTTGCTGGCCCCCACCGCAACACGTGCTCTCCATGAAGGAGAACCCACTTTGTCAAAATCTACTCTTCTTACTCTTTATCTCCTGCTTTCTCTTACACTGCTGAATTTATTCAAGACCTGCTAATCTGTTCGCATGTTTATACTGATTTTTTTAAATACTCAACATTTTCTACTCCTCTTTATATTCTCGATCATCTTGTTCTCATATCTTACTAGTCAGACCCACTAACTCCACATATTCCAGCATCTTGAAATGCCATCTCTAGTCGGTACAGCGTTTGTTCTCCATTTTTGTGCAAGCAAAATTCGAAATGCCGTAGTGGCATACATGAACAGATTTGGGGGGGGGCAGGGGGCCTTCTGTTGCTACCATTCCCAGAAGAAAGGCTTCTGGTTTCTTGGGAAATGTTCTTCTATTTTTATTTTTTAATTCATTATACATCATTTCCTAAAATCCCTTAATTACTTTGGACGACCAACCCATGTGGTAAAATGACCCTTCTACCTCTTTATACTCCCAGCTCCAAACATTTTTGCTAATCTGCTTGGCGTTAAATACCATCTGTGGATCATTTTCATGTGGTTTTCCTTCAGTAAACAACATGCAGTGTATTTCAGGTCTGTTTTCCATAATTTATCCCAGAATGCAAATTCAATTATTTTGTCCCACATCCCTTGCCCAATTAATCGTACTGGATTTTGCAAATTCGCCTTTCTTTTCCTATTCTAGCAGCAGCCAATACATTTTCGGCAATGTTTTCTCTTCAGTTCCGAAAAGTTCCCTTTCAGACTGGGAACTCTAGTCTGCAAACTCAATTTTTTGTCCATCTTAAATAGTTCATTAAGTTGGTGAATCTGAAGTCAATCCATCACTTGATTCTTTATCTCTTCCCATTTTTTTCATTCTGCACTCCTGTTCTCTGAAATCTAAGAGATCTCTGTAGGTTATCCACTGATGGTCCATGTTAATTTCATTCCTTGCTATCACATCCATTAGGGATAGCCACAACGGTGATTTCCTTTTTAATCAGTTTTTATGTTTTTCCCAACTTCTGGGTTTCACTTTCTATCTCTCTTTCCTTCTGGTGTAGAGTTCTGTATATAGTATGCTTAGTGTTGCGGTTTTACACTGGTACCTCGGGTTAAGAACTTTGCTTCAGGATGAAAACAGAAATCGCATGGGAGGCCCCATTAGCTAAAGTGGTACTTCATGTTAAGAACAGTTTCAGGTTAAGAACGGACCTCCAGAACGAATTAAGTTCTTAACCCGAGGTACCACTGTAGTCTTAAAATAAGTTTTTGTAAATTTAAGTTAAGTCTGTTACAACTGGATTTCTTATGGGCAGTGCCAATCCTGAATGTATTGGATTTGTGATCATTATGCTCATTTGCCTTCTGTAGCAGTAAACCTCTGCTGGATGAAATCTTCATTGCCTCTGGTCTCTTTATTGGGAATACTGCAATGTGTTTAAGTTTTTACTCTGCTAAGTATACGTTGGAATCTGCTCTGGATCAATATGAGTAGAATGCATGTCAGTATGTCAGGGTTTGTGCTCAAATGACCCCAGGGACGCCTGCTTGGTTGGTAGCAGAGTAGAATAGCTTGCAAGATGACGTGTAATTCAAAACAACAACAACAACCTCAGTAAATGCTATTAGTAAAGGTTTACTAAAGGCATAACATGAGCTTGGTGGTGCAATTCCAGCTCCTTGGAAGGCAAAGTCTCTCAAAAATCCAGTTGCTGCACAATTTAACAGAAAAAAAATTAAACTTAAACATCTATGTACACTTAGCAAGTAAAAATCAGCACAGAATGAGAAAAAAAAGACCAGAAAATAATAGAATAACATGAGACTCCTTTCGGCCTGTAATTATAGACAGCCCTGAAGCACTTTGTCTTTGGGTAAGAGATAACATACTGAGATTGTCCCAGATGCATGTCTCTGTTGCCTTGATAACTTTCCTCACAAACAGAACACCCTAGAAACTTCTATTTAATTCTATAAGCACACTAGAAATGTCTGTAGCTTCTGTGCCTTAGAAACGCCATCAAACCTGATCCCTGGCACAGTATTCAGGCGAAAAGCCAGCCCACCTGTCAGGAGAGAAAAGCAGCTGGTTAGGGCAATAGGCCGAGGAGAATAAAACACTATCTGAAATATCCAAATCACTGACCCCAGCATTACCTCCCTTCCACATCAGTGGGATCATGCCTGGATCTTGGACGCAGGTGGCGCTGTGGTCTAAACCACAGAGCCTCTTGGGTTTGCCGATCAGAAGGTCGGCTGTTTGAATCCCTGCAATGGGGTGAGCTCCCGTTGCTTTGTCCCAGCTCCTGCCAACCTAGCAGTTCAAAAGCACACCAGTGCAAATAGATAGATAGGTACCACTGCACCTGAAAAACTATACCCGGCATGCAAGACGACCCCCGATTTTAGAGAAGATTTTCCTGGATTAAAAAGTCGTCTTGTATGCTGGAATATATGGTAGATCAGTCCCAAACTGTTTGGTAATGAAAGAATGCTGCTGGCAACTCCATGCGAAGGTAAAGACACACATATTCTGCATTTCCCATTTGACACATACTCACCAGTTATAAGGAAGAGAGGAAAAGTGGCCCAGCCCAAGCCAAAAGACCATCCATAACTGGCCAGTGATCCCACATGCCCTGTGTAGCTGGCCATGGCAATCAGGACACAAACAGCTAGGAAGAAAATATATATGTTAAGATATAAAGTTACTTGTAAATTAAATTCTGCAAGCTGACCTGGAAGCTGCAGCTAGTGAAATGCAGTGGTTGGAAGAAGTGCTCTGGTTGCCAGAAGCAGATGCTTATGACCCCCCATAATACCTGCAACAATGCTGGCTATAGCTGAGGTCTTGGCCCTGGAGATGGAGCCAAACTGGAAGTCAAAATACTTGCCACAAAGACCAAGGCAAGAGACGGCTCCAGCAGTCATCCCAAGCAGCATGAAGACTCTGGTAGTATGGACAAAATCTTTAAGGAAGGAGAGAGAGAGAGAGAGAGAGAGAGAGAGAGAGAGAGAGAGAGAGAGAGAGAGAAGGGGGGTTAAATGCATCCATGGGATTGTACAATTGCATTGCAGACATGCCTGGGATGGCTAGATCATCTGTTCCATGTCCGTTTTGCAAGTATGCTGTTCCATTTCAGAATTAATCTGTATTTTTCAAGAGAATCCCCAACTTAAATAAATAAAATTAATTTAGACACAGTGGGGCACCATTTTGTGATTGTGTTCCTAATCCTACCTGCGGGGGTCAGTTCCTGATTGGAGCAAAGTGGGGCTGTTACCATTGGTGGCTGATGCTTATGGGTACCGGGTTGGTGGTGGCAGGAAGTCCAACAGTAAATGTCTCATTATAAGTAAGGAGGCTGGCAGGTGGGGGCTGGCTGAGAACAGACTGAGGTTGGTGGGGCAATGCCCCATTTGCCCTAAGAGACCAGCCTCCTATTACTCAGCACAATATTACTCAGCACTCCTATTACTCAGCACCTGCCACGTTCCACAGGTGTTCATTCTCCCCTCATCCCCCACTGCTGAGAGATGTCACCAGGAGAGGTAGCTGAGGTAACATTTTGTTTTCAATTTCATTTCATTTATTAGACTTAGGTCTCCAAGCAATTTACAGCATAAAAAAGGGAAGAAAGAATACATCATACCATAGAGTGAAAAGAGGGGAGAGAGAGATATCATATAATACCTTAATATTCCATATAACATAAATTGCATTGGGGGGCACATACAAAGCAATGTTCAGACCCACTTATTAACAAATTAACAAAACCTCCACCTCTGCCTAGTCCTAAAGTCATTGACATTGAGCCAACATTTACCCCCAGTTAACCTCTCCACCCCACCCAGAAATCTCAAGGCCAGCTGTTGCCAATCAGTGGGTAGGTGGGTCCAGTGTCCTGCAGGGATGGTCCAGCGTCTCTCTTCTCCTTTCATCAGGGAGCAGTAGCAAAGCAGGAAGATGGTAAGAGAAGTTTTAGCTGCTTTGCAGTTGACCAGACTACTGCTCCTCCTGCTGCTGGTTCAGGTGCCACTAAGATGCAATTTGTGGAGTCCTGGGTATTGTTACAAGCTTATTAGATGTTCCTCAGTGTGAAGCTAGTCATGGTGGGACAAGGTCCATTAAAAAACCACAAAAAACTAGTCCCAAACTGCCAATCTCCCTCTGCAGTACACAGCTTCAAAGAAGCAGTGGAAGTTGCCTCTCTCTCTCTCTCTCTCTCTCTCTCTCTCTCTCTCTCTCTCTCTCTCTCTCTCTCACACACACACACACACACACACATGAAGAGACAGTGGGACACAGCAAGTCTGACAAGAACACAGGGCAAATTAAGTGTGCCGTCATCCCAGGATCCTTTGCAGCATGCAGAAAGTTTGTGGTTGATAGTGATGGATAGGGATCCCCAGGGGCAACAACTTGGGCCCCAGATTATGGGTGCCCAGTGGCACACCGTGACGTAACATCTGAGGCCTTGTGAGGCCTTGAACACAACCAGCAAGGCCTCTGACCTGACTTCTGGGAGAAACTGGAAGTCACAGCAGAGGTCCTGCAAGGCTTCGGACGCGATTTCTGAGGCCCTGTGAGGCCTCCAATGCACTTTTTGGGGCCTCGTGAAGCTCCAGAGGTCGCATTGGAGGCCTCATGGTGTGGGTGCCAAACACCCAGGCATCCAGGGCCCTGTATAGTTGGTGCCAGTAGGGGCTCCTCAGCAAACAAATGTGGTGTCCTGATAGATCACCTGTTGCATATATTATACTACAGTAAAGGGCGTGATTTTTGGAGATGAGATGGGAATCAGCGATGTGGAGTATCATCACCCTTTTTATGCTGCCCACATAAGCTATTTTGTACTGGAGCCCACTGCACCACACCACTAGGACTCTTAGCAGAAGACAAAAATCTTACTATTCACATTCGTCCCAATTGACCTACAACCAGAATTGACCCCGTAATAAACACAAAATTTCCAGAGGCCAATGCTTCTATTGCTATCTGCTACCCAGTGGTTTGATCCCAGGGCAATGAGGAAGAGCAGAAGACTGATGAAACTGCAAAGCGCGGCGCCGATCTGCAAGGCCTGCATCGTGAGAATGGTCAGATCTTGTGACTGCTCAGCGTAATTGGGATGACGAACCTGGGGAAGGGAGACATGCACATTATTCCACATAAATTGCAGTCTGCGTTTGGGTGTGCTTAAAACTTGCATATGTGCCGAGAGGCCTACAGCAGATTGTGCTGTCATGAAGATGTCCTCAGGTGTGTGGACTATGATAGACAATTAATACTTCTCCATTTCTGGTTAATAACAATCAGTGCTTTTTTCCCCTTAAAAAATGTTTAGGGGTACTGTCATTTTCCTACTCATAACAACAACAATAATAAATGAATATTTCTACCCCACCTATCTGGCTGGGTTTCCCCAGCCATTCTGGGTGGCTCCCAACAGAATATAGAAAACACGATAAAACATCTCAGAAGTAGATAGTTTTTATTTTTTTATTTATTTAAAAACTAATTTACTGCAAAAGTCTGGTTCAAAACAGTTGCTTTTAGTCCATTTCCTTGGCTCCAGTTATGCAAAGTGCCAAAGTTCGCCAGCCTTCAGCTACTGAAAAGTATTCCTTTCTCATAGAGAAATCGAGAGGTTATTGTCTCACCAGGCTCAGAATCTCCACCTCCTTTCTTTAGGTGAAAGTCACCACTTTGGAACAAGCCCCCGACATGCTTTTACTCCGCAACCCACTCAACAGGGGTACCACAACTGAACAAGGGGTACCACCTCTCTGTGGATGGTCCTCATCTCTTTTCCCCGACCCTCTGCATCCTTGTGCTTTCTTCTGACTTCTGAACTGCTGGATTGCCAGGTGGTGGGCTCTTTCTGGATACTGGCTCCATCAGAGATTAGAATGATGCTCATATGCAATACCCTTTGGTTGTGCCACTGGACATAGGCAGCATTGGACACCTGCTCAGGCCCACACCTTTGCTGGGATCACAGAGCTTCCTGCTCCTGCTCCTCCTCCTTCAAACCATTGACCTTTTCTGAGTCTGCCTCCCTTCTAGAGGAGAGATCACTGATGGCATTTCCTAACATGAGTAGGCTAAGCATAGATGAAGGCAACTGGGATAAGCCCCTCTTCCAGGCAACATATTTGCTTACCCCACGTCAGATCTCCAGAGAGATGTTCCTGCACACCAAAAGCCTCCAGCTCACAGCTCAGTCCTTCTCTCTGCTTCTCCTTTGCTCTGTCCTCAAAGATTACAACACACAAACACCTCGCAATAGGCCTTCAGCATTAGCAAGAGGAAATGGTACAACCCACCCGGATTGCCACTGTGTTCCAGAAATGATCAAGAAGCAATTGGCCAACAGCAAGGCAAAAAGTGGGCAGAGCAACAAAGGTTTAGTTCTCTGAAGTCTTATCCTGTGTTGGGGAGACCACCCCATCTCAATCTCCCATAAGGCACCAATTCTCATATGGAAAATCCACCAGTCTATTCATAAGTCCTTTGTGAAGAGATAAGTGTGAATTTTGAAAGATGTTTTGGTTTGCGTATTGTTACAGAAAGTGTGATTCAAATGCAAACTGAATCAAATCCCCACCCCTAGGGCTAACTTGGCTGTCTCAGTCCCCATCTTTCCACTCTCTGGCGAAGTTGTGTTTTGTTAGGGGAGGTACTGGAGCTTATGCAATTTGTAGTTCACTTTACTTTGCATCCGTTCTTGTTTGATTATTTATTCAATTTACATCTCACCCTTCTTCCCAAAGCATTTGCCCTCCCTACTGACAGCGGCCTTTTTGGGCACATATGTGTGCATGCCGGGCGGAGGCATGGTGTGGCGTGGCATGGAAGGTCAACAGAACCCACTGTGCCAGACCAGCCCTCACCACCAGTGCCGCTGGGCATGTGCACAGGGTGAGGAGGGTTCGCAGAGCCCATGCGCTAGCTCAGCCCTGGCTACTGGAGCCAAGCAGGGCTGTTCTGAGTCCTTTCCTGCCCGTGCAGAGAAGACCCAGGTTGGCCGATGCGGCCCTTCACTGGCAAGTCGTCATCTCCCTCCCCCGACACTAGCCAGGCAACCATTCAGTGAGGGGGCTGGGGACACGGTGACGAGACTAGGCTGGGCTCTGGGACCCAGAGACACCCAGTTGCAGGCAGGGTGGGACAAGCCACCACCCCCTGCTGTGCCTGTCTCCTGGGTCTGAGGTTCCCCATTTCTGCTTTATGCAGTGGATGAAGAGGAGGAGACACTGACTGCTCCCCTCCCCCCGCTGCCCACAGATTGGACCTCCATCTCCAAGCAGCCCCAGTTTTACCACCAGCCTGAGAGGCATCACTGGCTATTGATCCTCATCGATACTCACTAGTTAACATAATCTATTGCTAAAGCATTTGGAAGTTCCAGAAGTGGCCTTATCCAGGGCTCATTTCCTTTTAGGTGAGAGACTGCTGGTGTCTTTCTACCGAGGCTCCAAAGAGAGCATTCTTACATACTGTATTTGTGCTTGGTTCTCCAGCTGCACAGCCAGGGAGAAGAAGATACTTCAGAAGGTCATAACCACAGCCCAAAATATTATTGGTCATCCTCTCCCATCTCTGGAAGAACTATACAGTTCCCGTTGCCTTAAAAAGGTTAACAATATTTTAAAGGATCCATCTCATCCAGGATATAGTCTCTTTGCACCACTGCCTTCGGGTAGAAGATATAGAACAATTAGATCGAGAACAAATAGATTGAAGAACAGTTTCTACCCAAGAGCTATAACCATCTTAAATGCTGTAACCAGATAATATGACATTGGAGAGCTGTGATGGGTGTATGTGTGTGTATGTGTGGCTTTTTTTGGTGTGTGTGTGTTTTGTGCTGTTTTTTGTTTTGTTTTTTCTTTCTGTTTTTTATGGGATGGCATGCAATTTCGTTGCACTTGTATAGTGTTGTGCTTGTACTTGTGCAATGACAATAAATTATCTTATCTTATCTTTTAAGGAGAGAGTGCTGAGTGCTTGCAAACCTTTTTGCAAAGTCTGGATAGTTTCCATATACGTACTTTTCGTGACTAGGATTGGATGAAGCCACAGATTTCGGTGTATTTCCGTTTCTTGTTTGTCCAATCTTCAGTTCAGTTCAATTGGAGGGGAGTTTGTCCAGTTTATAGCTCACTTCACTTTGTACCCTTGTAACCCGTTTTTATGCATTTACTTATTCAATTTATATCCTGTCCTTTCTCCCAAAGGAGCATGGCAAGCCCATCGACAACCACATAACCCCTTCTCTTGCAATCAATAAAATATGCTTTATGATTTTAGCCTAGTCTTTTGGCTTCTTATTGTCACCCACTAAAGGTTTGCAAAGTTTGTTTTGAGCCTGCATCCTAACTCATTTGAGCCAGGTAGAGCCTCGTTGAGAAAGACTTCCTTCCTTATCAAACCCACATTCTCATGAAAGCAACAAAACAGCAACTAAGAAAAGATGGGGGGGAGAGAGAGGCTTTGCTGCTTCTGGATGCATTATGCCCTGATGTCTAAGAGCAGAACCAGCGCTGCAAACTCCTTCTTCTGCCCTCTTAATCAGACTGCCTCTAGGTTCAGGTATTTGATTCAGGTCTAGCTTTCCCCAGAGCAGGCTCTACAGGTATCTGCGACCCGGCCACCCTGTCTAAGAGCTCTAGCTTTGTCTCACATATTGCAGCTCAAAGACTATAAGCTTCATGGTGACAATGTTGTGTTAAATGAAGAGAGAAATCTGCCTCTCCACTCGTATGTTTTCCACTCTCATTCTATAGAGCATTTCATGAAACCCTGGAACTATTTAATGTTTTTTTCATTGAAAAAGTGTCATTTTACACACATTAGTCACTGAAAGTAAAATAAAGCGTTTGATTTTATATTATTTTAAAATCTATTTACGTAATATTGGTAATGTCAATGTGGTGGTGGTGATGATGGTTATTTAGTTTTCCAAATACTTACATTGGAGCTAAACTTAGAAAGCTCACTTAGCGTGCCTTCAGACTGCTGCTATTTTGCAGAAGGGATTCAAATATGTACAGTACATATGTACTGGATCAAAGTGATATTTCACTCTAGCACAACCAAATCAGAATGGATGCCAAATTTTGTAAGGAGTTTAAGATAAACTGCTTTATGCGGGTTGCTGTCTTGTATTTCAGAATAAATTGGTACTTAAGGGGGGGAATGGATGCCAAATAATAACTAGACTTAATCGAATCTCCATGTAAGCTTCATGCAAGCATATCAGGATGAAAAAAGGAACATTCATCTCTGCATATTTTAGAGACACAAGAGAAGTTCTGTTGCTTCTGATGTTGCAGAGAATTAGACTTCCTGTTTCTAAAACCAAACTCGTGATTCTGCCCTCGTACTCAGGCTAATGTCCCAGTTTGGGAATTTATGCCTTTATGTAGAAATATTTTTTCTTCTGAGAAAACTCCTTTAAAAACCGCATTGGTGGTCCTTGACTCCAATCCACATTGTGCATATAACTAGAGTCTGTTCCCTGTGTTGTGTATTCATAACATTTGCTTTGCATTCTCTTTGTATCAGGTTGGTTTTTGTTGTAACATCTAATTTATTGTCTACTCCAGTGTTTCCCGAACTTGGGTCTTCAGCGTTTTTTGGACTACAATTCCCACCATTCCTGACCACTAGTCTTGCTAGCTAGGGGTGATGGCAGTTGTAGTTTGGGACCCAAGACCCAAGTTTGGGAAACACTGGTATAGTCTCTTAAGAATGTAATTTATTTTATGTAGTAACCACTGTGAACCCAGTTGTAGTTGTTTTGTACAGTTTTTTAAGAATTCCATTCTATTTTTTTACAGAACTGTTATTTTGAAATCATAATACAGTGTGTGTGTATATTCTTCACTACCCCCACAAAATGAGCAAGACAAATAGAAGACTGATACAAAATACACAGAATATGAAGGCAAGAACTCAAAGCATATAATTTAATCCATAGACCATTCTTTTCTGCTGGATGCATTGAAAAAGCCTGGTTTACTCATTCCTTGACTTTAACCCAGCCGTTGAAGGAATAATATTGTTCATAATTATTCTTTATTCTTAGATCATAATATGTTTGGCAGATACTATACTATAGATATTCTTTAACCTCGTTTTTTTAAAATAATAATAATAATAATAATAATAAAAATCTTTGTTTGGGGAAAGAATGATTTTCTTCTCATGCAGGAGTAGCCACTCTGCTACTCTCCAGCTGTTTCTGGACTCCAACTCCCATCAGCCTCAGCTAGCAAGGTCATTGGTCAGGAATGGAAATCGTAGTCCACAAAAACTTGGAGGCACCTCACTGGCTAGTCCTGTTCTACAGTATTCAGGAAAAGGATTCCAATTTATTACAAAGAGACCTTGTTTCTGTTTCTTCCCACTAAAGTACATTCATTTTCCTCCAGCTCGAACTTGCACCAGTCCAGGCTGTGTCTGTGCCCCACCCTGTCAACATAACTCTGTCAACTGAAATGGTAGCAGCCTTTTCTTCATGCTCATGCTGACCCAGCAGTGTCCAAGGGGAAAGACAGCCCACCTGTCGGGAGAGAAAAGGGGCTGGTTACGGCAACACGGGGAGCAGAATAAAACACCACCCAAGATATCTGGGGCCCTGACCCCAGCGTTACCTCTCTTGCTCATCAGTGGGAACACTCATCCTCCAAGACCTGCTGTTCTGGTGGACTAAAATATATTCCCTTTCATAGAACCACACTGATTGTGCATTTTGAGACTTCTCCAAGGGACTAGTCGTGGGCAGATCTGGAAGTGTCTAGGAGTGGATGGATAAGCCCATCTCCCATCCGTGTCATTAATGCATAAACCTGTTCCAACCCATATTCACATCAAACTGTAAATTATCTATTTTAAAATAAAACGTAACATGCATATATAAACACGTATCTTAGGTCAACATATGCATTACTAAATTACATCTTTTGATGTATATGTGCTGATTTTTAAAACAAGTGGTTTCTACCGATGTCCTCCATGGGCACATGGGATCCTAGAACTATTGGGGTAGTGTTGGATTTGATCGTAGGAAGCAGCCATACAGATCAACTTGCCGACAAAGGTTCGTATAGTTAAAGCTATGGTTTTCCCAGTAGTTATGTATGGAAGTGAGAGCTGGACCATAAAGAAGGCTAATCGCCGAAGAATTGATGCTTTTGAATAATGGTGCTGGAGGAGACTCTTGAGAGTCCCATGGACTGCAAGAAGATCAAACCTATCAATTCTGAAGGAAATCAGCCCCGAGTGCTCACTGGAAGGACAGATCCTAAAGCTGAGGCTCCAATATTTTGGCCACATCATGAGAAGAGAAGACTCCCTAGAAAAGACCCTGATGTTGAGAAAGATGGAGGGCACAAGGAGAAGGGGACGACAGAGGACGAGATGGTTGGACAGTGTTCTCGAAGCTACCAACATGAGTCTGACCAAACTGCGGGAGGCAGTGGAAGACAGGAGTGCCTGGCGTGCTCTGGTCCATGGGGTCACGAAGAGTTGGACACAACTAAAGAACTATATATATATATATATATATATATATATATATATATATATATATGCCATATATGTCAATCCTGTGTGCCAACAGTTCTTGGGGTCCCCATCAGATATTTTCACAACCTTCTGAGAAGCTTCTGAAGCTTGGGCATGAAAAACATGCATTTTATACTGAGCTACAGCTTCTCCATTGATCTGCAACATTTAGGCAACATAACTGTGTAGAACATCACCATTCCATTACAGGCACTTTGGGATCCCATGCATTATTACCTTGGCTTCAATCACTCTGGCTTCAGCTCGGCTATGGGGCAGAAACTGCACTGGTAGTGCCTCCAAATTACCTTTGACTAGGGTTGGGTATTGGGGTTGTGACGCTGTTGGTTCTTCTGGACATCTCAGTGGCATTTCATAGGAGTCCGCTTACCCTTTGGGTGCGGTGGCACTGTGGGTAGGCAATGCCTCCTGGAACCCGCATTCAACAAGGGCCCTGGTGCTGGGGACTGCCTGGATGGCAAGGGTGGCTTCAAGCTCACCTTGCCAGCTAGCATTTCGGATTGGCCAGTGGCAGGCAGGCTTGGAGACAGGGGGCTTGATGGGGCAGGTTGGCCCTAGTCCCAGCAACTAGTTTTTTGTCGGATCTCCCACACAGCCAGCCCTTTTACATACTGTTTTCAGACCTTGCTGTTGCATTGGTGGTCACTGCATTCGGTGCAGGAATTCGTCCATTAGGGAAATCAACACCTGCCTGTTAGTTTTTTCCTACCTCATAGCAATCGTCACAACTTTGGTGGTCTCGGCATTGGATGCTCCTTAGTCTTGGCTGGGCAGGGGAGAGGTTGTAGTCTTGGCCTACCCCTCCCAAATGTAGGGTATCCCATTAAAGGGGTCCTGGAGAAGTTGCTTCTGGCTGTATGCCCAGGCGGGGGCTTGGACCACAGCACTCCTCAAGGCGGTGACCCCCATGGGAGTCCCCCTATTTGATGTAAGCCAGGCATAGGAAAACCCGGCCCTCCAGATGTTTTGGGACTACAATTCCCATCATCCCTGACCACTAGTTCTGTTAGCTAGGAGTGATGAGAGTTGTAGTCCCAAAACATCTGGAGGGCCAAGTTTGCCTATGCCTGATGTAAGCCATAGGAACCCCTGCTGCCGCGTTGACCCTTGGTGTCACTTCCAGCAGGTGGATTGGAAGTAAATGGTTGACCAATGCCGATGCCAAACCTCTTGCCTCTGATGTCAATAAACTTGTGGCCTGGTTTGATCCCAATCAAGCTATGTCAGGTCCTTCATTTACTGTCATTTGGAGAGGTGGGAGGAGTGCAGAGCCTGGTCATGCAAGTCAGGCATTATGGAGTCCTTCTGGCATAGTGGGGAAGAGAGGGTGCTGATCTGCAATAGGTCATTTCATTGCTGTTAAGGGAGATGCAGGATGTGGTCCTATGAGATAAGTGTTCTACCCCAAAGGGATTGATTTTGGACTCCCTCAGATATGTACCTTATCCTTCATGCTATTTAACACCTACGTATATACTAACCCCATAGGTAGCACACAAAAAAATCATTTCTCTTAATCCACAATCCTTTGTGCTCATCCTCAACATGCTGCTTTCAATCTAAATTAATTCTACATCCTTGCATCCCACCCACAAGGGTGGGTGTGGTGTTATAAAACCTTTCACCTGATTAAGGTACCCATATTTTTGCTTCCCTGCCCATGCCTCAGATAACTGAAGAAGGAAGCATTCTTGGTTTATTCCCTCACACAATGTCAGGGACCGTGCTGAGGAGGGCTGCAGTGAGGAGGAATGGTGGGAGCCTCCCCCTCCCCCTGTTCCTGATCAGGATCCCAAAGGTTCCCAGGAGCAGTATAGATTTGGAACAGTGGTTTGCAGAGGGACATAGTTCAGAAGGCAGAAGCTGGGAAGTACTGGATGGGGAACAGCTAGGAGAAGAAGCACTGGGAGAGAGAGAGTTAACAGATTCACTGTCACTTGAAAGTATTCATCTGCTCAGCCCAAGCTCAAGAAGAGTAGATAAGGTGGCAGCAGAGAAAGCACAGTGGTTGCAAGATCAGGTTACAGGATGTGGTAGTGACTAGGGAGGAAGTGGGTGGAACCCTTAATTGGGAGCACCTTCACTCCTAGGAATGGATTCTTTGTTCTCTCATTGTAATCATTAAAGTTTCTAACTGGTAAGAAACTCCTTTCATTGCTGATTCCCTGAAGCCTGACACACAACATCATTGGGCAGGTATGGAGGCACACACACCTGCTTTCATCTGTGTTCAAATGAACACACTGTAGAGCAGCCCCAAACTGTTCTGAGTTAAATAATGCAGCTGACAACTCTATGTGAAGGCAAACCTTTAAATAAAGACATACATTTTCAGCGTTTTCCATTTGACACATACTCACCAGTTATAAGGAAGAGAGGAAAGGAGGCCCAGCCCAAGCCAAAAGACCATCCATAACTGACCTCTGTTCCCCAAAACCCTGTGAAAGTGGCCATGGCAATCAGGACGCAACCAGCTAGGAAGAAAAAATACATCAGGATATAAAGTTACTTGTAAATTAAACCTTTGATGATGAGCTGGAAGCTGTAGCTAGTGCAAAATGGAGAGGCTCAACTACTCACTGGTTTGGAATATGACCAACATATATAATGTGGCTGAAAGAAATGCGCTGGCTGCCAATCAGCCCCTGTGCAAGGTTCAAAATTAGTACAAAGCCCTATATAGCTATGGACCAGTGTGCCTAAAACATCATCTCAACCCCTACATCCTAAGCTGACAACTGTGTTCTGCAAGAAATGGCATCCTGCAGGTCCCAACCCATCAGGAGGCCCACTCTACATGATGTCAAAATTGGGTCTTTAGCGTGGTTCCACCTAGACTTTGGAACTCCCTCCATTTATACACCAGACAGGAACCTTCTCTATTGTCTTTCTGGTGCATGCTAAAGATGCCCTGCTTTCAACAAACGTGCTAAAATCTTTATCCCAGCTAGTATCTGTCCTGAATCTGAGTTGATTGTGTATTATGTGCTGCTGTTATGAACAGTTTTTTATATTTATGGTTGCTATTTTTCAAATTGTGTTCAAATGCAATTGTTTGACTGTTTTTATATATGTATCAGTTACGTATAATGAAAAAGTAAAAGTGTCATCACTCTGCAGTTCACTTGAACACAGACTGGTGGCGATGTGAAATACAGTGTGATGAGCAGTGGCTCAGGCAAGGGACTGCCACAACATGCTGCAGCTATTTCCCAGTAGCAGCACATTTATGCCTTGCTTCTCCTGCCAGCCAAGCAGTTCATTCTACTGTCTTGTGGAGGCATAGGTAGGAATAGGAGGTTTTAGGAGCATGAAGAAGGGGGGCATAGTGGATGAAAACCACTTCTCCTTGCAGGGCTGCTTTTGAAACTGCTCTATACAGCTCTTTTCCATCTCCAACATCTCTGGGGAGCCTTTGAAGGTCCTTTGTGACCCTCTTCTTCTCCTTTGCACTATAATATTGGAGGTGCAAAGAAGAAAGTGGAGGATCGTGAAGGGTTTTATAAACTTGCTCTTCTCCTTCGCACCTCTGACACTGATGGGAATGGAAGTAGAGAGAAGTATTTAGGAAGATCACGAAGCTCTTTTCTAGGCTCCCACTTTCAACCTCTGATGCTGCAGGTGTTTCAGAAACCAGCATCAGAAGTTCACCCTCCAACTCATGGAGGCCTGATCATCCTCCCTGTGTAACAGGCCAACTGCGAACAGATGGATGGGATATGCAGTAGTGGTTCCACCACTCTCTAAATACCTGAGGTGGAGAGTAAGGGTTTGAATTGTACCTTTCACCATGTCAATCTATTTCAGTGAGTCTACTCTGAATATGACTTAGGGTAGTTGGATTCAACCAATAAGATTTTGTGTGGACTTTTCCTTTCAGCTCAAGTTTTATTGGCGGAGGATCTGTGAGATTTGTTCAGGCACAGTCTACAGCTTTGAGTTTGGGGGCTTGAGGGGCTTGAAGTGACTGCGGAATCAGATGCATATGACCCCGAGGATACCTGCAACAAGGCTGGCTATGGCTGAGGTCCTGGCTCGGGAGACGAAGCCGAACTGGAAGTCAAAAAATGTTCCACAAAGAATAATGCAAGAGACGGCTCCAGCGATCATCCCGAAGAACATGAACGCTCGGGTGACATGGATGGAATCTGGAAGGGAGGGAGGGAAAGGAAGAAGGGGGTTAAATGCCCATAACAGCCAGGGAGACCAATAGTAGGCAATGCCAGAGGCCATGTCAGGCAGAACCAACCCCTGGCAGGTGGGGGTTGGCAGTGCCCCATTTGCCCTAATGGACCAGGCTCCTATTACTCAGCACCATGGTTATTTTATTTATTTATGGCTATCCATACCCCACCTACTAACCAAAGTTCTTGAGGCAGCTTACAATAAATTCAAAACACTATTTTAAAAAGGCAGCGGTGCAATCATCAAAACAGCACAGAGTCTCCCCAAACCCCAGTTCTCCAGCGTTCCAAGAAATGCCAGCCAGCAGCTGCATCACCTGGCTGTTGAAGCAGCTAGGCGCTATTTCCAAACAGGTCAATATGTCCTCATTGGGTGGCTGCTGTTGTCTCTCACAGCCCAAGCCCTCCTGGCAGATGCAGGGGTTGCTGGTTCACATACTTGACATTTCAAGCGCTACATTTGACGGATCCATATGCATCCCTTCTGTGCAAGGAAGGAATTTTTGACTTGAAGGAGCAGTGCAGTGTCTTTTGGCTGAATTCCGGGCAACCCCTTGGGCAGCATTCGCCACAGATTTCATACTCTAAGTCAGGGAAGGAAAACACTTCCTGGAAGAGAAACAGCTGTGTTCCAAAGGAGATGTGGGAACTCGCATCCTCACACCCTCGCCAGCTCCTTGTTTACACTTCAAACATGGCCAGAAGCTCATTGCGACTGTGCCAAGTCTCCCCATAACCCTCCCCATTGCAGTGAAGGCATCCTGTCATTGGCGATGTTTCAGGCGTGATGAAGCAATGCTGGTGTACTTGCAGGTGGCAGCTACCGCAAGCGGGAAGCTACAAAAGAAGCAGCACTTTCTGTTTTGCCTCGTGCCAAAACCTCTCAGTCCGGCCCTACATATATTATACCAGGCATAGGCAAAATCGGCCCTCCAGATGTTTTGGGACTACAACTCCCATCATCCCTAGCTAACAGGACCAGTGGTCAGGGATGATGGGAGTTGTAGTCCCAACACATCTGGAGGCCCGAGTTTGCCTATGCCTGTATTATACCATAGTAAAGGCAGTGATGGGACTCACTGCTGCAGATTACTGTCATCTATTTCTTTGCTTCCCACAGCCAGGGGCGGAGTGAGGGGGGCGTAGGAAGCTGTCCGTCCCGGGTACCGCCCTGGGGGGGGTGACACTCGCTGGCCCGCCCCTCTCCTCCATGCCGCTGCTCCGCCCAGGAAGCCCAGTGGTGAAAAAAGCCGCTGAAAGGGGGGGGAGGAAAACAAAGCAGGCGCTTGAAAGCGCCTGCTTCGTCTTCCTTCCCCCCCCTTCAGCGACTTTTCCTGCTGCTGGCTGGCCTGCAGAGCCGCGGAATGGAAGCGAGGGGCGGGTCAGCGAGGCCTGCTCCTCGTCTGGCCTGCTCCTCGCTGGCCTGCTCCTCGTCTCCGCGGCTCCGCCCGGGCCAGTGCATATCCATGCGGGGCGTTGCTCCGTGCGCATGTGTTGTGACGTCATGCGCACGGAGCGACACCCCACCCCCGGGGGTGCTGCTTGGCTTGCGGCCCCTGGCAGCCAAGCGGCTCGCTACACCCCTGCTCACAGCATCGTGCTGGCCCCCATGGCACCTTTATCAGAATATGATTCCCAGCACCTAACGCAGAGTAAATATGTTATCCCTAGTCACACTGGACTTTCAGGGAGTTGAAGAATGATCAAGTGCCCCCCCCCCCACTGCTGCATGCCTTAGAAACAAAGATCAGTTCAATCTGCTTTAGAATACCTTAAGTACTCCTAGCAGAAGACAGAGAAGATCTTACCTGACACAACCATCCCCAAAGGTTGGAAATTAGGTATGCACATATTCCAGAGGCCCAAGTTGTAATTGTTGGTGACCACCCAGTAGTCTGGGCCCAGGGCAATGAACTACCATCACCTTTTATTTTTATTTTGCTGCCCACAGCAGCCATTTTGTGCTGGCCCCCAGGGCACCTTTATCAAAATATGAGTCCCAGCACCTAATATTTTACGCTCCCCCCCCCACAAAAAAGGACAGGGTAAATGTGTTATCTCTAGTCACATTGGACTTTCAGGGAGTTTCAGAAGAATCAACTGTCCCACCACACTGCTGCATAACTTAGAAATGAAGATCGGTTCAATCTGCTTTAGAATACTGCACCTTAAGTTCTCCAAGCACTAGACAGAAAAGATATTACCTGGTAACCCAGACATCGAATATGAAGAACAAATATAGCTCGAACCCAAAAAACCGCAAGATTTCCAGAGGCCAAGGTTCCCATTGACACTTTGCAGCCAGTAGTCTGAGCCCAGGGCAATGAGGAGGAGGAGAAGGCTGATGAAAGCACAAACCACAGCACTGATCTGTAGGATATGCATTGTGAGAACAGTCAGATCTGTGACTGAGGAGCACAATAGGGATGATGAACCTGGGGAAAGGAGACATTCACATTATTCCACATCAGCTACAGGCTATGATTAGGTTTTTCTGTAAAGTTGCATGTCCTGAGAGGCCTACAGCAGATTCATACCTTCCAACATTTCTCCGATGAAAATAGGGATGTCCTATGCAATACTACTACTACTACTACTACTACTACTACTACTACTATTATTACTACTACTACCAATACTAATAATGTTTATACCTTGCCCATTTGACTGTTTTCTCCTAGTCACTCTGGGCAGCTTCCAACATATATACAGGGCTGCCTTCAGATGTCTTATAAAGGTTAAAGTTACTTATCTCCTCGGCTCAGGTTCATACCCTCCAACACCTCTCCAGTGAAAATAGGAACATCCTACCATACCCTTCAACATTTCTCTGATGAAAATAGGGGTGTCCTAAGGAAAAGCAGGACATTCCAGGTTTGGGTACAATTCTTTGTGTTTGAATAAGTGAATTTGTGGATAATGAGCAGACGGATAGCAGGATGTAGTTCACTGAACTCCTTCAAATATCTCTGAGCTATACCAGAAAGTAGTTTTCATGGTTGCTGAGTGAACTAAAGATGAATTAAGTTTATTTTGGGGTAGATCTTTGAGCAATTTATAGTTCATCATCACTTTCATCCACCCACACAGCAGGAGGCCCAGACTCTTAACTTCCTTTAAACAAAACAAAAAAAGTCAATGGGATAGCTATAAAGAAAGTTGAAAATCAAAATGTGGAGGCAATGTTCTTATTATAACCTATTTATCCAAGTGCCAATGGCCATATCTCATTGATAAGATTTTTCATGCATTTTTGAGAGTTGACACTTTTGTCCAACTCAACGTTCAAAGCAGAAAATCTAAACCTACAAGTGTGTGAGAGACATTCTCATGACTTTGCTTTAGATCATGCTCACTGGTCACAATCCATCAATCTGCCCTGGTAAACCACAAGAGATAACAATCCCTTTATTTTAGCAATGAAAGTGTCAAGTTGCTGTTTGCTGTGTGTGTAATACATAGCACAGGTTTGAAGTGTTGCTAAGGAGCCAGGAAACAAGCATACAAAGGAATGAAGAAAAACACAGGAGAAACTCTTTGACTCAGGTTCCTGGGGGCAGAAGGAGGTGGGGGGAGTTGTCCCCTTCCCGCCACATTTCTGAGGTTCTCAGAAGAAATAAAATTACCAACTAATGCTGGTAGACCAGCAATGGGGAACTGGTGGCACTCCAGATATTGCTGGAGTCCAGCTCCCAAGCCAGCATGGTGAAGGGTCAGGAATGACTGGAGTTGTAGATCAGCCACATTTGGAACATCACAGCTTCCCTACTCCTGAAATATGGTCATTTCCAAGTTTTGCTGGACTGAAGTCTTTGGTATAGTATAGAGAATATCTATTAACCAATCGATCTGAGATTGATGGCTCGTCCTATTTCCATTCAATTACCATTTCAAATGCATTCAGATATAGAAGCCTGTCCTGTTTTTTGTGGGTAAGAAAAAGCACCAACAGCTCACATCTAAATTGTATATACTGTACTTTGTCATAACGTAAACATTTTGCACTCATTTGCCCCCTAAAAGATATATTTTTGAACTGAAACTGCACCACAAAATTCAAAGATGTGTTTAATCCAGCTAATAGCTGTGCTCCAATCTGCGTATAAGTCCAGGTCTGGTTCACTTTAAAATGCGGATTGAACAAACTTCTCCTTTGCCCCTGTTATAGGTTGTATCCGCTGCACCCACGTTTTAATGAGCCTAGCTGAGTCATGTTCATTCATTACATTCCCTCCAATCTTCCTCTCTTGAAAATCGGGATGCCTGTCTTTTGGTGCCACGCTCTTGTGGCAGCAAGCTGACTCATGTGATAGAGGGATACCACTGCAAGTGCCAGCACTGGCTTCAAGCACCAGCTCATCCTCCGCTTCAAGCTCAGCAGTGGTGGTGCTGGAGGGGCAAATGGGGCATTCTGGGATCAAATAATAATAATAATAATAATAATAATTTATTATTATTTATACCCCGCCCATCTGGCTGGGTCTCCCCAGCCACTCTGGGCGGCTTCCAAAAGAACATTAAAATACAATAATCTATTAAACATTAAAAGCCTCCCTAAACAGGGCTGCCTTCAGATGTCTTCTAAAGGTCTGGTAGTTGTTGTTCTCTTTGACATCTGAAGGGAGGGCGTTCCACAGGGCGGGCGCCACTACCGAGAAGGCCCTCTGCCTGGTTCCCTGTAACTTGGCTTCTCGTAGTGAGGGAACCGCCAGAAGGCCCTCGGCACTGGACCTCAGTGTCCGGGCAGAACGATGGGGGTGGAGATGCTCCTTCAAGTATACTGGACCGAAGCCATTTAGGGCTTTAAAGGTCAGCACCAACACTTTGAATTGTGCTCGGAAACGTACTGGGAGCCAATGTAGGTCTTTCAAGACCAGTGTTATGTGGTCTCGGCGGCCGCTCCCAGTCACCAGTCTAGCTGCCGCATTCTGGATTAGTTGTAGTTTCCAGGTCACCTTCAAAGGTAGCCCCACATAGAGCGCATTGCAGTAATCCAAGCGAGAGATAACTAGAGCATGCACCACTCTGGCGAGACAGTCCGTGGGCAGGTAGGGTCTCAGCCTGCGTACCAGATGGAGCTGGTAGACTGCTGCCCTGGATGCAGAATTAACCTGTGCCTCCATGGACAGCTGTGAGTCCAGAATGACTCCCAGGCTGCGCACCTGGTCCTTCAGGAGCACAGTTACCCCATTCAGGACCAGGGAGTCCTCCACACCTGCCCGCCTCTTGTCCCCCAAAAACAGTACTTCTGTCTTGTTAGGATTCAACCTCAATCTGTTAGCCGCCATCCATCCTCCAACCGCCTCCAGACACTCACACAGGACCTTCACCGCCTTCACTGGTTCTGATCAGAAGCTAAATTGGCTTCTGTAATTCCGGGATGTCCCGGGAAAATCGGGACAATTGAAGTGTATGTCATTTCAATCAGTCAACCTGCTCTGACAAGGACTAGTGTTGGATACAACCCTATCCTACCAGTTTTCATATCTCCCCTTTTTAAATAAATATGCAAAGTGACTCAGAGCAAAACAGTGCCCCCCAAATCAATTCTCACAGCAAAATAGGCTTCATAGAAATATCTATGAACCCAGAAATATGGGACCCCCTCCAGAGCTATGCTAAAGTTTTGTGATCATTTTACAGCACAAACCCCTCACTTTTCATTGTCTCTCAATTTGAGTATCTGATGCCTCAAACCATGCTTCATAGTTAACACCCCAAAACCTAGCATTGTCCAGTTCACCACAAATCATTTTGCAGTAGAATCTCTGTGCTTTGCAGTGCCCACAAAACTGAGTAACAGATACAATGGCAAAACTTTGGAGTGAATTAAGGCAACGTTGGATTTGGGGTGACCATTAAGGCCCTCCCACTGGGCAATTCAGCCACGCAATTTTTGGCGCTGCTAAACATGGGGGTTTGTGCTGCAAAACAAATTACAAAAATTTTGCTCAGACAATGGGCTTATCCACACTTCCTCTTGTCCTGTTACTTCCCACACCCCTGAAAGACTGCTCTCATGTTTTCCCCAGATTGCCATTGGTTCGGATCTACCTCTAGAGAGCAGGTTTTCCCTTGGGGAGGAGAGGGGCAAGGAGGAAACTGCTCAGACCCTTGCCTAGAAAGCTGCCAGGACCTGTACTTTCTAGGCATGGCACAAGTGGAAGTCTGGATGGGCCCAATGTTGAATTTTGTGTGGTGTTAAATAGGAAGCCCAGTTTGATATATCAGTTACTTTGTATGGGGGTTGGGGGGGTTGCAAAATGTTGCAAAGCAATTGCAAACAAGTGGCTCAGGTTTGGAGTGAATCAGGCAATGTTGGATTTTGGGGTGTTACCTAGGAACCCCGGTTCAATATATTAGCTACTCTGTTTTGCAGGCACCTTCAGCTATTTAAAAAAAATACCCCTTTCTCCCACAGAAATCTAGAGATTTATCATCTCACCTGGCTCAGAATGACTTCCTCCTTTCTCCAGGTGAAGCCAGCAGTCTGGAACAATTCCCTGGCATGCTTTGACTCCACCACCCTTTAAAAGGGGTAGGAAGGCACCACCTCTCAAAGGGCACCGCCCCTCTGTGGATGGCTCCCATCTCTCTGCTGAGCTTTGTGTTCTTTTGCTTCCTTCATATATTCTCTGAATGGCTGAGCTTCAC
Organism: Darevskia nairensis; assembly: GCA_034642065.1. Lineage (NCBI taxonomy): Eukaryota > Metazoa > Chordata > Lepidosauria > Squamata > Lacertidae > Darevskia > Darevskia nairensis. The sequence continues at coordinate 1,024,372 of JAWWNI010000197.1, forward strand.
CTGCTGGTTTCTGCAGACCAAACCACTGCTAAAGACAAAGGAGGATGCCAGGCTATGAATTAGCACCACCCCTTGCCAGACACCTGGCAACCCTATGCCCTCCAAGTTTCCCCTGCCAGTACCAGCCCATTGTTGAATATTGCTTTTCTGCTAGAATCATTGGTCTCAACTTATTAGTAGACATGGGTGGCGCTGTGGTCTAAACCACTGAGCCTCTTGGGCTTGCTGATCGGAAGGTTGGCGGTTCAAACCCTCACAACAGGGTGAGCTCCTGTTGCTCTATCCCAGCTCCTGCCAATCTAGCAGTTCGAAAGCATGCCAGTGCAAGTAGATAAATAGGTACTGCTGCGGTGGGAAGGTAAACGGCGTTTCCATGCGCTCTGGTTTCTGTAACAGTGTTCCGTTGCACCAGAATCTGTTTAGTCATGCTGGCCACATGACCCAGAAAGCTGTCTGAGGTCTGTATTCCGCTCTGCTCAGACCTCACCTGGAATACTGTGTCCAGTTCTGGGCACCACAGTTCAAGAAGGATACTGACAAGCTGGAACGTGTCCAGAGGAGGGCAACCAAAATGGTCAAAGGCCTGGAAACGATGCCTTATGAGGAACGGCTTAGGGAGCTGGGTATGTTTAGCCTGGAGAAGAGAAGGTTAAGGGGTGATATGATAGCCATGTTCAAATACCGTATATACTCGAGTATAAGCCGACCCGAATATAAGCCGAGGCACCCAATTTTACCACAAAAAACCTGGGAAAGCTTCATAGGAGCCACTGCCTGCCTCACTCGAGTATAAGCCGAGGGCGGCTTTTTCAGCACAAAAAATGTGCTGAAAAACTAGGCTTATACTCGAGTATATAGGGTATATAAAAGAATGTCAAATAGAGGAGGGAGAAAGGTTGTTTTCTGCTGCTCCAGAGAAGCAGACACGGAACAATGGATTCAAACTACAAGAAAGAAGATTCCACCTAAACATTAGAAAGAACTTCCTGACAGTAAGAGCTGTTCGACAGTGGAATTTGCTGCCAAGGAGTGTGGTGGAGTCTCCTTCTTTGGAGGTCTTTAAGCAGAGGCTTGACAGCCACCTGTCAGGAATGCTTTGATGGTGTTTCCTGCTTGGCAGGGGGTTCCATAGCCCTAATGGAAAAATCGACAAAACGTGTTAGAAAAATCATATACAGAAATGCGAGAGATAGGTTCCATGAATGATGGCTTAGATTTCTCCCAGAGAAAACCTGACTTGATTCTGCCCTCAAGGCTCAGAAGGGCCTATGGAGCGGGGACAAGTTTTATGGCATATGTATCATCTCATGAACCTCTTTTGAACCTATTTATATCACCATTTTGTTTTGTTTTTTAAAAAATGTTTTTAATACCACTTAATTATTCACATTTCTAAGCAGTGAACATAAAAGCAACCAACTGGAAATGAGATAATAAAATAATAATAAAAAATATATCAGATTTTTTTTAAAAAAAATAAAGTATTAGTCATGCACCTGAGGTTGAGAAAGGAGGGTGCCTGTGTAATCTCAATTGGGAGGGAGTGTCATAAGTTTGGGACCACTACATTGAATCTACCGCTTCCATGAGTTAAGATTCATGCATCTGAGCCATGAGGGGCCACCAACAGAGATTCTTCCAAAGATCTCAGTCATTCGACTGAGATATAAGGGATCAGGTAGCCCTGGACACCTTAGGGACAAAGACTTAATTAAGCATCTTATAACTGCAGCACATCCTGCTATCACTAAGCACTGGACAACAACAAACCAATGCTACATTAGTAAAGAGACAACATTTTGAATGCGCTATAAACATGCAACACCAGATGGCACCAGGGAGCAGGAAATTTGTATACACGATTTTCCATAGGGTTTTTTCTTCTTCTTTTATTATAACAATCTAATTTCTGACTTATTTACAGTGGGTTTTTTCCTGTGTGTAGATCCACCCATTGAATGTGAATGTATATGTGATCAGCAGAACATGGTCAAAATTTCCCTGTGGACAATTAATTCACATCAAGAAAAAATGTGGCGGGGCTAGTTCACATTGGGCATTGGAGGTGGGACCAGTGCATGCACCCTTTTGCCCCTGCACAGTTCTTTTGATTATCTAAAGAGCAGCCAGAGTGGGTTGACCCATGTACATAATGAGATTACAGAAGGCAGGGAAGGGGGAGTTTTATCCTTTGCTCCCCTGTTGCGATCCCAATTAATTTCACTCCTCTGAAGCTGCTATTTGCATGGGGGCAAAGAGCACCAACTGGTGCCGAGGAAGGTTGCCTGTTTTACGTTTCTAATGGCATTCAAAGAACCTGTTTGCTTTTACTTAAAAAAAAATAAAAAAAATACTCCGTTTGATCCTATTTCATGCAGAATGAACCTAATTTGAAAGAGATACCTGAGTGAAGCATTTTACCAGAATAAATGAAACAACCATGCTACAAAATGACATGATGTATTGTCGTGGTGGGCCATTTGTTTCTTCGGCACCCCATGTCATTTTTTTGCTGGGTTCCTTTGCAGGTGGCCGTTTTGAAGCTGCCGATGCAAGTCTGAAACAAAGGCAGGTTTTTGTTGCAGTTGTATGGTTGTGTGGCCCCTGCTTCCCTAACACCCTCAGGCACATGGACATTCCAGGGACCACCTTTTAACAGGGAGTCTGTTTCCTTGTGCGGAGAAAGTATAGAGAGATCTGGTGACCTTGGTCCAAAGGTGCCAACGTTCTTTTAAACAGCGTAAGATTTCCCGGAAAGGGGATTTATTTGCAGGAGTGGTGTGGAGACAGCAAACACTTGTGCAAGAAACAGGTGTGTCGTCTTTGAATGGGGAGAGAGGAGCTTTCTTTATTCTCTCTATCACTTTCCTTTCCTTTATGCTACTGCCTTTCTTATGTAAACTGCTTGGATGAGGCTTTACAAAACTCTGTATGCATTTCCTTTCACCTGCTTTTCAGCATTGTGTTTGCACAGTATTTAACCCTGCACCACATCACATATTCTATGAACCAAACTTGCGCTTGGGTCTTTGTCTGAACATGCAAAGGCTCTGAATGTGCCCAAGGCAGGGTCACACACACAAGCCCAACTTTCAACAGCATGGCATGTGTTGCATTTCCTGCTCTCTGCCCACCTGCCCGATGTCCAACTTGATCAGTGATGTGCCATGAATCATAGAATCATAGAAGAGTTGGAAGAGACCACAAGGGCCATCCAGTCCAACCCCCTGCCAAGCAGGAACACCATCAAAGCATTCTTGACAGATGGCTGTCAAGCCTCTGCTTAAAGACCTCCAAAGAAGGAGACTCCACCACACTCCTTGGCAGCAAATTCCACTGTCGAACAGCTCTTACTGTCAGGAAGTTCTTTCTAATGTTTAGGTGGAATCTTCTTTCTTGTAGTTTGAATCCATTGCTCCGTGTCCGCTTCTCTGGAGCAGCAGAAAACAACCTTTCTCCCTCCTCTATTTGACATCCTTTTATATATTTGAACATGGCTATCATATCACCCCTTAACCTTCTCTTCTCCAGGCTAAACATACCCAGCTCCCTAAGCCGTTCCTCATAAGGCATCGTTTCCAAGCCTTTGACCATTTTGGTTGCCCTCTTCTGGACACGTTCCAGCATGTCAGTATCCTTCTTGAACTGTGGTGCACAGAATTGGACACAGTATTCCAGGTGAGGTCTGACCAGAGCGGAATACAGTGTTACTATTACTTCCCTTGATCTAGATGCTATACTCCTATTGAAGTATTGATCCCCTATGAAGATCATTCACGTGAATATGGGAAGGCTCCTTTGCACAAATGGACTCCTTGCTTTATTGGAGTCCCTGTTGGGAGAGGAGGGTCAGGGTTTCCCAAACTTGCTAGCTAGGGGTGATGGGCGTTGTAGTCCAAAAGCAGCTAAACCTGGGAATTTTGCTCCATTTGGTGGTCATTTGTTACTTATATGACAGACAAATAATGAAAATGGCAAGCCTTGATAAAATGTGCCTTTAGTTGGTGTTCATAACATATTTTTTAAAATAATTTTAATTAAATTTTATATTTTTCCAGTGTTACATTATAATAAAAATCATAATTCTCAAATCCCAAATTATCCCTTCCCCCCTGGACTCCCCTCAACCTCCTTCTCTGGTTTATTTTAACATATTATCAATTGCTGCATATTTTCTTTACATTCATTTTTTGTACATTTAATCTTATTTATATAAATTTTGTTACTTGTAAGTGGTTAGTCAAAACCTGCTAGTGATTCCAGTTATTTGGATTGCTTCTGGTATTCATAACATTTGTTTCGCATTCTCTTTGTATCAGGTTGGTTTTTGTTGTAACATCTAATTTATTGTCCAGTGTTTCCCAAACTTGGGTCTCCAGCTGTATTCAGACTACAAATCCCATCATTCCTTGCCAGCCTTCCCCACAGAGTTTTGGATGGAGATACCAAGTCCCAAGGGACGTGGGTTGTGCTGTGGGTTAAACCACAGAGCCTAGGGCTTGCCAATCATAAGGTCGGCGGTTCAAATCCCCGCAACAGGGTGAGCTCCCGTTGCTCGGTCCCTGCTCCTGCCAACCTAGCAGTTCAAAAGCACATCAAAGTGCAAGTAGATAAATAGGTACCACTCCGGCGGGAAGGTAAACGGCGTTTCCGTGCGCTGCTCTGGTTCGCCAGAAGTGGCTTAGTCATGCTGGCCACATGACCTGGAAGCTGTACGCCGGCTCTCGGCCAATAAAGCGAGATGAGCGCCGCAACCCCAGAGTCATCCGCGACTGGACCTAATGATCACGGGTCCCTTTACATTTACCTTTACCTTTACCAAGTCCCAAGAGTAATTTAAAGAGTCGTTTTAAAAAGAGTAAGATCTGTAGTTGTTAGTGGTCCCAACACTCACTGAAATTGAAGAATGGACAGCTTATTAATGAATATTCCTTGGAGTGGGAGGAGCAAAAAAGAAAATTGTCAGAAAATGTCACTGAAAACCCTCATTTGATGCTGAATGAAAGTCTGTTTGTAGTTCATATTACTAGACAAAGGAAGCCATGGACTAAGAGTCGAGTGCTGGAAGGTGGGAGGGGACAAGCGCTTTAATTTCTTTCAGCAACCTAAATGCAAGTGGAGAAGAAGGAAGGGCCCTCTTGCTGAATTTTCCTGAGCGGGGCAGAATGTTCTGCAACTGTCTGAGGGAAGGAGGAGAGCTAAGGAAGGAAATTCTCAAAGAATTGCTCAGAATATTCATTCTTGAGGAATTTTTCTTGAGAACAACAACTACCAGACCTTTCGAAGACGTCTGAAGGCAGCCCTGTTTAGGGAGGCTTTTAATGTTTAATACATTACTGTATTTTAATGTTCTGTTGAAAGCCGCCCAGAGTGGCTGGGGAAACCCAGCCAGATGAGTGGGGTATAAATAATAAATTATTATTTATTTATTTATTTATTTATTTATTTATTTATTTATTTTTCAGCTCTATCCCAAAACCCTTCTCTGTCAACTGCCATCTGGGTCAGTTCTGAAGATACCCCTTCCCTGAAAAGAAGAGAGAAATGCAGTTTCTCAACTCCTTGCTTCGAAAGTGATAATTTATTTGAAGATCGTGGTGGATCGGTGTTTAAAAGCACGAGCTGGAAAAGTAACACCTCATCCTTTACAGGACGCAGGTGAATTCTGCCAAATAAGATTTGTCAATTTGCTTAACATGTGAATTAGTGGATTCTTGTGATGTCCTATTTGTTTGTTTGTTTGAAAAATTTCTATACTGTCCTTCATCCAAGGATCACAGGGTGACTTACAATATAAAAACACAATACAGTGGTACCTCTGGTTACGTACTTAATTCGTTCCGGAGGTCCGTTCTTAACCTGAACACGTTCTTAACCTGAGGTACCGGTACCACTTTAGCTAATGGGGCCTCCTGCTGCTGCTGCGCCGCCGCTGGCCGATTTCTGTTCTCATCCTGAAGCAAAGTTCTTAAACTGAGGTAATATTTCTGGGTTAGCAGAGTCTGTAACCTGAAGCGTATGTAACCTGAAGCGTATGTAACCTGAGGTACCACTGTAATACATATGTTGTAAGAATTTGAGGACGTTTCCAGGTAAACGGGTCCGATTCCGGGTGGAATCCCAAAACCCCAGCAGGACATTGTTTGAAACCCCTGCTGTCGAAAAACAGAGACCGGACCAGAGTTCTAGTGAGAAGCAAAGCGGCTGCTAAGCCTGACCAGTTTATTTTAAAGTGTAGAGCTGTTGGCAACAGGGTTCTTGCTCACATGACAGACGATGGAGAAGAACCCAGAACATAAGAGCAGGCGAACTTTTATACACTTTTGACACAGTACAGAACAAAGAAATAATAGCATTACGTGGGTGAGGTAAGGGATTTTGAGCAGGTGTCAGAAGGGAGGGGTTTCCTCTGGTGGAGGGTCATGTTTAGATACAAAAGGTGTTTTTTTCCAGGTGGTCATCGTCTTTGGGAGTGTCCGTTAACGCTGATGTCTTTTCCCAACTGTTGGGAGCTGCCTGACAAGATTTTATTTGTGTGCGCATTTGCCCTACAGCTTTATTTTGCTTAACAAAGATCCCTTCTCCTGACTTGGGTGGGTTTGTGTATTCTTATGCAAACACGTTGGAAGACCAGTGGGCAAGGATACAGAGAGTCACAAAAAGTTTAACACACAGTTTGAGATACAAAGGTTACAAAGGAGAAAGGGGTAGGGCTGTGGGGGTGCAGACACAGTCTGTTTCTCAGGAAGGAGTGCATTTCTTCCATTAATAAGCGCCCCCCCCCCAACAACACATAGAATAGCAACAAATGGAAGAAGAAAACCCCAATAACCCCCCCAACACACACACACACACACACACACACACACACACACACACACACACACACAGTTTAAAAGGCCTGAGAGAAGAGGAATGTCTTTGCCTGGTGCCTAAAGATATGTAATGAAGATGCCAGGCAAGCCTCCCTGGGGAGAGCATTCCACAAGCTGGGAGCCACTGCAGAAAAGGTCCGTTCTCGCGTTGCTACCTGCCAGACCTCACATGAAGGAGGCACACAAAGAAGGGCCTCAGATGGTGATCACAGGGTCTGTCAGAACCAGACCCCAACACTACTGGCATCTAGTGGCAGCAAGCGAAAGATTGTTCCTAGGGCTGCGTGCCACTAGGTAAACTTCCCGGTTGCTTGTTTTAGTATAAATTGAAAACTACTGATAGGGAATAGACGAATCTGTCCCTTTCAGTTTCTTGACATTTCTCATTTTTCTGATCTCCCATTCATTTTTCTGATCACCACATTCCCGTATCCCATTTATGATTTTTTTAAAGAATAGCCCTAACAAAAATTGGTTTACATTTTAGTGTGTGTTTCTCCCAATAAGCACATTTTTCTAGGCAATTTTGCTCCATATACATATCCTTGCAAGCAGGTCCCCTTAATAGAATGCATTTTAATGTTATTTTCATGAATACTTGTCTTTTTATATACTGGATATGCTCAGTTTTATACACCTTTTCGGGGCAGGGGAATTGCATCATGAAACTGAGAGAAGTGTAGATTTTGAAGGACAGCTTTCTTTCCAGACATGCTAATTATAGAACTTAATGTTAAAATGAGAACTGAAACAACTTCTTTCCCCCACCCACAAACTACTGCATTCAGTAGGTGACAGTAACCTTTAAGCTTTCGAGGTTTATTTTGCCCAAGATGAGAAACCAGACGCAAAAACCACACCTGGAGCCAACAGGTTAACCTCACCCATAGGAGGGATTTTCGTTTTCTTCACATTTTAAGCTACCCTTTGTCAGGGCCGTCTTTAGAAGATGCGGCGCCGGGGTGCAAATATCTGCCCAGGCCCCCCAAATTACCATGGATAGTGTTGGGGTGGCTGTAGCTGCGCACTGCAAGCCATGGGGAGGCAGCTCTCCCCCATGCCGCTGCAGGAGAACGATCCTCGAAGAGGCCTGGGAGTGAAGTTGCGCCCCTCCCAAGCCTCCTCGGGAGGAGAGCGATCCTCGCAGAGGTTTGGGAGGGAAGCTGCATGCCCACCCGCCTTATGGTTGGCGGGGCGCACCTGGCGGGTGTGCAGGGAAAGGGGAGGCCGCTAGCAAAGCTCTCCCACTCGCTGGGGTGTCCCTGAGCGGCCGACACCCTGGCGCAACGCACCACTAAGCCCTATGGGAAAGACGGCTCTGCCCTTTGTTCTGGAGTGTCTCTGATACCTAGAAGCAACAAGCAAAGAAAGGAAATGCAATGCAATGCAATGCGAAGAAAGGGCCAAATTGGAGGCAAGCCAATAAAAGTTTATTATTTCATAAAACTCATACACTGCTTGATTGTAAAAGCAAACAAACAAATAAACCTCAAAGCGGTTTACAAAAGTTAAAACAATAACATGAAGGAAAACATTATAACCCTGCTTTAAAACATACAAAATTTAAAATACTAAATCAGATTAAAATTACCTCAGCTTTCTAAGCATCGGGGTAGGCTTGTCTAAACAGGAAGGATTTTAGCAAGTGCCAGAAGAAATAGTGAAAGCACCTGCTTGATCTCAGTGGGGAGGGCAAAAAATACCAGCTACAGAGGCTTACAGAATAGAATAAATAAATAATAATAATAATAATAATAATAATAATATTGTTTTACCTCACCCATCTGGCTAGGTTTTGCCAGCCACTCTGGGTGGCTTCCAGCAAATTATAAAAAATAAAAAATTTATTATTATAAAAAATAAAAAAAATAAAAAGTCAGACACTAAAAACTTCAAATGTTTTCTAAAAGTTGCATAATTCTTTATCTGCCCAATACAGTGGTACCTTGGGTTAAGTACTTAATTCGTTCTGGAGGTCCGTTCTTAACCTGAAGCGTACTTAACCTGAAGCACCACTTTAGCTAATGGGACCTCCTGCTGCCGCTGTGCCGCCAGAGCACGATTTCTGTTCTTAGCGGAGTTCTTAACCTGAAGCGTACTTAACCCGAGGTACCACTGTATCTGATGGGAGGGCGTTCCACAGGGAGGGCGCCACTGCCGAGAAGGCCATTCCTTGTTAAGCCCAACTATGGTTTCTTTGCAATGTAGCCCTGACAGCTAACTTAGGTTGTGGCTAGCCTTGCATTGTAATGCTTAGCTTTAAGAGGTGGCATTTGCCCTACGTTTAAATTGATGAAGATGTTGCCTTCCAAGCATTTGGGGCTGGCCCATGACATGCTGCTGTCTGAGGCTGAACAGCAAATGGTGGCCCTCCCCATATGTCACATGCAGCTCTCGCTATCTGAACACAATGCATTCTCGGGAAATCATTTGTTAGGCGAGCGTTCACATAACAAGTCCTATGGGAAATTTTCCAATGCGGTCCCGGCCATGGAATTTTGACCCCAAAATGACAAAAAAACAAACCCCCCAGAAAATGCTCTGAAACCTGACATGAGGGAAGGAAATGTTCCCTTATTTGTCCATTCTCTCCAGCCCCCCACCATGGTGTCTGGCAAAACAGCTGCCACAAACTGGCAAAACATCAAAAAGTAAGGCTGGTTTAAGGCTGCTCATTTGTTTATTGTACTACATGCAGGTCCAGCTGTTTGGATATCTGAATCTGAGCTGTGTATAGCGAGGTTAGGGTACTGATTACTCATGTTTGGATAAGTGAATTTTTGCATAACAGGCATTTGGATAGCAGGACCTGCATGTAATGTACGGGGATTTTTGCCAGCTGAAAGGAGAATACCAACCTTAGCCTTCCGAACTCTTAAACTGAAAACTGAGACAGCTCCTGGAGACCTTGACTATAGCTGTTTGCAGGGAGAAACCTATTTATTTGGAGGCTGCTGTTGCCTCAGTATTGCCCCTGCCTGACACCTGGAAACATCAAGGGAAGTAATAATGCTATATGTCAGAACTGTTGCTTCACAGGTAAGCAACTTTGGTCCTCTTTCATTCAGTGGCGCATTTCCTCCTTTGAGGCAATGCATAAGGGGCACCGTGCCTCTAACACCCAGTGATAGTGTGAAAGTGAGATTAAATCACAAGACAGCACAGACACCAGCCAATAGATACCCTCCTTGGTCAGTGTTTTACCAGGTTCTTGCAGATTATCAAAACTTACTCCAGTACAGAAAACAGCGCAATTCTACTGAATGCAGTGAGGATGTTTTTCAAACCATCACTAATGCTCCAAAAATGTTCATCTTCTGTAGTGTAGACATGCCAAAAAGATGTAGTGTAGACATGCCAAAAAGATGTATAGTGTAGATGTACAGTCCATCTTCTGTAGTGTAGACATGCCAAAAAGGAGGCAAACCAAATGAGAGGTGAAGCAAGGCACTTTATCATGTCAGGTTTTTTTGGTTTATCTCGCTCATTCTCTACAGAGACGTGTTTCTCCTCCCTGCTTTTTTGACCCATACAACCACCTTGTGAGGTAGGTCAGGCTGAGAGATGGCGGCTGAACCCATGACACCCAGGAGGCAAGTATCTGAACTTGGGTCGCCCCAGACGAAGTACAACACTCTGTTTATATCGCATTATACTTGCAGGGGAAAGCATCACGAGTTAGCACTGAAAATAGCCTTTTTAATCGCAAGAGTGGATAAGTCAAGGTCTAGTAAGATATGCAGGTCAGCTATAGATTGCACAAGGAGGTCAGCCCCTGGCTTCCAGTTGAATTGTGGAGGCAAACCATCCTTTGAGTAAGTCACAGTTTGCCAAAGTGTTATGTCATGGCAAGCCATGGTTTGTTCATGGGAATTGGGGCAATCTGGAAGCCCGCTGATGTAAGTCAAATCATGGTCTGGCCATCACATTTGCACTGAGACAACCAACGCGCTTTCCACCATTGTGCCCTACTCCATCGTGGTACCCAGAATATGGCTATACTTAACCCAGAGAAATATCCCACGTCTGAGATTTCATGATAGGAGAGCAGCTATGCTTTTATTGGCAGTTCTTCTGGTCCCTGTGGCAGAGTTGGGCCCCCAGATTAGTAGGTAGTTGTTTTGTGACTCAATATTTGTAGTACAGCTAGGAGGAAGAAAGCGGGAGAGAGAGAGAGAGATTTTAGCTCCTAAAATACAAAACACCTCAGGTCCTGATAGGAATCCAATTCCTCATGCTTCTCTGGTCATCATATCATTTAATGAGCAAAGAGGAGTGGAAAAAACTCTCCTCAGCTAGTCTGCACAGCTCAAACACCCACTTTCTGGTGCTTGTTTCTTAAAGTCCCCCCATTCCCCAGTCATGCTGCAAAACAAATTGTGCACTTCCCGGGACAATCAGCAGGTCCAGGAGAAGTAAATTATCAACCTGAGTGGAAGCAAAATTCTGGATCTCATCCCTTAATATGGTGTGATGAGTCCACATGGTGTGTGTTTTTCTGAGCTTTCTCTCCCCACCCCCATTTTTACCATTGGAAAATTAGAATTTTCTCTTTTAGGATTATAACTGAATTGCTGGGTTTTGGGGTTTTTTTTACTAGCTTTTGAAATACTGTTTCAGCTGCCCCTTTCTTTACTCCTCCCAGTATAAATATAGATATGACAATCTACATATTTGGCAATCCCAATTCCTCTTCACTGCAAAGACATGTAAGACTCAGATCCTCTCGCCTGCTCTTGATTCCTCCATTCTCTGCAGCGTGTGAAAGAAACTCAGAGTGTGAAACTCTGAGCAATGTCTAGCAAATGTACACACCCAATAAATAAATAAAAACCAACTCGTGAAAGAAAGGAGTTTGTATAAGCCCATCGGTTCTCTGAGATCCCTGAGCTAGGTCCACACTTAAGTCAGTTTTAAATTCAGTTCTCTACATTTCTGCAGCAATCTGAATTTTTCTGTTTTAAAGAAAAACTCATGAAAACCATTCAGCTTTTTAGTGCAATTTTTCACAACTAAATATATTGTTGTGCGCACTTTGGGCTAATGTAAACAATTCTGCCCCCTTCATGGATCCCTGCCTTGTCGTGGCGAAGGGGCTTGAATTACTCAGGGAAGCTATGGACAGGTCAAGATGGACAGGTCATAGTGGAGAGTTTGGACCAAACGTGATCCACCTGCAGAAGGAACTGGCAAGCCACTCCAGTATCCCTGCCAAGAAAACTCCATGGACAAAGACAACAGGCACATAAAAGATATGACACTGGAAGATGAGCCCCCCAGGTCGGAAGGCATCCAACATGCTACTGGGGAAGAGCGGAGGACAAGTACAAGTAGATTCAGAGCTGATGAAGTGGCTGGGCCAAACCCGAAAGGACGCTCAGCTGCGGATATGCCTGGAAGCAAAAGGAAAGTCCAATGCTGTAAAGAAAAGTATTGCATAGGAACCTGGAATGTAAGAACCATGAACCTTGGTAAGCTGGATGTGGTCAAAAATGAGATGGCAAGAATAAACATTGACATCCTGGGCATCAGTGAACTAAAATGGACGGGAATGGGCAAATTCAGTTCGGATGACTATCGTATCTACTACTGTGGGCAGGAATCCCGTAAAAGAAATGGAGTGGCCCTCATAGTCAACAAAAGAGTGGCGAAAGCTGTACTGGGATGCAATCTCAAAAATGATAGAATGATCTCGATACGAATCCAAGGCAGACCTTTTAACATCACAGTAATCCAAGTTTATGCACCAACTACCAGTGCTGAGGAAACTGAAATTGACCAATTCTATGAAGACTTACAACACCTTATAGAAATTACACCAAAGAAGGATGTTCTTCTCGTTATAGGGGATTGGAATGCTAAAGTAGGGAGTCAAGAGATAAAAGGAACAACTGGCAAATTTGGCCTTGGAGTTCAAAATGAAGCAGGGCAAAGGCTGATAGAGTTCTGTCAAGAGAACAAGCTGGTCATCACAAACACTCTTTTCCAACAACACAAGAGATGACTCTACACATGGACATCACCAGATGGGCAGCATCGAAATCAGATTGATTATATTCTCTGCAGCCAAAGATGGAGAAGCTCTATACAGTCAGCAAAAACAAGACCTGGAGCTGACTGTGGCTCAGATCATCAGCTTCTTATAGCAAAATTCCAGCTTAAACTGAAGAAAGTAGGAAAAACCACTGGGCCAGTAAGATACAATCTAAATCAAATTCCTTATGAATACACAGTGGAAGTGAAGAACAGGTTTAAGGATTTAGATTTGGTGGATAGAGTGCCTGAAGAACTATGGATGGAGGCTCATAACATTATACAGGAGGCAGCAATGAAAACCATCCCAATGAAAAAGAAATGCAAGAAAGCAAAGTGGCTGTCCAATGAGGCCTTACAAATAGCGAGGGAGAGAAGGCAAGCAAAATGCGAGGGAGATAGTGAAAGATACAGGAAATTGAATGCAGATTTCCAAAAAATAGCAAGGAGAGACAAGAGGGCCTTTTTAAATGAGCAATGCAAAGAAATAGAGGAAAACAACAGAATGGGAAAAACCAGAGATCTGTTCAAGAAACTTGGAGATATGAAAGGAACATTTCGTACAAAGATTACCACAATTAAGGACAAAAGTGGAAAGGACCTAACAGAAGCAGAAGACATCAAGAAGAGATGGCAAGAATACACAGAGGAATTATACCAGAAAGATATGGAGGTCTCATACACCCCAGGTAGTGTGGTTGCTGACCTTGAGCCAGACATCCTGGAGAGTGAAGTCAAATGGACCTTAGAAAGCCTTGCTAACAACAAGGCCAGTAGAAGTGATGATATTCCAACTGAACTATTTAAAATTTTAAAAGATGATGCTGTTAAGGTGCTACACTCAATATGCCAGCAAGTTTGGAAAACTCAGCAGTGGCCAGAGGATTGGAGAAGATCAGTCTACATCCCAATCCTAAAGAAGGGCAGCGCCAAAGAATGCTCCAACTACCGCACAATTGCGCTCATTTCACACGCTAGCAAGGTTTTGCTAAAAATTCTACAAGGCAGGCTTAAGCAGTATGTGGGCCGAGAACTCCCAGAAGTGCAAGCTGGATTTCGAAGGGGCAGAGGAACCAGAGACCAAATTGCAAACATGCGCTGGATTATGGAGAAAGCTAGAGAGTTCCAGAAAAACATTTACTTCTGCTTCATTGACTATGCAAAAGCTTTTGACTGTGTCGACCACAGCAAACTATGGCAAGTTCTTAAAGAAATGGGAGTGCCTGATCATCTCATCTGTCTCCTGAGAAATCTCTATGTGGGACAAGAAGCTACAGTTAGAACTGGATATGGAATAACTGATTGGTTCAAAATTGGGAAAGGAGTACGACAAGGCTGTATATTGTCTCCCTGCTTATTTAACTTATATGCAGAATTCATCATGAGAAAGGCTGGACTGGATGAATCCCAAACCGGAATTAAGATTGCCGGAAGAAATATCAACAACCTCAGATATGCTGATGATACAACCTTGATGGCAGAAAGTGAGGAAGAATTAAAGATCCTTTTAATGAGGGTGAAAGAGGAGAGCGCAAAATATGGTCTGAAGCTCAACATCAAAAAAACTAAGATCATGGCCACTGGTCCCATCACCTCCTAGCAAATAGAAGGGGATGAAATGGAGGCAGTGAGAGATTTCACTTTCTTGGGTTCCATGATCACTTCAGATGGTGACAGCAGCCACGAAATTAGAAGACGCCTGCTTCTTGGGAGAAAAGCAATGACAAGCCTAGACAGCATCTTAAAAAGCAAAGACATCACCTTGCCGACAAAGGTCCGTATAGTTAAAGCTATGGTTTTCCCAGTAGTAATGTATGGAAGTGAGAGCTGGACCATAAAGAAGGCTGACCGCCGAAGAATTGATGCTTTGGAATTATGGTGCTGGAGGAGACTCTTGAGAGTCCCATGGACTGCAAGAAGATCAAACCTATCCATTCTAAAGAAATCAGCCCTGAATGCTCACTAGCAGGACAGATCCTGAAGTTGAGGCTCCAGTACTTTGGCCACCTCATGAGAAGAGAAGACTCCCTAGAAAAGACCCTGATGTTGGGAAAGATTGAGGGCACAAGGAGAAGGGGACGACAGAGGATGAGATGGTTGGACAGTGTTCTCGAAGCTACTAACATGAGTTTGGCCAAACTGCGAGAGGCAGTGAAGGATAGGCGTGCCTGGCGTGCTCTGGTCCATGGGGTCACGAAGAGTCGGACACGACTGAACGACTGAACAACAACAACAACAACAAACAATTCTGCAAACACTTTCCCCCCAATACAGTGGTACCTTGGTTTTCAAACACATTGGTACTCAAACAACTTGGAACCCAAACTTTACTGCAAAACCGGAAGTAAGTGTTCCGGTTTGCAAACTTTTTTGGGAAGCCGAATGTGCTCCGTTTTGAGTGTTATGCTCCTGATTTGAGTGCCACACTTCCATTTTGAGTGTTACGCTGAGGTCTGTCTATTTTTGCTATTTATTTTGTGTTTTTGTTTTTGCGGCTCTTTTTTGTTTTGTTTTTTGTGACTGTGTGGAACACAGTTCAGCTACTGATTGATGGATTGTGTGTCTGGAGTACATTGTTTATTGCTTTCATTTTATGAATCAATGGTCTTCTTAGATAGAAAAATTCATGTTAAATTGCTGTTTTAGGGGTTGTTTTTAAAAGTCTGGAATGGATTAATCCATCTTGCATTACTTTCTATGGGATAGCGAACCTTGGTTTTGGAATGCTTTGGTTTTGGAACAGACCTCCAGAATGGATTACGTTTCAGAACCAAGGTACCACTGGAAAGTGAATTTTGTACGTTCCTTTCACTAATATGGTTATTTTGATGCACCTTTCCCCTTAACATATGCATTTTTATTTTTATTTTGAAAACATTGGTTGTAGAACTGCATCACAAAATTTGGAGAAGTGTGAATTTTGAAGGATGGCTGGGTTTCCATTATCATATTGGTTTGGAAAGTGTGAGAATAATAATAATAATAATAATAATAATAATAATAATAATAATAATAATAATAATTTATTATTTATACCCCGCCCATCTGGCTGGGTTTCCCCAGCCACTCTCGGTGGCTTCCAACCGAATATTAAAAACAATACAGCATCAAACATTAAAAACATCCCTAAACAGGGCTTCCTTCAGTTGTCTTTTAAAAGTAATATAGTTGCTTATTGCCTTGACATCTGATGGGAGGGAATCCCACAAGGAGGGCACCACTACCAAGAAGGCCCTCTGCCTGGTTCCCTGTAGCTTCACTTCTCGCAGGGAGGGAACCTCCAGAAGGCCCTCGGAGCTAGACCTCAGTGTCCGGGCTGAACGATGGGGGTGGAGACGCTCCTTTAGGTATACAGGACCGAGGCCGTTTAGTATATTGGTAGTTTTGCCTTTAATGTGAACTGAATCAAATTTATCCCCTGTCCCAACTTGCAGGGAGGTTTTCTTTAAATAAAAAAAAGGGAGGGATTCATCAAAAAATGGTATTGTTCCCTTGCAGTCTGGACCAGAACCATCCAGAATGTCTACCATCTGATTCTCCTCCATTTCTAGACTCAACTCTAGCCTTTTCCCCTCTCATAATTAAGAAGTGACAAGGCTAAGGCCACACCTGCAGGATGTATGGGGCCCATGTGCAAAGCTTGACTCACCTGTAATGAGGTGCATAGGAATGGAAGCCCAGCCCAAGCCATAGGACGAACCGAATATGAGCGAATAATTGGTGTAAGGTTGCGAGTGCCTTTGCACGTATGTAAATATTGCCATACCAATCAAGGTTAAGAAAGCTGGGGGCAAAAAAAGGAGATTTAAAAAATGAGAATATATTTTTCTGACGTCTTCAGGTGACTTAAACAAAACAACATAATTGCATAGGAAGAAAATAATATAAAACACTAACATACAAAAACAACAACAACAACAAAACCCAACACACATACCCAACAGTCACAGGTCACAGTCCATCAAAGGCCTGGAAATAAAGGTAAGAATTTACCTGAAGAAGATCCTGGCGAGAGGTGTATAATATAATAATAAAATATAATAATAATAATAATACCCCACCCTTCTGGCCGGGCCTCCGGAGCCACTCTGAACAGCTTCCAACAGAGTATTTAAAACACAATAAAACATCAAACAATGAAAAGTTCCCTAAATAGGGCTGCCTTCAGATGTTTTCTAAAAGTCAGGTAGTTTATTTCCTTGACATCTGATGGGAGGGCGTTCCACAGGACGGGTGCCACTACCGAGAAGGTCCTCTGCCTGTTGTAGCCAGAACTTACACACACCAGGGCAATCTGGGGGTGGGGAAGGTGAGGTTGGTGCAGGAAGCACTCCCGGGGTGACAGAGGATGACCAGGAGATGGAAGGCAGTGCACAGGAACCGGAACATCAGAACCCATCACCAGAGCCAGAGAGGACCCTGTCTCCACAAACATGGCAGGCTCTGAGGCATAGGGAGCAGCGAGTGGGGCACTCCAGGAGGCTGAGGCAGGCAAGGGCCCACAGCCCAGCTCTCTAGCTGGCCAGGTGGGGCTCGCTAGCTCTGGGAGGAGGTGGGTGATTCCTCAGCTGGCGTAGGCATGGAACAGGTGAGGATCCCATGCCTTGCCAAACTCAAATGCTGCAATCAGCATGCAAGGCATAAAATGGCAGCAGAGCTGAGGTGCTGTGTCTGCTCAACTGTCCATTGTTGATGGACCACAGCTTGGGTGCTCCAGGATGTCTGTGGGAATGTGCTTCGGTTTGGACTTTGGACCTGTGCGGACTGGGGATTTGACATATTTGCCACCAGGTAGGCCAGGGTTTCAGGACAGGAGTCTTTATTCTTGGGTCCCCAGGTAGTGTTGGCCTACAACATGTCCTGTCCTACCCAGGCAGCTTTTCCAACGGTCAACAATGGTGGGAGTTGTTGTCATCTAGGGACTCAAGGTTGAAGAATCCCGACTAGCTAGCAGCAGCTCTTTGGGATTCCCAGGAAAGGAGTCTTCTTTCTCAACTTACTGGAGATGGTGGGGATTGAACCTGGGAGCTTCTGTATGCAAAGCAGGTGGTCTACCACTGAGCCACATGGGCCCTTCTGGAATAAGAACCCACACTGGGGTTACCTGCCACGAGGCTGAAGGTGACGGCGGCTCTCAGCAGGTATATGTTGAATAGCAGGTCACGTTCAAAGGAGATGCAGACGCACAACAGAGAAAAGAAGCTGCAGAAACACGCCATCACCAGGAAGGCTCTGGTGAAGTGGATATGTATGGCTGTGGTTCAGAAAAGGAAGCATTAGGAAGGGCAAGGGTTCTGGGTAGAGTTACTGGGTGGTCGCCGACTAAGTAGTGCCACCGAAATCGGTGCACCTGAGTTAGTCATGTCCATGAATTTTAGTGGGTCTACTCTGAGTAGGCTAGTGGTCGACGCAACCCATTCTTTCTCCCAGCTAAAAGAAGAAAGTTAACGTAAGGA
Source organism: Darevskia nairensis (assembly GCA_034642065.1). Lineage (NCBI taxonomy): Eukaryota > Metazoa > Chordata > Lepidosauria > Squamata > Lacertidae > Darevskia > Darevskia nairensis. The sequence goes on from JAWWNI010000197.1 coordinate 1,042,736, forward strand.
TTTAAGAGGAATCTTGTTGGATCAAACCAATGGCCAATCTAGTCCAGCATCCTCTTTGCCGCAATCCCTATGGGCACTGGCGGAGGAAGTGGGTGCGGTGGATGCGACCCGCCCCGGGTGTCATCCCTGAGGGGGGTTACATCGCCGCCCCGACCCCCTGGGATGCTCGCCCCCGCGGATGGCTAGTGTTAGGATTCTTTACCCGTGCTGCAGTCATGGGATTGTTTTGATCACATGGCGGTGTATGTTTTCATTCCACATTGTGGGAAGTGATGGAGACAGGATGTTTGTATCACTGTGTTTCCGTGATGTAGGACGTTTGTCCTTTGTTCTCTCTCTTTGCTGTCTGATGCTGATGAGGAAGGAGCTGCTCCGAGTGTGTATATGTAAATAAACGTAGTTTAGCCAAATGTTGCGCTACTGAGTCTGAACGCTGACTGCCTATACTCTGCTGATCCTGAAGTGTGCTGATGCCTCTAAGGTATCAGTCGCTGTGATGTTTGGGCTGGAGAAAGATTTTGAATCTCCCGAAGGAACGACCAGGAGGGAGAGAACATGCCAATCGGGCATGTGTCTCTGTCAGACTCCTACTCATGTGTAGGACCGCCCCGGGTGTCATCCCTGAGGGAGGTGACATCGCCCCCCACCCCTGGAGGTGGCTAGCCCCACCCCCAGGTGCACAGCATTGCGCCGCTCCGGGTGCCGGTGCAGCTAGCGCCACCTCTGCCTATGAGAAGTCTGTAATCAGGATGTGAGCACAATGACCCTCTCCAACTGCTGTTCTCCAGGGACTGGTATTCAAAGGCATGCACCTTCTGATCTTGGAGGTTTGAAAGCAGTCATCATAACGAGTAGCCCTTGTCAGCCACACCCTCCACAAATTTGTCTTACCCCCCCCTTTAAAGTCATCAAACGTTTTGACAAACTTGATGTCGCTTTTGTAACATTAATTGGTTGAAACAGCACTTTGGGGGTACATGACTTCCCCCCCAAAGAATTCTGGGAACTGTAGCTTTGCCGCTCACTACAGTTCCCAGGATTCTTTCGAGGAAGCCACGTGCTTTCAACATACGGTGTGGGTGTCATCCATGACTCGCAACATGGTCGTTCTGTTCGTAGAATCCTAGGGTTTGTAGGGGGTTTTGTAGGCCATCGAGGCTGGGTACACGCCATATATTTCAAGCACATGATTTCCCCCCAAAGAATTCTGGGCACTGTAGTTTAAGTGGCACAGAGCTACGGTTCACAGAAAGTACCCTTAACATCTTTTGCACAAAGGTGGAAGATGCTGCAGCTATCATTATGGTACAAAAACATTTGGAATCCATAGGTACTGGCTCCCTGGGCACCTGAGAAACCACAAAATTCCCCATGAAGGGGCCGGGCACCCACAAATTTTGGTGCCAGGGCCATGCACCCTGCATGGCACCCATGGCCCCAGGCAGTCACAGTTGCAGGTCCAAGTTGGCACTCCTGTTGGAATCTGGCAATTGCTGCAGAAACAATTTGAGGGTCTCCAACCAACTGGAAAATCCATTTCTACGTCATATGGTAGAGGCCTTTATTTCTTACACTATTTAAAAATATCTTCATAACCCTCTACCTCTTTTAATGTGTGAAATATGGGCATCTTTAAGACTCTTTGTTTGAGTTCTACTCCCCATTGCTGCAGCTAGGGGTACTAGACCTCTAGGGTTGAGCTGGAGTCTTCAGGTTTGCCTTCCCTCCTCCAAGTGGCAGGTGGAGAGCACAACTCACCAGGTCAGTGAGAGCTCGGAAGAAGAGGAAGAGGAAGAAGATTGCATGCAGCTTGCAGGCTTCTGCCCAGCAGGCGCTGGCTGCGAATTGTTGCATAGACTCCCTGCCAGAGCAGGGGGGTCCTGCTCCCCTCCCTCCTTCCCTCTCTCTCTGTTAAGTTTCATCTCTGCAAATGGTCTCAGTGACTGTGGTCAATGTTTAATGACATCATGTAGACCCACCCTATGACATCACCAGTGGGACACCTCTAAGGACTCAGCTGCAAACAAAACGTTTTAAGTGCATTATACAAATGTGATACTAGATGGCGATGGTGAGCTTTTGGAAAATTCAATATATATTTTAAAACCATTTTTTAATAGCCTAGGTCTCAGGTTTGGGCTCTGAAATCTCAGGGTCTGGGATGCTCCTGACCTGGCAACCCTTGCCATAGCCCTATATGTTGCTACTACCTAAGCAATCTTACATGCCATTATTTATTGTCTTTTATTGTATTGTACTGTTTATATATACATAGCTGTCAACTTTTGGATTTGAAAATAAGGGATGCCGCGAGGGCGGTGCAATGGCAGAGGCTGCGAGCAAACGGGTGAGCGAAAGAGCGAGTGCATAGATGGCAGGCAAGCTGTCTGTCTGGTTGGGCATGAGGGTCTGGCTGCACAAGGCATGCAAGCTCCACCCCCAGTCGGTCTCAGACTCCTTATTGGCAGCCGATCAACACAGCTGAGAAGCCTCCCTGGCCACCAGAGAGGGAGAGGAGCTGCTTCCTTTGAAATCCGGGAAATTTAAGGGATATCAACAATCCGGGATAGCAGCAGGAAACAGCATTGGAATAAGGGAGTTTCCTGCAAAAAAAGGGAGGGTTGACAGCTATGTATATATAGTAGAATCTGGAGGCCAGTGGAAACGCCGCTGTCTATTCCTAACTTAAAGGCAGGTCCAGATACTTGGAAACCTGGCTTTGACATGCTTGCATCTTATAGAAAGATACAGAAGTGGGAAATACCTTACCGAGTAGATTGAACAAATACATGGTGCATTTTGGACCTACGCAGATAGTCCAGAGGCCACTGTGTACCAAGCCTTTTGGGGTACTTTGCAAGACCCAATAGGGGGTACTCAGGGAAATAAACTCCAACAGCAAGCTTCCAGCAGAGCACATCGCGCTGCTGATCCGCAGCGGTTCCATCAAGAGATCGAGGCGTGCTAGCATTCTTAAGGACATCGTGGAAGTGGGCCTGATGGAGAGGAATAATTACCATCAGGGACATGAAAAGGCGCAAGGCGAAAGAGAGGTGCAGTCGGACATGGTTGGGGCAGAAGGTAGATAAGGAGCGACGGATACATTTCTGGGTGAGTTTGAGTAGATCAGTAAGGATTTCCCTTTCCCAACAAAGCAAGGACTATAGAACTCCGCCCGCCCACCCTGAAAATTAGGTTGCTGAAAAAGGAACTCTTGGGGGGGAACCCGGGACTCAGCTTCATTCATTCAGAAAACAGCGATTTCATTGTGTTATAAATATGCAACTCCAGATGGTGCCAGAGAGCACAAAACGTTTCTACAGTTGGTACCTTGGTTCTTAAACGCCTTGGTACTCAAACAACTTGGAAACCAAACACTGCAAAGTAAGTGTTCCGGTTTGCAAACTTTTTCCAGAAGCCGGATGTGCTCCATTTTGAGTGTTACGCTTCTGTTTTGAGTGCCACACTTCCGTTTTGAGTGTTACGCTGAGGTCTGTCTGTTTTCGCTATTTCTTTTGCGTTTTTGCTGCTCTTTTTTTTTTTTTTGTGACGGTGGAACCCAGTTCAGCTACTGATTGATTGACTGTGTGACTGTGGTACATTGTTTATTGCTTTCATTTTATGGATCAATGGTCTCATTAGATAGTAAAATTTGTGTTAAATTGTTGTTTTAGGTGTTGTTTTTAAAGGTCTGGAAAAGATGAATCCATTTTGCATTACTTTCTATGGGAAAGCACGCCTTGGTTTTGGAACGCTTTGGTTTTGAAGCAGACTTCCGGAACGGATTAAGTTTGAGAACCAAAGGTACCACTGTATAGTGTTTCTATAGGCTTTTTTTCTTTTGTTATAATGATTCAATTTCTCAGTTATTTATAGCGGTTTCCCCCCGTGTGTAGATCAGGCACCCCCAAACTCAGCCCTCCAGATGTTTTGGGACTACAACTCCCATCATCCCCAGCTAACAGGACCAGTGGTCAGGGATGATAGGAATTGTAGTCCCAAAATATCTGAAGGGCCAAGTTTGGGGGGTGCCTGGTGTAGATCCACCCTGGGACCTCTGACCTTGCTCTTGTCTTTCAATTTCCTCATGCCTTTCAAATGAAATTGGGCAACACTTGTTGGCGGCACAATATCCCACCCGTATGGCACCCTCCCCGCAATAGGATCTCGGCCTCACCTTTGTGCCATTTTTCGCTGTCCTTTGTGATGAGGATGAGATGGAGAAACATCTACTTCTTCTGAAATTCATCTGGTTGCCTAGGCGACTTGGGTGCTCCAGACGCTTCCAATCCATGTGAATTCTGACCAATCAGATTCTTGGGGCTTTCCATCCTCAAAGATTCTAGCCAATCGGTTCCATATTGTCCAGCAACAGAAAAGGTGGTTGTTGTTTTTTGTGATTTTGTGGAGAAAACCTTACATCTTTCCATGCAATTTTGCATCCTTACATGAAGCAGAATCCAGCCTAATTCATGGTGCTGCTAAAATAGGACAGCATTTTAAGTTTCACCTGGCTTTTGTTTTAATCCATGGGTAATTGATTTCCAGGTTCCAATTTATCCAGGTGGGCACTTAGGCATCACCCAAAAAGAGGACAATTGAGATGACAGATTTGCATGACCTTTGCTTATCCTGGTAGGAGGCCCTGTTGCTGGACAGTGAAGCGTTTGTTGACCTCCTGTGCAGGGGGTCTTAATAACTTGCAGAAGCATGGCATGGACCCTCTCCTCCACATGCCAGAATAGTTTCTGTTCCTCTTTGCCCACACCCTGACCTTCTCAGTGGGGCTGAAGGTCCAGGATACCTTCCTCAGTGAGTGGGGGCGTCGAGGTGCTATTTTGTGTGGGGCTGCTATTGAAAACTATGCAACTGTACAGGGCTAGTAGAGACCCTGGAGAAGCATCTCAGTACCCCGGCCCACCTCCTGTGAAGACGATGCATGCATGGATGAGGTGCATGAGGTGCCCGTCTCAGGCCGTAACTTGGAAAGTGAATGCAAAGCCCAGCTGAATGAGCAGTAGGCCCCTCAGCATGCATTTCAGTATGGACCAGAGCTTCCATCGCAAAGGCCATCTCTGATGCAATGGAGGGTATGTAGAATGTTGATGAGGATCCCAGAAGCCATACACCTACATTTACCACCCCCAGATCACAGCTGAGCCACCTCTCCATCCACCCCAACCCACCCCACCCCAAGGAGAAGTGAGAGAAGGTCCCCAAAGTGCCAGGCCAGAGGAAAGGAAGAAGCTAGACACGTGTAAGAAGACCTCCGACTTCCTGCAGCAGCCGACTGGTAGAATGGAGGAAGGGCCAGATTGTGAGGGAATCATTCTTCAGAAACAGGTAGAAGTTTCTAGAACACTCATTTATATATGGGAGTGGCACTCTGAGCATGCGCAGCTTCGGCTGGAAGTGTCAATAAAAGAAAGGAACTATCGTTTTTGCAGGCGGCTGACCAACGAATGATGCCTACAAATCTGCTGTGTCAGGACTGCCGATGGACTGTGTCTGTGACCACGCCATTGCGAGAGAGAGAGAGAGACACTGTAACTTAAAGTGTGTCGTTATAGCTGTTGCTTTAACAATTGTATATAGTTGCTACCATAATGCTTTTGTGACCGATCAAGTAATAAAACTCTTGACCGAGATTTCACGGCGTCCGTGTTTCATCTCTAAGAGTAACTTCAGTTGCTGACCCCTGCTTTCCAGAAGTCTGCTAAACAGTTGAAAGCATTTAATGAGGTACCTTCACACAAGTATTTTCGAGCGGAAAACGTGTGATGGATGGTGGCCTTTTAATACAGACACTGTAGAAAGGAAGTCTTCCTTCTGTGTACAGACATGGTTCTGAACAAGGGCACAGCGGAGCCAAGCCTCATGTGATCAAACATGGTACACAATGCCTTGAAGTGCTGAAGAGTTGCCACGACTCAATACTTCCTTATCTGGAAGCCCTTCTCCTTAAGCCCTGATGTGTGGCAGTGCATAAGTTAATAGCAGGCAGGGCCGGACCACCCATTAGACAAGGTCAGGCGACTGCCTCGGGCGGCACGATTCACAGGGGCACCAGATCCCAATGTAGATCTTTATTCCCCACTTGTTCCTGATGTAGAGCTTCACTCACCGCTCCTTCCCTGGCCAGGAAGGTGGCTGTCATTCTGTGGTGTGCTTCAGGTGCCAAATTTATTGGGCGGGCAATAGCAGCAGGGAAGGAGATCCCATCCTCCTTACTTTCTCATCCAAGGTAGCTGGTCAGTTGCAGAATACCAGCAGAGAGTTGGGCAAAACCAAAGCTATGGTTTAATGCTGGGATGCTGACTTGGAGTCTACTAACATTCTGAGGGCCACAACTCGTATCATCCATGATGGTTGGCTGTGCTGACTGAGGTTGATGGAAACTGGAGTCCAACGACATGTGCAGAGCTCCAGGTTAGCCACCCCTAGTTTAACAAGGTAGGCTAACCAACACCATAGTTCATGAATAACCACCAAACCAGGATATGAAACTATGCTTCGCAGTTGGTTTGCAAATCATAGTTTGGGTAAACTGTTGTTTCGCTTTCTGAACCAATAAACCATGGTTTGGGAGCACTTCTTCACTTACAAATTCTTCTGTTTAGGAGAGCATTCAGGGACTCTCAGGGAAGGCAGGTGCCAGCCCCTGCCAGTCCAGCTCTGAGTGTTTATAGAGAGCCGCAACCTGTTTTAACAACAGATTCATCTTCGAGTGAAACTGGCAGTCCAATCTCAGGGGAGGAACAGTTAGTGGCTGGGAGCCAGGGAGCGCAAGGACTCCAGAGAGATAGTGAGAGACCTGGCACCACCCAGCAGACTCGCGCGGAGGGGGAAGCGTCAGTTCCAGCGCAGATAGCACATAGGAGAAGAAGGCGGCAATTTAGGATGCCAAGATTGTGGTGTTGGCGCCAAAACAGGAGGGAGGCACTTCCGGATTCTGCAAGTGACTGAACAGACATGATAAGGCTGAGCTCTGCACTGTAAATAGTTTGGCACTGAATAAAAGGACTTAAAGACAAATGGCTTTGGCTTTCCTGTTGAACAACCGATAAGAGAAACCTGACAGCAGGTGATGGAACCCATACAAGCTATTGCAACCCTGTACATATGCAACAGAAATAATGGTTTGTGATCGAAATCATGGTTAGCGCAAATGATGGTTTGGCAATATCACTTAAACCTGAGGCTCTGAAAGTAGCAGGACCAACAGTTCCTCACTTCCGCAATATGACATGGCATCACCAAGCTAGGAAGCTGAAGAGAAGAATGACAACAGTTTGTACCAGAGTTACCAGTTGTTTTTTTAATGGATCAAGGCTTTCAGCAGCTCCACAATGTGTACTGAAGCTCTTCTTTGACCGCTTTGCTTCCATCCCAGGAAAAGCCCTTTCTCCAAACGTTTCATTTGCATCACCATACAATAATCCTTACAACAACCGTGTAAGGTAGGCCAGTGTCATTATTGCAGGCAATGAGGATGAGTCACCCAGTGAATGCATGGCTGCGCTGAAATCTGAACCATGGGATTCCAGCTGAGCTTCTTTGCCTCAAATGATGAGCATTTCTTAAGGAACCATTTCTTTCTTTTTTCCACACAAGACCATTCCCCACCTCTCACACGTCAGTTCTTTAAACATTGCAGAGCCATGGTGGGTGCCGAAATCTTAGCGGGTCACAGCCAGTCGCTGGCATTTGTGCATCTTGTAGGCACACATATAAAATATACCTGCACATTGGAGGAGAGAGAAAAGAAGGTGCATTAATTATAATATAATATAATATAATATAATATAATTAATATAATATAATATAATATAATATAATATAATATAATATAATTAATATAATATAATATAATTAATATAGCATAGCATAGCATAGCATAGCATAGCATAATATAATATAATAGTTGGTTAGAGCATAGTGCTGATTACGCCAAGGTTGTAGGTTCGATCCCTGTATGGGGAAGCAGCATATTCCTGCATTGCAGGGGGTTGATAATCCTCAAAGTCCCTTCCAACTCTACGATTCTATAATGCACTTCCTATTGGACGCAACATAGCAGAATCCTAGCAAAAGTCAATGCAAAACTAGCATGACAAAGTGAACTGAACTTTATTTATCCATCAAATTTATATCCCATCTTTCTCCTGTAAGCGCTCCCAAACCTGTATTGATTCAAACAGATGCACAAAAAGCAAATCAAGTAATAGAAATATAGTAACAGAGCAATGCTAATGGGTTCCACTGGATTTAAAAAGCGAGAGTTCCACCCTCACAACCCAGGGAGTTCTGGGAACCAACCCAAACCCTGTGATCATCTTCTGAGGCCCTTCTTTATGTGCCTCCTCTACAAAAGGTCCAGAGGGGAGCAACACAAGAACGGGGCCTTTTCTGCAGTGGCTCCCTGATTGTGTAACGCTCTCCCCAGGGAGGCTCACCTGCCACCTTCATTACATATCTTTAGGAGCCAAGCAAAAATGTTTCTCCTTACCCAGGCCTTTGGCTAATTGAATAACCTATGGCCTTTTAAAGTGTGTGTGTTGGGGGTTATTGTTTTAGTTTGTGACTATGTAATGTTCTTCTATGTTTTTAATATTGTGAACCACCCTGTGATCCTCGGAATGGGCCATTCCTTTCGTACTCACCCATTTTTCTTGCCCCCCCCCAAAGAATCATCACCTGCAAAGAAAGTCATCAGGAGGGCAACCCAGCCCAAGATGTAAGACCAGGAGAAACGCCACTCGCCAAATCGCTTGCCAAGGAAGTTGACCGTGACCCCGGTGTAGATCCCCATCGCTAGAAGGACAAAGAGCGCTGCGACATGGGAAGGAGAGAGGAGGAGGGAGGGAAGAAGAGTTAACATGATAAACAGATGAACCAACGACAAGAATGTGAAAAGAGTCCTGTTGGATCAGGCCAAAGGTCCATCTAGTCCACAGAGGGGCCAACCAGATACTCAATGGAATTTCGTAAGCAGGATCTGAGTGGAACAGGGCTCTCTTCCAACTTGCAGTTCCCAGTGGTTGGCATCCATCCATCCATCCATCCATTCATACCCCAGCTTTCTTCCAAGGAACTCAAGGTGACATAACATACTTCTCCTCCCCTCCCTCAATTTTATCCTCACAACGACCCTGCGAGGTTGGTTAAGGTGAGAGCGAGTGACTGTCCCAAGTTCACCCACTGAGCTTCATGGCTGAGTGGGGATTGGCACCCTGGTCTTCCCAGGTCCAGCACACTCCAAACACAACACTACATTGGCTCTTAAAGAGGTATCTCCTGTCTCGGGTCCTATGAATATTCGACATATACGTCCATAGGCAATGTATGCCTATACGAGCTATCTGTTCACGTGTTGCAAGAGTTGTCATATCCATTGATTAAAGGGGGGCAGGGCATAGACTTATCTTTCCCGTGGATCAATACGAGTCTTTCAGCTGTAGTTTGGGCACAAAGAATCCATTTACATTGACCAATTGCAATGCATTTATTCTTAAAGCATAGTAAGTTATAAAGAAATGTATATATATTTAGAATATATATTTCACTTATATAGGCAAGAATGTATGGAATTATGGTGGCTGGTTTTAAATCTTTTTCTTTTGTATTTTTTATGCATTTTGTTTCCTTTTGTATTTCTGTTTCCTGTCTTTTGTATTTTTATTTTTTCACTTAATGTTGTTTAATTGAAATACTTTCATTCACACACACACACACACACACACATACACAGTGCTTTATTCTGGGGTTCTGGGAGGTACGCAGGGGTACGCTTACCCCTAAACATTATGTGAATCTAAGTTTGGCCTCATTGAGGGGCAGTATTTCAACATGAGTAGGAAAATGAGAGTGCCCCTAAACATTTTTTTAGGATAAAAAAAGTGCTGTGTGTGTGTGTGTGTGTGTGTGTGTGTGTGTGTGTGTGTACACACATCTACATACATGATGTGTGTGTATATGTGTGTGTATATATATCTTTGTTTGAAATCCCCCCCTATTGTCACACCTCTACCTGGAGTCCATGACATATAATCAAGCTAGAACTGCAATCTCCCGGAGATTGAGCGATATTGCCAGACAAGAGGACATAGCTCAAGTGAAACCAGGGATGTTTCTAGGGGACCAGATATATCAAATGACACCAGCCCCCTATCTCACAGAAATCCACTATGTGGAATACCCCAGACTTCTTACAGCGGCTAGACTAAGCGCCCTTGATTCTGCGGTATTGTGGGGAAGGTACAAGGGAGTTCCATACGCCCAGAGAACCTGTCACTGTACTATGGGCGTGGTTGAGTCTACCGAACATATCATTCTGTCTTGTCCTCTCTATGTAGAACTTGGGCAAAATCTTATAACTCCACTTTTACGTCAATCTAGCTTTCTACCCAGAGAAAGACAGGTTTTATATTTACTGAATAATATTACTAGAAATACAGCCTCCCTGGTGGCTAAATTTCTTTTTTTAGCTTCTAAGCGTTGCAAGATTTTAATTGATTGTATCGATATGGGGCTATCTGTTTAGTTCCATTCTATTTGTGGATTATGTTTCCTTTTTTCAAAGTTCTCTCAGATGCTTTTAATTCTGTACAAATGTATTCTTCTGACTGACGGTCGAATAAAAGAATGATGATGATGAAATCCCCCCCTTGCCTCCACCCCCACCCCCTCCCCATCTTGGGGGCCCAGGTGTGGCACGTGGGCCCTCACCTGAGTCCTCCTGTGTTTTCCCATCTGAAATCACAGCACCTGCCTCTAGGCATCTGCGCTGCTTCGAGTTGTGCAGTTCTGAGAAAGCGGTCAACCTGTGCGAGAGAAGAGGTACTTACTGGAAACGAAGAACAGGACGCCGGCCGCGAAGGATCTGTTGAAGCGCTGGAAAGTGGAGAACTGGGCAAAGGAAAAGATGCCAGTGATGATGCCGGCAAAGCAGGAGAGGGCAGAGAGGATCATGAAGGCCCGGATGGCATTCCAGTAGGCTGCAGGGAATAAGACTGAGAGAAGCAGGCGAGAGCTACTAATACTATTCCTAGCTAAATGCTTGCTGAGTTAGGGTGAGCAGAGTAGGAATGGCCCACAATAATATTATGAATAATTATTTAATTTCTATACCATCCTTTCATTTGAGGATCACAGGGCGGTTTATAATATAAAAACACACAAATACATCACATAGTAATAAACAAACAGAAACCCAACACACAGAGTGAGTTTAAATGGCCATAAAGGTAAAGGGACCCCTGACCATTAGGTCCAGTCGTGTCCGACTCTGGGGTTGCGGCGCTCATCTCGCATTATTGGCCGAGGGAGCCGGCATACAGCTTCCGGGTCATGTGACCAGCATGACAATGCCGCTTCTGGCGGAGCAGAGCAGCGCACGGAAATGCCGTTTACCTTCCCACTGCAGCGGTACCTATTTATCTACTTGCACTTTGACGTGCTTTCGAACTGCTAGGTTGGCAGGAGCTGGGACCAAGCAACGGGAGCTCACCCCGTCGCAGGGATTCGAACCGCCGACCTTCTGATCAGCAAGCCCTAGGCTCTGTGGTTTAACCCACAGCACCACCTGGGTCCCAGAAATGGCCATAGTTTGTTCAATTAGCCAAAGGCCCGGGAGAAGAGGAATGCTGTTGTTGCCTGGCATCTAAATATACGTAAAGAAGGCATCAGGTGAGCCTCTCTGGGGAGCCCATTCCACAAATGGGGAGCCACCGCAGAATAGGCCCATTCTTGTATTGTCACCCTCCACACCTGTCGTAGAGAAGGCACCCAGAGAAGTGCCTCCATTTATGATTGCAGGGTCCGGGTAGGTTTATACGGAGAGAGGCAGTCCTTGCGTCATTGCAGTCCTGAGCCATTTATGGCTTTATAGGTCAAAACCACCGCTTTGAACTGGGCCCGGAAACTAATAGGCAGCCAGTGCAGTTGGGTCAGGATCCGCATTATATGCTCGAACCAACTTGCCCCAGGGAGCACCCTGGCCACTGAATTCTGCAGCTGAAGATTCCAAACTGTCTTCAGAGGCAGCCCCGTGTAGAACCCATTGCAGCAATCTAGCCTAGAGGTTATGGTGCACTGAATGGCCATGGCTGGACCCCTCAAGTACAGGTTTTACACCCCCAAGTACTAGGAGAGGGGGTGCCACCATCTGGGGCTGCCTGGTTGGTGTCGACCCATGACACAGCCTTTTCCCCTGCCAGCTCCCCAGTTGTGGAATGCCCTCCCTAGCATTCCTTCCCATCATTAACTTTCAGGAGGAATTTGAACACGTTCCTGTTCACCCAGGGCATTTGGTGTCTAATTTGTCTAATCCTCTTTCAAAACCGTCCAAATTGGGTGGCATCACTGCGTCCTGTGGCAGTGAGTTCCACAGTTTAACTATGCGCTGCCTGGTTAACGTAGGTCCAACCCTGAGCAGAGCTTAGCTTGTGAAATCATCAGATCATCGCCACTGAGCGACACACACGCACACACAGGCTCCAAGCTGTCTCTTACCAATGCTCTCCAGCTGCATGTAGCACTTGCCAGGGAAGCAATATCTCCAGAGTCCCTGGTGAGCAAAGGCGCCTGCCAATCGGTACTGCATCCAGTAGTCGGTCACCGTCGACACCACCAGGAGGATGTTCCCCAGAGAGGCACAGAACAAGCCCCCACCCATGAAGCTGTACATCCTCGTCCAATTCTGAGAGCAGCAGCTGGAAGGAATAAGAGTGTGGCTTAGCGATTAGAAGGCAAGATCTGGGTTGCTGTTTGAAAGGCCAGTGTGGTGTAGCGGTTAGAGCAGGCACCCCCAAACTCGGCCCTCCAGATGTTTTGGGACTACAATTCCCATCATCCCTGACCACTGGTCCTATTAGCTAGGGATGATGGGAGTTGTAGTCCCAAAACATCTGGAGGGCCGAGTTTGGGGATGCCTGGGTTAGAGTGCTGGGCTAGGGCGGCGAGAATGTTAATAGCGCAAAAATGGAAACAAGAACAAACACCGAGAAAAGAAGAATGGATTGTGAAACTAACGGAGTATGCAGAATTGGACAAGATGACGGGGAGAATCCGCGAACAGCGGGACCAGAACTTCATCAAAGACTGGGCTAAATTTACAGACTATTTAAAGGAAAATTGTATTCAATTGAATACGTTGGTAGGATTGCAAGAGGCTTTGTAGAGTAAGGAAGAAATATTGTTGTTAGTACGAACATATAGTGATTAATTTTAGAAAATAATAATATAAAACAATGATTGACTTTGGAAATATATGGAAATAAGGAATAGATATTAGAATATCATACGGAAGGTTTGACGGAAGTCACGGCCATGAAAAGCCAAAACGGTATAAGATGTGAAGATAAATGTGCGAATTTATTATTGTATCTATATAAAACCAATAAAAAATGATATATATATATATATATATTTATATTTATATATATATATATATATAGTGCTGGGCTAGGACCTGGGAGACCAGGGTTCAAATCCCAGCTCAGCCATGAACCCTTGGGAAAGTTGAGATAGAAATGCAGAAAATATATCATCAAGGGGGCAGGGGTGAGAAATTGCAGCTAGGAATGATGCAAGAGATGTTCTGAGGAGGGGGGAGGTGGAAGAGGTAGAATTGTAGCATTGGAAGGGACCCCAAGGGTCATCTAGTCCAACCCCCCCAATGCAAGACTCTCAACTAAAGCATCCATGAACGATGGCCATCCAACCTCTGCTTTAAAACCTCCAGGAAATGAAAGTCAACCACCTCTAGAGGGAGATTTTTCCACTGTCGAACAGCTCTTATTGTCAGGAAGTTTTTCTGATGTTTAGTTGGAATCTGCTTTCTTGTAACTTGAAGCCGTCGGTTCCAGTCCTACCTTCCAGAGCAACAGAAAACAAGTGTGTTCCCTCTTCTATGTGACAGCTCTTGAGATATTTGAAGATGGATCTCAAATCTCCTCCCAGTCTCCTCTTGATCATCTTGGTTGCCCTCCTCTGCATGTGTTCCAGTTTGTCAACATCCTTTCTTAAATTCTGGTGCCCAGAACTGGACACAGTACACCAGGTGTGGTCTGACCAAGGCAGAATTGAATGGGACTCTTACTTCCCTTGAACAGGACACTATACTTCTATTGATGCAGCCTAGAATAGCAGAAGAAGAAGAAGAAGAAGAAGAAGAAGAAGAAGAAGAAGAGGAGGAGGAGGAGGAGGAGGAGGAGGAGGAGGAGTTTGGATTTGATATCCCGCTTTATCACTACCCGAAAGTGTCTCAAAGCAGCTAACAATCTCCTTTCCCTTCCTCCCCCACAACAAACACTCTGTGAGGTGAGTGGGGCTGAGAGACTTCAAAGAAGTGTGACTAGCCCAAGGTCACCCAGCAGCTGCATGTGGAGGAGCGGAGACGTGAACCCGGTTCACCAGATTCCGAGTCCACTACTCTTAACCACTACACCACACTTAGCTTTCTTTGCTGCTGCATCACACTGTTGACGCATGGCGTGCTCTGGTCCATGGGGTCACAAAGAGTCGGACACGACTAAATGACTAAACAACAGCAACAAATGACTCAGGTTGACTTGAGGGGTTGACAATCACAGCATCAACACAACTGGGAAGCACCAGATGGCCGCAGTTCAATAAGAACATAAGAATCAGGCAAGTGGCCCACCCAGTCCAACACCCTGCTCCCGCAGTGGCCAACCAGATGCCTATGGGGAGAGGACACCAAAAGCAGGGGCTGAGCACAACAGCTTGCATCCGATTCCCTTAAGACAGCCTGTCCCAAGCTTGTGTCAGCATCTCTCATTGCCCCTGCCCTCTGGCCATGCTGCAGAAGACAGACTACAACTCCCATTGGCCATGGGGTTGCAAAGTCCCCAGTTTGGCGTTCTGTATATTCAACAGCCCCACACTTCTGCCCCAGCCACACGTATCCTGTGGGTGGTCTCAGCATCCATCCCTCTTGCCTACCTGCAGACCCCAGGAGCCTCTTTCCTCGCCGCTCGTCTCTCTCGTCTTGGCTGAGCCGAGCCCCTTTTTTCGAAGCACCTCCGACAGCTACATGTTGCTGACTCGGCCCAAACGTCTCCAGCGCCTTACTGGAAATGACCAATGGTGGGGAGCCGGGGTGGGAGCGGAGGATACAGATGGCGAGAGATGCTGTTGGTTCGAGAAGGGAAATGTGCACAGGCAGCAAACTCCTTTCTGGCACTCTGAATGCAGTAAAACCTGCTGACTCTCCAGCTCTGGGACCAGGGCCGGAGCTGCAGGAAGGCCTCAGGGTCAGAGACCCCGTGCAGATTGCCTTGCAGAGTGGAAATAAAAGGGGATTTAAGCCACCAGCCTGCATTTAGGAACTGCACAGGGCAACATGTTATTTCCTTCAGCCTGCTAGCAGTTTCTTTTTGCATCGGGGCTGTATAATGTCCATGGTATTTTTCTGAGCGGAAGACAATGCTAGTCCCACTCAGAGAAGACCTATCGAAATGAATAAACAGTTCGTTTGGGTCCATTAATTTCAACAGGTTTGCTCCAAGTAGAACTTAGCTGGCTACAACCAATGGTCCCCTGATGAATGAAAAGCTGAAATTAAGATTGGGAAAGAGGAGAAAACGAAATTGACAAGAGCTGCCGAGCCCTAGAGCTGCATCATAGGGTGAGGTAGTAGGCCCCCATTTTCCCGTCATGAATTCAAGGTGCCAAATGGGCTACAGGAACGTCCACCAAATAGAATATATTTTCCATGTAAAATATCAATTTTAGTTCTTTTACTGATTCCCCTGCTCCTCCAGCTAGCACGTTAACTATCATCTTTAATGTGTTTCCTGCTGCTAATTTTTTTTTACACTTTTTGTTAAGACTGCCTGTTGGGTGTATTGAATTTCAAAATTTGCTTTGTAGCAGCAGCTTAATTTGATGAAGATGATAATTTTATTATTTATAGGCTGCCCATCTGACCAGGTTGCCCCAGACATTCTGGGCAGCTTTCAACAAAATAGTAAAAGTGCACACACAAACACACCCTCAGACATTAAAAAAAAAACACTATCCTGCATGGGGCTGCCTTTAGGCGTCTTCTAAAAGTCAGCTGTTTATTTCCTTAACATCCAATGGGAGGGCCATGTTAAGCTTTGGTGAGGTTGCTGGAGCATATGAAAACTGAATATAAACAAAGTATTTTGTTGGATGCTTTAGTTGAGATTCTTGCATTGCAGGGGTTCAACTCCACAATTCTATCATTCTGTGAGACCAATACTTAATTTTTTCAAGATGTAGTGCTGCGATGGGTCACAAGGGGGAACTAGAGGGTTATATTTCAAAGGAACATCCACTGCAAACAAACCCTTTCAAATCAGGGCAGAGTATGCATTACCTTTCATTCTGGCTCCTGTGCGCTCCCAGCTGCTGCCTGTTGAATCCTGTGTACATGTGACTTTGCCTATGATGCAGAGCCATCCTGTCCTTGAGAAGTTCTGCCTTTTCCCTCAAAGCAAGGTTCAATCCAAAAGGAAAACTGAAGCCACATTCACTTTACACTTAAGCTGAATTGTATACATTTGAAACAGCCATTGCATTGGTATTTTGTGTGCTCTGTGTGCACAGGGGCAAGTCAAGCAGGTAATGCACATTGGTAAAGACATCCCTACCTGCTCTTCTGGTGTGTGTGTGTGTGTGTGTGTGTGTGTGTGTAACAGTGTGAAAATGCAACTTGAAACGCAGCAGAGTGACCTGTGTTTTAAGCCGTTAATGTGTACGTAGCCCAGGATTATGGGACACAGGTGGCACTGTGGTCTAAACCACTGAACCACTTGGGCTTGCTGATCAGAAGGTCTGCAGTTCAAATCCCTGCGACGGAGTGAGCTGCCATTGCTCTGTCCCAACTCCTGCCAACCTAGCAGTTTGAAAGCATGCCAGAGCAAGTAGATAAATAGGTACCGCTGCGGTGGGAAGGTAAACGGCGTTTCCGTGCGCTGCTCTGGTTTCTGTCACGGTGTTCCGTTGCACCAGAATCGGTTTAATCATGCTGGCCACATGACCCGGAAAGCTGTCTGTGGACAAACGCCAGCTCCCTCGGCCCGAAAGCGATAAGCGCCGTAACCCCATAGTCGCCTGACTGGACTTAACCGTCCAGGGGGCCTTTACCTTTTTACCTTTAACCCAACATTCTTTCCATTCCATCCCTCGTTTATAGAGTATGGATGGGGGAGAAATTAGATTCCGTTCAGTTAAAATGTATGTGTGGAAATTATAGCGAAGCAGATTTTGGCCCATTTCGAGAAACCAGAACTGCCCGACTGTGGAACTGTCAGGATGCGATTCAGCTCGCATCAAAGGCTGGTATGTCTACATGGGAAAGAAGAGATCGATAGGAACCTCCCCATTTCCTAGACTGCCTTTTAACCTGTGCTGACCTTCCTTCAGATTAGATACTCTCAGGACTGCAGGCCTCAATTCCTACTTGCTTCTTCTCCAGGCCTTCCTCATGTTTTGGATCTCTTGCCCGCTGAGATGCAACAGCAAGCATCGACCTCATCCACACACGAGACATTGTTTATTATAATTTAGCCTGCTTGCTGGCATATATCAGCGGCTGTGGAAATATTGGAAAGAATTTTGAAAAGCAATTGATGGAGGTGATCAGGGAAGCTCCGGCGTCCGAGGCATGGGAAGTCCATATATATATAAAAAAATATAATAATTAGGCATAATTGGAATGTTTATTTTAATTGGGATTTGTATAATTAATTTGGATTGTAATTTGAAATGTAATTGGGAATAATTTCAATGTGATTTGCTGTGATTTGTATTGGAAAATTCAATAAATAGATTATTAAAAAAAAGAGCAAACCTAGCCAACAGCAAGCTTTCTTATCCATGCTAAAGCCTGTTTCTCCAGCAGAGACCAAGTATTCAGCTCAGCTTTTGCCAGCGTTTTAACTCCAACACTAACAGGAACAAACTGCCTTGGGAGGCGGTAGACTCTCTTTCAGTGGAGATATTTAAGCAAAGGCTCAATAAAGGTAAAGGTAAAGGGACTCCTGACCATTAGGTCCAGTCGCGGACGACTTTGGGGTTGCGGCGCTCATCTCGCATTATTGGCCAAGGGAGCTGGTGCGTACAGCTTCCGGGTCATGTGGCCAGCATGACAAAGCCGCTTCTGGTGAACCAGAGCAGCGCACGGAAACGCCGTTTACCTTCCCGCCAGAGCGGTTCCTATTTATCTACTTGCACTTTGACATGCTTTCGAACTGCTAGGTGGGCAGGAGCTGGGACCGAGCAACGGGAGCTCACCCTGTCACGGGGATTCGAACCGCTGACCTTCTGATCGGCAAGCCCTAGGCTCTGTGGTTTAACCCACAGCGCCACCTGGGTCCCATAAAGGCTCAATAGGCACTCATATATCAGGCTGTGGTGCTTGTAGTTGCAATATTCAGTTACTGAGCACGGGCGGCTTTCTCTCCCTCCAAATAACCCTGGGACTCTTAAAATCCTGATTTATATCCCAGCTTCCCTCCAAGGAATTCCACAAGGGGCATGTGTGCATGTATACATACGCACACAGAAACTTTTAAATTCTTACAGCAAAACAGTTGATTCTTGCGTTGCAGGGGGTTGGATTGGATGACCCTCGGGTCCCTTCCAACTCCACAATTGTATTATTTTCACCTTCAATAGTTGCTCTGACAAAAATGACGCTATTTCCAATGTGGCAGGCACAGAGCTTTGAGAACAGAAATGCTCAGAAGGGCTTCGTTCATTCTGGCAGAAGCCAAAACATTTTGCTGCAAGTATTTAAAATTTCTGTTCTGTTACATTACTGTAATAACATACTGTTTTAAGTGATTAATTGCACTCTACCGGGATGCAGAACAAACTTGTCTCAACTGCTGGTACTTTCACGACTATCCACTTGGTGGCTCATTTTTGTTTTAAGAGAGAGAAACGTGGGAAGTTGCACCCAACTTAAAGTGATATGAGGGTCTGCCTAAAACAAAGGTCAAGATACACAAAATAGAGAACTTTTTGCACAAAAAGGAAAATGAATTCATCTATTTCAGTCAGAAGATTGGGAAAAATTGTGCCTAACATAAAGCAGCTCAGTTGGATGTCATTCTAGAGCAGGGGTAGGCAACCTAAGGCCCGTGGGCCAGATGCGGCCCAATCGCCTTCTCAATCGGCCCGCAGACGGTCCGGGAATCAGCGTGTTTTTACATGAGTAGAATGTGTCCTTTTATTTAAAATGCATCTCTGGGTTATTTGTGGGGCATAGGAATTTGTTACTCCCCCCCCAAAAAAAATATAGTCCGGTCCACCACATGGTCTGAGGGACGGTGGACCGGCCCACGGCTGAAAAAGGTTGCTGACCCCTGTTCTAGAGTGAATGTTTTAAATAATTTATTTTATGTAACTGGTGGAAAATCCGAAGTCCTTTTTATTTTCATTTTCTTCTCTTTTTTGTGGTTTTCCTTTGTTTTCTCTTTTTTCCCTGTTTTTTTAAAGATCAGTTTATTTTATCTTATTGCATTATGAAAAAGCTTTAGTAAAATTTTATTTAAAAAAAACCCCAAAACCTTTTGAAAGTGTTGTCTAGCCACCCACAGCGTAAGTCAAGAGTGTGCCATGTATAAACATAAATCAACATAATGTTGCTCCTGGAGAGAATTGTACAGAATAAAAAAGCATGGCTGACCCCATCTAAACTCTGGTTCTTTTTTTTAAAAAAAAACTAGGCTTCCACTCCTGATCTTCTCAAGTGAGGAATCCCTGATAATCTTCCCAGATGCCTCAGAACCCGTTAAGAAAGCAACTGGTTTGAACAACTACTCAGAAATAAATCCAAGAATTCAATGGGCTCAACTCCTAAGTCAGTCTGTATCCAAATATAGCCCTGGTGTTCTCACTCATGAGTTTCCATTCCAATTTTTAAAAAATGGTATCCCTTGCCAAGCTCACTTACGGAGGGAGGCAAGTGATAGAACCACACCTTCTTTGTTGGAAAAAAAAAACAGCCCAAGCTGCGCTAAAGTGCTGTTAACCTCCTCTTTATTGCAACGAATTCAGGAAAAACCTCATGCAACTGAAACAAACGGAAACAGGGATCTATGCAGCTTGCAAAGGCGAGAAGGCGGAACCCACAGAAATTGAACTATTTGGAAGCAATGATGTGATCTAAATCACAAACTCGCCAGAGGCATTTATCTCAGGCTTCCCAAAGTAACCCAGGTTCACTATACAAGAAATATACAGATTTTTCAAAACAAAACAAAACAAAACCATCCTAGAAATCCCCAACATAAACCCTAAGTGTTTTTAGACTGATAGTTTAATGCACCTAGCCATGGTACTAAGTTACCTTGACCATCTTAGAGCAGATACACTTGTGTAGAGAAATTGGGCGACTTAGAATTCTTGGGATGATGCTAACTGAGAAGGCCGGTGAGGAACTGCAAGTTTGAATGCTTCTTCTGCATTAAATAAACCTCCCTACCTGTTAAAAACTGGCACGTTAGAGAGAAGACTGGGCTAGACTCTTCTATTTAATATGCAGGACTTGTTTTCTGACAGGAAGGATCTTAGTTTTCACACAGGGAAGCTATTCGCGCATAGGATCCCCTTATCTGGAGTCTGGAATGGCACAGTCTCAGAATCATTAGATTTATCTGCACACAGACTAACCCTGTGATTTTTCCCATTCTGGATTTCTAAATCAAAACTTTGCAATGCTCATTGTCTGCAGAACAGCAGATTCCCTTCAATATAACAGTTATTAAATCAGCAAAGTTCCCTTTGCTTTCTTCTTTCTTTGTAGCTTGTTCTTAATTTAAATGCAAACAGAACCAAAACCTTAATGCTTTATAGTTAGGATTAACTGAACAGCCGCAACCCAGTCAAAAATGTAAAGTTGTGGCAAAATTCTGCCCTGGACTGCTGAGGCTCCCATTGCAATTCTTTAGTCCTCAATGGGATGCAAATTGTGCCGTCCATTAGCTGCATTACTGGGCTTTTTTTCCCTAACAGAATCTGACTACAATGTCAGAGTTGCAGTTCACGTTACAACTGCAATGGGAACTGCGACGCAAAATGGTACCTCTTCCGCAAGTCACACCCACGCAATGGGCAGATCCTCATCATATATATTTGATGCACACCCAACACGTTTTAGGTCAGTGTTCCCCAAACTTGGGTCTCCAGCTGTTTTTGGACTACAACTCCCATCATCCCTGACCCCTGGGTCCTACAAGCAAGAGATGATGGGAGTTGTAGTCCAAAAGCAGATGGAGACCCAAGTTTGGCCAACGCTGTTTTAGACAGATGAGTTTCCCCCAAAGAATCATGGGAACTGTAGTTTAAAGATGGTGCGGACTATAGCTCTGTGAAGGGAAAACTGCTATTCCTAGGGTTCTTTGGATGGGGGAGCCATATGCTTTAAATGTGTACTGGGTGTACTTCAGATGCAATGGTGCAGACCTGCCCAAGCTGTTAATGTTTAGAATGGCTGGACACATTTGCCCCGTGAATTCCACAAATGGGGCAGGAGGACAAGCTCACTAGGGTCTGCCCACCTCCAACAGCTCTCTGGGAGTTTCAGGGGGTGACTGTGTGAAGTGGGGCTCACTCCAATAGGGTCCCTGCACAAATACGAAAGTCTGATTTCCCAGGGTTCTTGCCAGGAGGTTTTGCCACTTCAGGCAGCTGCCCTTGAACTTAAAAGCAGGCAATATTGGATCTAGGGAACAGATTGCGTGTGCTCATCTCAGCACTCCAATGCATCCAACCCATGTCATACCCAACAGAGGACTCACCGAAATTAATAGCCGTGGCCACCTTAGACCCATTAATTCCAGTGTGTCTACTTTTGAGTAGAAGTTTGAGTACAACACCCATGATGGGTGTGGAATTTCCAGTTTGCAACACCAGCTGGATTAAGGCCACCGCCATGCTGTCAATCACTATTTCTGGCCCTCAATCTCTTCCTCTGCCCCCTTTCCCCAGAGCACCGTGTGCTTCGCTCAGCTCCCTCAAGGAGAGCCAGCTACATTCTCTCGGGACTGCTCCTCCTCATCCAGCGTCAGTGGATCAACAGCTATGCCCACGGCGAGATCTGCGCCGCCTTCAGAGCTGGACTTCTCTGGCACATCGGAATAAAGGTTCTTCAGGTAGCTGACAAACCTGTCTTCCTTGCTGCTGCTCCAGTCCGCAGCACATTCCTTCCCCCTGGCATCTGATGCTCCCTGGTCCTTCACATCAGACCCTGGAAGGGGAGAAGTCGAGAGCTCCGGCTGGGGTGGATGGGCAGATGTAACGCATTCACCTACCGCATCATCGCTTACTTTGCAAGAGTCGGACTTGTCATCCTGCTGGGAAGCATCCGGAGCACCCTCTGTGGCAGCGGCAACTGCTGGCTCACTCTCATATTCAGCCTCCCAGTCTTCCCCGTCCTCCAGAGCTGCGGATTTGGCCGGTCCAGCATCCACAGCCTTGCCTACGAAACCAGAACCCCCAGTGCCTTGGGTCTTCTGCCACTCACTCTCAGGGGCGCCAAACATACATCTTTTCGCTTCTGGGGCATCCTGCGCATTCTTCCAACGGCTTCCTTCCTGGTTCCTTTTCGTGCTGCTAGCGCTGGACCCAAAAGGAGACCCTTCTCTCCTCCACCCTTGTGGCCCTGACTTCCAAGAGCCTTGCCTTCCGCTGCCCCAAGCCCTGTCAAAATCCTGCCGCTTGT
Organism: Darevskia nairensis; assembly: GCA_034642065.1. Taxonomy (NCBI): domain Eukaryota; kingdom Metazoa; phylum Chordata; class Lepidosauria; order Squamata; family Lacertidae; genus Darevskia; species Darevskia nairensis. The sequence continues at coordinate 1,065,459 of JAWWNI010000197.1, forward strand.
CTTGCCAACGAGCCCCATTCCCATGCTCCCCACCTCCTCCTCTTTGGTCCCCCCTCCAGCCTGTGTGGGGCTGGGCTCTCTTCCAACCCCCTGCTGCGTGTGGCTGGCTGTAGTCAGACCTGCTGCTCCCACCGTTTCTTTGGGCAGCACTGTTCCAATGGCGCCCATCGTTTTGCTGCTCTAGGACTCTGCTGTTTGGCCCTCTGTGGCCGCCGTATCCTCCAGGAGCCGCTCCGCACTGCTGGGGTCCGCTAGGCTGTTGCTGCACACTGGCGCAACCTGGCACACAACAGCAAGCCGACCGGCAGCAGCAGCTCACGGAGCACTGAGCAGGTGGCTCGTGACTTGTGGAGAAAGAGACCTGAGCGCCATCATGGATGGGTGCTGGAGGAAGGACGCCCTGTGCCCCCCTGGCAGCATTAATGAGGACATAGAGGACGTCCAAGCGCACGGGCACCGTGAGGGAAAAGAGGTTGCTTGGTGCGGATGTGCGGCCCAGGGAGAAATGCTGGAGGCTGCTGGAGAGCCTGGAAGAGGTGGGATCATTGGAGGATGAGCTAGATGACACCAGGACTGGCCTTCTCTCTGGGGAGCGGCTATTCACTCTGTCGTCAGTCATAAGGTCTGCCTGTGTGATCCCAGCGCTGGTAGCAGGTATGTAGAAACTGCAAAGGATGAAACAAGAAGCCAAGTTTAGGAATCTCCCCTTATTTGCTAGAGCAGTGGTGCCAAAACTGCAACCCAAAGCCCACTTATTTATCGCAAAGTGCCAACACGGCAATTTAATATGGCATAATAATGATTGTCTGCATGCACACATACAAATAAATATAAATAAATAAACCCAGCCAGATGGGTGGGTTATAATATATTATTATTATTATTATATTTTGCTCAGTTTTGTTACTGGCAACCCAGCAGCTGCAGCACTTGTGTGTGTTGCGAAGCAGGCTTTTAGGCAGAGCACTCTCAGGATACCGTATTTTTTGCTCCATAATACATACTTTTTTCCTCCTAAAAAGGGGAAGTGTCTGTTTTTTTTTTTTAAATAATTTTTATTGATTTTACAATATTTGTCTGGCCCCGATTCAGGCCAGCTCACTTTTGTTACAATCATTGTCATGCTTCCTCTCGTCCACTCCATTGTTTTCCAACTATTTGCATATATCCATTTTTTAACAGGTTCCTAAATTCATAATCCAATAATTATTTTCCTAATATCAATCTTCAATCTTCAAACTTATCATATCTTAAATCCCTTAAATCACTTATATCTCTTCATCTACATCCCTCTTGCCTCCCCCGGTCCCCGGGTACACAGCTGTTATTTACAATATTAACTACTTATCATGCTTATCATAATTTTTTACAATCCCTGGCGTGTCCATAAATCAAAAACCATAAGTCCACAAATCAAGCCGTGACTTTAACAGTTCTTATCCAATGCCTGCTGGTTGTGAGACCCAGAACCAGAGGGAGTCCTGCATTGTATCCTCCAGAAAGGCCTTTTCCAAAAACCGTAACCAGCCTTCCCAATTCGTAATCAGTTCGTCTCGGCTTCCCTTCCTCTGCTTGTCAGTCGGTATCAATGTGCTGTTTTTCCTTATGATTCTTATGGTTCTTCTCTTGCTTCTTGAAGTGACAGCACATTTTCTTTTTCGGTTGTAAAATCTCTTCCTGCAGCTGATGCTTGCCGAAATAGTCTTTCGTTGTCCAGCCTTGACGGATCCTGTCACTTCCTTGATTTTTTGTACATCTGGTTCAGCCGGCACAGTGTTTGGGTTTTGCCTTATCTCATCCACAGACTTTCCCATCGCATTCCTCTCTCTCAGTTCCGCAATGTATTCCTGCATCTTCTCCAGCACAGTTTGCCAAGTAATATCCGGTTTCATCGCCATTTTCTTTGATCACAGTTTTGTGTTTTTAAAAACTTCTAAAAAAACTTTTCCCAACTTTTCCTCTTATGAACTTCACAAACTTTTCAACTTAAAATAATCCACAGTTCTATCACAGTTCCTTCTGCTTCCCCCAGGACCAGGGGAGGCTCAAGGGTTAATTTAAAGCCGTATAACAAAAGAGTCAATTCAATCCTTTTCAGTGCAACTGTAGCTATTCCCTGTTTCACTGTATCAATGGAAAGGAACGGACCTCCGTGTTTTCGTTCCAATCCAGTCCAAATTTAGTCCAAATTTCCTTTTTGCTGCATTTTACTCACGATTCCAATTTGCAGGTCTTGGAGAAATCAGCGTGCTCCGAGGAGTCGGTCTCGCAGCTTCGCCCGACGGGGAGTTAGCGGACCCTGTGGCTCCGCCACCCGCTCGCGCTCGGGAGACCTTGCTGCGGTCTCCCGGGGAGCAGGTCCGGCGTCCGAGCCTATGCAGGTCCTGTAGACCCCGGGACGCCCTTCCCGGGGGTTTTGGGGATCGCGGCGCTGGCGCGATGTCCCCTTTTCCCAGTCGGACGGGGGAATGTCAGGAGCGACATGTCCCCCCGACCGTCTCCTCCGGCATCGCCGACCGGAAGCCAAAAAGGGGAAGTGTCTGTGCGTCTTATGAAGCGAATGCTGCGCGGAGGAGGGACGGGCGGGAGTCAAGGCTCCCGTCCTTCCCTCCTCCATGACTCGCTTTAAAGCAGCAGAGCTGGCCAGGATCCGCTTACACCCGATGTGGATCGATGCTGAAGGCTTAACTTTAACTGGTAACACAAACAGATCATTTAGCAGTCGGACTGAACTGTGAGCAAATAATTATAATAGCAGGAACCCCAATTCTCTGCTCTCTATTCTCTGAAGGGCAGAGACCATGAGACAGAGGTTGCTAACCCCCAGTTTGGGGTCTGATTCAGGCCCATTAAGCAAATTCTTCTGCCTACCTCATGCTGAAGATGGTGGGAGAATAGTTTCGGCGGTGGGGGAATAATTTAAAAAAAAGGGTAAAGAAGTACTGGACCGGGAGCCTGTCATCTTAATGAAACAGATCTTCGTCCTGCCAGTCATCACACTGACCAGAAATAGGATGATAACCTCTCAGTCCCCAAAGAGGTTAGACACCCATCCTGCGAAGACAACTTGAGGGTAAGTCCCACTGAGCTCAATGGGACTTACCCCTGAGTAAACATGTCAAGGAGTTCAGTGTAAACATCGCTCTACCTGCAAAGCCAACTCACCCCAATATGAACCTCAGGTTGCTGGGAAATCATGTTTAATTCCCCTGCAGGCAGAAAACAAAAATAAGCAGACCACCAGGCTCTCCTACTCCACAATATCTGTTTTGAAGGAGGCAAAAGACTGAGTTGGCAAAGATGGAAAAGCTTTTGATTTTTGTTTGGAATATATTCAGATACCACCAAGTTATTTTTAAGAAACTGTATTGTATTATTTATTTCAACAATTTTGTATGCTGCTTAATCAGTTGTCTCCAAGTGGTGTATGTAGCAAGAGACACACACGTGCATATGACGCACGTGTGTGCGCGCGCGCACAAATCATTTTTTCCCCGCTGGAACTAGTGGCACAGAAACCAACGCATGCAATAAATAGTAAAGAAAACGCCTTTAGGCATGCACTGAGCGTCTTTCCTCTTGGTTCTGTCTTTGCAAGCAGCCCACGCAGAAGAGGGGGTTGGGGAAGGAGAGGGTCCCATCGAACAGTAACTTTGCAAGCTACTTTGAACCTCAGCATCCCCACCCCGCCTTCCTTACAGTGCATTCCCACGCCTGTGGCTATTCCCAAAATGCCTACGTGCAAAAGGCATCTTAAAGCCTTGCACCGTGGTCTTTCTTTCCTTGCAAGCAGCCGCTGGGCTGCTGGAGCAAAGTGTCTGGGAAGAGCCGTGCAGGCATCAAATTTGCTGGCTTGCAAAGGAAAGGAGCCCGGGTCAGACAGGGGCACAGAAAGGTCGCTCTGCGTATTTCGATAAAAGGTTTTTAGAGCGGATGTTTTCCTCCCCACGAAGAGCCCCTGCTTGGGGACACAAACCCAGCTAGGGCGCCTTCCTCCCATGCACCCGGCTGCAAACGGTTCCCGCGCTTTACCTGCAACCCGCTTTGCTGTCTCGCGCCCAACAGCGGCTCCTGCTGCACGAGGACCCGGGCAAAAGAACGCCCGGGCATGCGCAGTTGCTCTCGCTGAAGGGTGGCGCCCAGAGACTTTATTTCTATACATAGAGGGGGAGGACCTATTGGAGCGCTGGAATTAGCCTACGGGGGGCGGGGCCTAGAAACTTAGGAGAAGGGGCGGGGCTTCAAGAGGCACAGCGGGACAACGCTGGAAGAGCGCGAAAAGCGGGAAGGTGGCATACTTATTACATGTATTATCATCATTGATACTCTAGTGGTGCTAATAGTGTATCATTAGTATTAACAATGCTGCTAGGATAGTGCTACTACTAGTATAGGGATGTAGTAGCATTAATAATATACTAGCAGTACTGCTAGTATAGTACTACTACTAGTCCATAGTAATGTACTAACATTCGTAATACTCAGGTTTTTTTTCTTTAAAAAAATGCTTAGGGGGGACTCTTATTTTGACTCAATAAAATCACCATTTTATAGTTCAAATCGGGAAAAATAAATACAGTACAGTAAATGGACAAAAGTACAAAGATTCACAAAATGTTTAGGAGTATGCATTCCCCCAGAAAAAAAAGTACTGGTAATACTACTATAGAAATACTACTACTATGCTACTAGTATAGTAAATTAGTAGTACCATGGGCGTACCCGGGGGGGGGGCAGAGGGGGCAGCTGCCCCCCCCCCGCCTAGAAGGCAGCCCTAGAAGCAAAAATGATCAGCGTCCATTCAAAGCAAACCTGAACGACCATGGCTTGCCCCCCCCCCCTAGTTTTGATCCTGGGTACGCCCCTGAGTAGTACTAATGCCAATGCAACACTGCTAGTAGTAATGTTATAAAGGACACGTGGGTAGATAGGAGGAAAATATCAGGATATTTTAGGGATACTCCAAGTTGACCAGCTTCTAGCCCCTGCTTCCACATTCCTCCTAACAAACAAGGGCTCCTGTGCGTTTAAAAGCAGCATGGGAGGCTGAAGTTCATCAGGTAGAGCTTCCACCCCTGACTTTTCCTCCTGCATAAAGTCAGGGATGGACTTGGGGAGTTTCACTGGCCAAAGTTCTGCCACAAAGGGCATAGGAGCATTGAGAGAAGGTGGTCATCCTTTTAATTCATTGCATTGGGGTAGGGAGGGTTTGCTTCATGCCTTTAACGAGAGGGGAGGGAATTACTGTGCTTACTCGAATCTAATGCTCGTTTTTTTCTTTTTTGCCAAATCACATTGCGAAAATTAAGGTGCGCATTAGATTCAATGGCACGTTTACATTTGCCAGCAAATACTTTTTTTGGTTTCAAGTTTCTGAAAACTGAGCTGCGCATTAGATTCAATGGCGCATTAGACTCGAGAAAATCCTATAATTTGCACAAGCAAACACAGACACAGTTTGCACAGTGAGGAGGCTTGACGTGCGTAAAGTATTGTTGTTGTTTAGTCGTTCAGTCGTGTCCGACTCTTCGTGACCCCATGGACCAGAGCACGCCAGGCACTCCTGTCTTCCACTGCCTCCCGCAGTTTGGACAGACTCATTTTGGTAGCTTCGAGAACACTGTCCAACCATCTCATCCTCTGTCGTCCCCTTCTCCTTGTGCCCTCCATCTTTCCCAACATCAGGGTCTTTTCCAGGGAGTCTTCTCTTCTCATGAGCGTAAAGTATTATACCAAGTTAATACAGTACCGGTGATATCCTGCGCTCTCCCACTTTAGTCAGCTCCCCCACCTGGCTCCTACCTGCCTTGTAACTTATCAATCAGTCCAGGAGGTGGCACTGCCCACCAGCTTCCTAGAATTAGCTGTTTCTGCCTACATACAGTGCATTCAAAGCATGTCCAAGGCACGTTTAAGGCACATGTCTTCCCCCAAAGAAAGCTGGGAACTGTAGTTTAAGGGTGCTGGGAATGGTAGCTCTGTGAGGAGGAAAATACAGTTCCTAGGAAATTCATGTATTGAATGTATGGAGTGGATCCCCCTATGGCTCCATCTCCACTTTCTGTTGGTTTGTGAGTGTATTCTGTAGACATGCTTAAGACTGTGCATCTGATTATGTGGAATCTAAACCATAAAAGCATCATGCCATAATTAATGCCTTAGGCTTTAAGACTTTCTCCTGTGACAGACTATCTGTCCAGAAACTGATGTGGAGGCTATTTATGCACAGGCTTTGCCCAAACCAATGCTGTTCTGCCCCCAAAGGGTTCAGTTATTTCGTGATAGCAAATCTGTGTATTAGTACTGTAAGGATCAGAAGGTCAGCGGTTCGAATCCCCGCGACGGGGTGAGCTCCCGTTACTCGGTCCCAGCTCCTGCCCACCTAGCAGTTCGAAAGCACATCAAAGTGCAAGTAGATAAATAGGTCCCGCTCCGGCGGGAAGGTAAACGGCGTTTCCGTGCGCTGCTCTAGTTTGCCAGAAGCGGCTTTGTCATGCTGGCCACATGACCCGGAAGCTGTACGCCGGCTCTCGGCCAATAAAGCGAGATGAGCGCCGCAACCCCAGAGTCGGACACGGCTGGACCTAATGGTCAGGGGTCCCTTTACCTTTTTAGGTGGCAGGAATAACAATGCTGCGCCTTTAAGAAAAGATAGCGCCCCCCTCCTTTAGACCCCAAGGCAGGTTGGGAAATGTAGGCACAGCAATTGCCAGAGAGTGGGAAGAAACCTCCCTTCCTCCTTTATAATCTAGTGGCAGTCTTTATAATCTAGTGGCAGTCTCCTAACACCTCGTTATCATTTACAGGTCTTTGGGGAAAACAGTGACTGTTTAATGTGCTACCATGATGCTTTAAAGGTATAGTATGAATGTAGCTTGAAAAATCAGGAACCATAAAAAGGCAGAGCAAGAAGGAACCTGAAGCTGCCCATCAACAGTTAGCAGGACCTGAGCAGCAGACTGAGCAGCCAGGGACCCATAGTTTTCCCTACTAGGCCGAGATGCATTGTAGTTCTATTTAAATTATAGTAACTATTTCTAAATTTGCATCTGTACATATAAATCGCCAAATGCAAACTTCATGCAAATTGGCACCTCCTTTCGTTCCCCTTTCCCCTGTGACGCGTAACTAGCCAGCCTGTTTAATAAAAGCTTTGCAATTTGGATCAGCATGTCATTTAAATCGGGGAGGGCAGGGAGAATGGCACATAGGCAGACACCCCTTTCAGAGCACTTGCTTTAGCTTAAAAGTTATTCAGCGGACCTGATCACAGAACTCCTACATTGTGTCTCTTTTGGCCCCCAATAATATATCTGATGTCTGAGGGGTGTGTGTTTGTTCAGATGCAAGGACTTCAGTTCACATACGATGTTCTGAATGAGAGATTAGCGGAGGAAAATAATTGCACACTCTTGTAGCTCATTAGTCCTCTTTAAGTTGCAAACTGAATAGTCCCTGTTGTTTGCACTTCCAAGTACTGTACTGGAATCCCATCAGCCCTAGGAGACATGGCCAATGGGCCAGGGGTCATGAGAGCTGAACTCTGACAAAGTGAGAAGGTGATTTTCCACAGCTCTTAGCACCTTCGCGCGGATATACCCATATCTGGGGTGTGTGTTCCACTGATAATGGCAAACTGCAAATTCCAACCGATTTAAAGCACACCTGGAATCCCCCTGATTTAAGACGTGCGACCTTAACTCAGCTGTCAAGCACATGCCCTCCATGCAGAAAACCTCACGTTCAAGTGAAAAAGGATCAAGTAGGACCAGGTGGTTTTACTCATTTACTTAACGATATTTTCATTCCACTTTCTGGGCAATTATTGTCTCCCCCCAAACAGCTCATGCGAATGAAACGAGGGAGAGAGGCCCGCACATCAGACTCACAGATGGAAGAGACAAGACATGCAAGGAAAAGGGGAGGGGAGGGGAAAGGAAGAGGAGACAGAGCAGCTCTTGCAAGGCCAGAACAAAATGGTGAGCTGTGAGCATTTATATCCCTTTCAGGCCAGGCTCATTTTCCTTTGCTGGCATCCTTGCTTGAATGGAAGTTGGCGGACCTTGTTCCTTTGGCTCAGGGGTAGGCAACCTTGGGTCCAGGGTCCCAATACAGCTTTCTGGGCCTCTCTTTCTGGAATGTTCCAAGTGCCCCATCCTTCACAGGTCCTGCTTTGTCCCTGGAGTGTTTTTGCCTGCCTGGAATGTGACATTGGACTTTAATAATGTCTCTACCGTGCCAGGATGGAGCACAGGGAAGAGAGTGCGTGTGTTAGCTCGCCTACTGTACAAAGGTAGAATTTACATGTGTTGCTCCACCCACTTTTGCCCCTGGCTCCACCCACCACTGCCCTGTGAAGTCTTGGATGGTTGATCAGAAGGGGATGTGGTTCTCAGGGTGAAAGAAGCTCCCAGCCCCTGTTTGGGCTGAACGATGGGGTCACAGCGTCCTTCCGCCTTTGCTTCTGCAGTGTTTTCTCAGGAAGCAAGCTCCTTTTCGCAGCTGCCCCTTCTCCAGTTGATCAATAGGACCAATGAGGTCTCCCCCTTGCCTTAAATGTTATTCCTGGGAGGCAGTGGGTGCAGGCTCCCAGTGGCCCTTGGCCCCCTCTCTGACCGCAGGGACCCAGATGTGCCCTCCAGCTCTGCAGTCTGTGGTGACGCGAGAGACGTCTTCCCAAGAGCAGCTGCTAGCACAGAGCACGAACAAATAAATTGACCTAGTATAAAGACAGCTTCCTGTGTCCGAGGGGCTGAGCAGGGTAGGGAGATTCCCCATGCAGAAAAAGCTGTGGGGAGGCTGAGGTGCCCATCCAGAGGTCCTTTATATTGTGCGTCCACAGATGCTCAGTTGGCATCATCCGCCTGTCTCCGGGAGACAATGAAAGATTGTGCCTTCAGGGGTGAAGTCATGCCGTTGGAGAATTGCAGCGCCTGCTGTGGCTGTAGATACGGGAGAGACATGTTCTATTGCAGGTAGGGCAGACAAAGGCATCCACAAGGATTTTTGCTAATGTTGGGGCACTTAAGACATAGAATCATAGAATCATAGAGTTGGAAGAGACCACAAGGGCCATCCAGTCCAACCCCCTGCCAAGCAGGAAACACCATCAAAGCATTCCTGACAGGTGGCTGTCAAGCCTCTGCTTAAAGACCTCCAAAGAAGGAGACTCCACCACACTCCTTGGCAGCAAATTCCACTGTCGAACAGCTCTTACTGTCAGGAAGTTCTTCCTAATGTTTAGGTGGAATCTTCTTTCTTGTAGTTTGAATCCATTGCTCCGTGTCCGCTTCTCTGGAGCAGCAGAAAACAACCTTTCTCCCTCCTCTATATGACATCCTTTTATATATTTGAACATGGCTATCATATCACCCTTTAACCTTCTCTTCTCCAGGCTAAACATACCCAGCTCCCTAACATGATCCTGATCTCAGGACTGTTTGCACCTGCAAACATTTCAGGGCTTCATTTCGCTTACACGCCCTGTAGTAGATTCCTGTTGGAAGTTCAGTAACTTTTCATACCTAACAACCCCGGGGGTTGCGCTGTAGAGCAAGAACACGGTAACACTGAGGAGGCATCGCAGAACAACGACTGAGGCAGAATGATGTGTGGACGGTCCAGTACAAATCTACCACTAACGCCCTAATATTGCATCCACAACATGTTGCAGAATACACCCGTTGAGATGATGTCCTTTGGCCTCCCAGTAGATGCCTCAATTTGCAAGACAGGTGAAGCAAAGTAGACATCATGGGATCCCATTTTCTTTTGCTTTCTCCTCCACTAGGAGGACAGTGATCTGTTCCTTCAGTAGCTCAGCTCTTTCCCGAGCTTCCTGGCTGGCTCCCGGATCTTCTGTTTCCTCCAGAACTTCCAGGACAGAGCGCAAGGCGTCAGCATTCTTGACTGACTCCATCTGTTCCTGGTCCGCTTTGATCTCTTCCACCCAGTCCAAATATGCCTGCAGCAGCCCCATGTCGGACAGGAAACTGCTTATGATCTTGAGCTCCGGCTTCCTGCGACTCAACTCGGAGAGGACTTCTCTCCCGGCTTTGCTTAAGCGGTTCCCCACAATGCTGAGAAAGGAAGACAGGTGTTATAAAGGTACACTGGGGGAAAATGTGGATAGACATGGAGTTGAGTCCAAGCTAAGTTAGGCCACATGCGCACTATACATAGAAAGCGTTATGATACCGCTTTAAACACTCACAACTCTCCCCTGCACCAAAGAATCATGGGAACTGTAGTTTGTTGAGGGAGCTGAGAGTTGTTAGGAGCCCCCTTTCCTCCCACAGAGCTACAATTCCCAAAATAAATTAACAATCAATCCTTCTTCCTAGGGAAATCTGGGAACAGTAGCTCTGTGAGGGCATTGGGGTCTCCTAACAACTAATTTAGCGTAATTAACTCAGCCAGGATGCAACCCATGATAGACATAGACCTTGTAATAGGAGAGCATGCAGATTGCTTTCTCTCTCACTTTCTCTCTCTCTCTCTCTCTCTCTCTCTCTCTCTCACACACACACACACACACACACACACACACTCTCTCTCTCTCTCTCTCTCTCAAGAAACAAGTGAGGAGAGTTTCAGGGTGAAACACACAAGGGGAGCTCTCCCTCAGAACTACACAGCCAGAATATGTACCGGTACTACCTCAGCAAAGGTCATGCCATTCTGACTGGTTGCTAAAGCAACACCTCCACCACTCTCCCTCTTGGATAGTTGACTTTAACAGAATTAACCCTTAAGCTCCAAACTGAATGGTCCCTGCTGTTTCACTTCCAACAGCTTGACTCCCATCCAAACCCCCAGGGAGCATGGCCAATGGTCAGGGATTATTTGAGTCGCAGTCCAGCAAACATCTGGAAGGCCACAAGTGTCCCACCCACCTCTGACTTTATGGCTTTCCCTTCCTCCTCACTGCAGCTCAACTGAGGAAATTCATTCCCCACCTTTAAAATTATATGGCTATTTTATTTACAAATACACTGGAAAGGAAAACCAAATCTGATAAGTATATCTATGCATGCACACTTTAAATATTTAAATTTTTGGGAGGGGAAAAACTATACTCATGATTACAAATGATTCTGCAAAACACACTATAGAAACTGCAACACTTGTTGGATTAAGAAAATAGAAATTGTAGAAATTCATGAAGGTATTCTCTCTCTCTCTCTCTCTCTCTCTCTCTCTCTCTCTCTCTCTGTGTGTGTGTGTGTGTGTGTGTGTGTGTGTGTGTGTGTGTGTGTGAAAATTCCTAGATGTATGCAGTATTATTCCTTATTCCTCTTGCATAGCACTGCGTTGAATTTCCTCTGTGTTGGGATCTTTGCAAAAATGTGATCACCTCTAATCAATTATACCTCCTGCCAAAATTCTATTCTGGTAGGCTTGTGATTTCATTTCCAGAAGTTTGCAAAATATTATAATGCAATCTCATCAGAGCATACTTACGTCAAGAGCCTGAGCGTTCTGTTGCCCATCAAGGAATCCATAATATTATCCAAGCCGCTATCTGTGATTCCTGTGATATCCAGATAGAGCTCTTCGAGGGTGGTGTTCTCCTGGAGGGCATCCCATAAACCTCTCACCCCTTCAGAGCCCAGGCAGTTCCCACAAAACCTTAAGAAATTGGGGGTGGGGGGAGAGAGAAGTTTAACTTAAAGCAAAGAGGAACTCCCGTAATCAGTGGATTTCAAACTAACACATTGCGAATTCCTGTATAGGAAATCCCCAGTTCCAGATTATCCCATCAGAATGAATGAAGCAAAACACACCCTTCCTGGGAATTAGGATTTTACTTCCATAGAGATGAAACTGGCTAGAGGGTCACGAGGTCTGAACTCCCAGTTAAAGGCAGAATCCTATGGAATCTAGGCAGTGGGCCATCTCAAGGAGGAGGCAGGGACATTATACGAAAGCAAAGAGCTTTAGAGAACTGTTATGTACTGAGTTGAATAGGATCCAAAAGGCAGCAGTCTGATTGGTCCTAGAACAATAGGATTCAGAATGCAGCAGTCTGATTGGTCCTAGAACAATAGGATCCAGAATGCAGCAGTCTGATTGGTCCTAGAACAATAGGATTCAGAATGCAGCAGTCTGATTGGTCCTAGAACAATAGGATCCAGAATGCAGCAGTCTGATTGGTCCGCAGGAGCCACCCAATCCAGCTCCAGGTGGAAGTGAATCCGCAACCTGATTGGCCCACTGGAGTATCCTGGAATTAGCCAATCACGTGGGCCCATTGTGTAAATAATGTGCAGTGGAACCTCGACTTACGAATTTAATGCGTTCCGAATGCACATTCGTAAGTCGAAAATTTCGTAAGTTGAAAAACGGCATTCCCATAGGAATGCATTGGAAACGTAAGTCGAAAAATTCGTAAGAAAACCCTATGTAAACCTTCGTAAGTTGAGTAAACCCCATCTAAAACTTTGTAAGTCGAGTAAACCGCATCTAAAATCCAAGCGGATTTCCTTTCCCCTTTCGTAAGTCGAAAAATACGTAAGTCGAATTATTCGTAAGTCGAGGTTCTACTGTATATAAAGCAGACGTTCTGAGGGAACATGGATTCCTCGCTACTATGAGCTGAATAAAGAGCATGAAATCCACACTCGACCCTGAGTATATTTCAAAAACTAAAGATTTAGTTCTTTAGAGAACTCGAGCAAATAAACCAAGCCACATGCTGCAGGTGAGCTGTCTGAATTTACTGACATAGGATTCTATTTTCTGGAACCACAATGATAAAAGATATAGATGAAACCCTTGCCATACATTGGAAGCACATAGCTTTCTGCAAAGAATCCTGGGAACTGTGGCTTACTCCTCACTGAGCTGCAATTCCCAGCACCTTAAACAAACTATGCTTCCCAGGACTCTTTGGGGAAGGCCATGTCCTTTAAATGCATGATGTGGATATGACCATAAATCAAGGACCACCTCATCCCATATGAACTGACCCTGTAATTGTGATCTGAGGCCCTTCTTCACATGCCTCCTCCACGGCAGGTCCAGAGGGTGGCAACAGTACAATGGGCCTTTTCAGTGGTGGCTCCCTGTTTGAGGAATGCTCTTCCAAGGAAAGCTCACCCGGCACCATTGTTACTTATCTTTAGGTACCAGGCAAAATCATTTATTTCCCACCAGGTCTTTGGCTTTTAATTATCTGTGGCCTTCCTTCAGTGTGATGCATTATTCTTCTTAAGTAGAGTTGCCATACGTCACGGACATTTTGCAGCCCCCCCCCCAAAAAAAACACCTTGGGATAATTCCCCCCCAAAAAACAGCTTTGGGAATTTTTTTAAAAAGAGGGTCAACAATTTGTTTGTGTCCAGATTTTCGCTTCTTGAAATATGGCAACCCTATCATAAGTCACTTTGAGTCACTTAAACAAAAAAGCACCTAAGTTTTAATAATAATAATAATAATAATAATAATAATAATAATTAATATTAATACCGTACTTTTCCGTGTATAAGACTAGGCTTTTTTCTTTAAAAATTATGTTTAAAAGTGGGGGTCGTCTTATACATGGATAGTGCATAGGGAGGACGTTTGATTGGTTGCTGCCGCTGCTGTCAGCAGCTATTGTGCGTGTTATTGGTTGCTGCGTCAATGGCTGGTGTTGATTCGCCGACGCTGTGGCAATTGGACGGGTGACTGGCAGCTTCTGCCGGTGATGGGACAGAGGAGAGGCAGATTTTGCGACAACTCTGGACAATCCTCTAAAAAAAAACAGCTCAACAACTCCGTGCCATCCGCCCCCATTTTCTTAAATTTGAGTCCCCCAAAATAGGGGTCGTCTTATACATGAGGTCGTCTTATACATGGAAAAATATGGTAATTGTGTCACTGGTGGGAGTGATGTCAAGACTTCTGTAGGTTACATCACACACATACACAGAAGGACATTCAAGGTGACTCACAGGAGTCGTTTCACCTGGCACCTTGGGGACCTGAGTATTTCAGCTTCTATGGCTGCCGCCTCACAGTCCAGAGAATTGTACCGCAACCTGGAAAACAGGAGATTGCAAGTGAGAGCTGAGCACATGTTACAGACCAAAGGTGGACAAACTATCCCATAAGGAGCACGGCGTGTCCCCCACCAGAAGTACTACCCCTCCCCTGAATACGTAGCACAGACTAACTTTACTGTTTTCCTCCTCTTGTAAACCGCTTTGAGTTTGCAAGCGGTGCACGGAATTTATCTAAATAACTAAATTCAACAGCATCCAAATCTGTTCCTGCTCCTTTAAACACTAAGGGCGTATGTATGTTGCAGATTTAAAATGGATTTTTAAAAGACATCTGGAGGCAAGCCCAGTTCAGGGAGTTTTTAGTATTTGATGTTGTATTCTGTTTTTATTTTAAAAAAATTGTTGGGAGCCACACAGAGTGGCTGGGGCAACCCAGGCAGATGGGTTGCATATAAATATGTTCTTATTATTAGTTATTACCATTATTCCCTCTGCATACAGAGCACTGTGGGAGTTAAAGTTTTGTGGCTTGGCCTTAAGGTCTCTTACAGGCTATTCCCAGTACCCTTGCCAAGCTATAATTCTGAGAATTCCTGGGAGAGACATTGCAATTATAATGATGCAATTTTACACTGGACACCTGACCTGAACGCCACTGCTTGCCCCTATTCATAGCAGGGCATAGGATGCTGGCACCCTGCAGCCATTGCCCACGGCATATGGCCAAGGCCTAGGACACTGCCAACCAGGTACTCACTGGAGAGTCTCACACCGATGGAGAAGCCCCCGGAGTCGCCTCAGCCCCCCGATGCCCATGTTGCTGTAGCTCAAGTTGAGGTTCCGTAGCCTCTTATGCTCCGAGCAGCCCAAGACGTAGGCCAGGGCTGCACAGTCAGCTGGGTTCAAGGTCACCTTGAACAGATCCACTTCATCCAGGTTGGAAGCTACCTTCTGCGTCACCCAGTCCTGGTGGAGCTCTGCCAGGCAATGCAGCAAGGAGAGCAGCTTCCGGTCTGATTCGTACTGAGCTTTCTTCCCCAGCCACTCTGCCAAAGGCACAAGGGGGTCCCCTGTTAGGCCCCCAGCCAAGCTCTCCAGCTTCCCCTGCATCCTGGAGCTCAAGAGGCCCATGAAGAACCTGGAGAACATCTGCAGGTTGTCCCACTGTTGGCCTCCGCTCAGGAACTCCCTAGTGTAGCCGAGAAGTCCAGCCGCAGCACGTCCATCTGGTGGGGGCAGAAGTCTCTCGGCCTGCCCACCTTCTGGAGCTTCTCCATCCCACCAGAGATCCAGGCAAGAAGTTAACTCCTCAGTACTGGGGTCCAAAATAGCCACCGAGTACAACGCAGCTAAGAACTCCTGTATGGTCAAGTGGAAGAAGCCGTAGACCTCGTCTTTCTCCTTGAAGAAGATCCGGTTCAAGAAAGTGCCGGGCAGGTTCTCCGGGTCGAAGCCGAAACCCCGCAGCTCGTCTGCGTAGAAGACAACCTTCCCCCTCAGCAGACCAGCGTAGGCCAGCTTGCCAAGCTGCAGCACCAAGTCTTTGGCTTTTTCCAAGGCGCCGCCGGCTCCCCCTGCTCGTCGCAGTCGGAGGATGGTGCTCAAATATTGGCGGTAGACCTCGGTGATGGTGCTCGGCGGGGAGGCGTCCATCACCCCTGTCTGTGGGAAGAATTCCCCCAGCGCTGTGCAGAGAATGAAGCAGTAGAGGGGAATGAAGCTGAGGCTGGCTAAGCCCTCGTGGGCAGATACGTAACCAAGCACATCTGCAGCTCGTTCCGGGTTACGGAAGAAGCGGAAGAAGTAGTCCTTTACCTGCTGCTCTTGGAAGCCAAGGATAATGACATGGCGGTCAAAGAGGTCTTCTGGAAGGGTGGCAGAAGGCCTCGACGTGACCACAATGGTGGCCTCGGGTAGCAAAGTCCCATAGAGGAGGCCGTGCACCAGATCTTTGATATGAGCCGGCTGGTCCGATTGGAAACAGGGGTTCTTGCTCTCGAGGGAGTGCCGGAACTCATCCAGGCCATCTAAAATCACCAGAAGTTCCCCAGGCCGATCTAGAAGCTCGGGGAGAACCCCGCTCAGGTGGACATGCTTGCTGCGGATCAGGTCCTCGAGGCTCTGGGGTGTCCTGATGAGGCTGAGCTCCCGGAAGGAGAAGTCTAGCATGCAAAGGGCCTTTTGGAAGGCCGCGCCCAACGCCCAGTCGTGGACAATCTTCTGGGCCGCGACGCTCTTGCCGATGCCGGCAGCCCCGCTCAGCATCACCCGGCGAGGTGGGGAGCTCTCCTCGGGGAGCGGCGAGAAAAGCTGGCCGAGAGCCAGGCGGCGGGGGGCGTGGAGGGAGTAGAGGCGGGCACGGCGAGAGGCCAGGTGCAAGTAGTCGTGGCTGCTAGAAGCGGAGTGAGGGCTGTCGGACAGCAGCAGGTCGGTGTAGCGGATCTCGATGTGGCCGCAGGATTCGGTGTCATCCACGTTGGTGCAAAGCTTCTCTGTGCGGGTCAGCAGGGAGCGGCGGTGGTTCTGCAAAGCAGCTGGCAGGAGGGTAGCAGTTGGAGCAGAAGGTAAGGAGGAGACCCAGAAAAGTATGACAGATAATCCTGATGGAACGTACAGGGCTGACTATTGTAGGGCAAGGAGATTCATCCCTTGAGTTTGCAGCTCCCGTTTGAACAAACATCTCTCTAGACCAGTGATGGCTAACCTTGACACTCCAGATGTTTTGGGACTACAACTCCCATCATCCCTAACCACTGATCCTGTTAGCTAGGGATGATGGGAGTTGTAGTTCCAAAACATCTGGGGTGTCAAGGTTAGCCATCACTGCTCTAGACCCACATCCACGTGAACCCATCTTTTGCATGCGTTTTCACAGACGTATTACTTTGGGGATCTTTACTGGAGATGCAGAAGTTGTTGCAATGGGCAGGATTGCTTTGAGTCTGTGTCGGAATCCTGGGCACCATACAAGTTAAAGACTCTTGGGAACTGTAGTTCGCTAAGGGTGCTGAGAGAGACCCCTATTCCCCACTCCCGGAGCTACAATTCCCAGAGTTCCCTGGGAAGAAGGATTGACTGTTAAACCACAGTGGGAGTTGTAGCTCTGGGAGGGCGATAGCGGTCTCCTAACAACTTTCAGCACCCCTGAACAAACTAGACTTCCGAGGATTCCTTGGGGGAAGTTTAAAGTGGTGTGATACTGCTTTAGATGTATGTGGCCATAAAAACATAGAATTTTTAAAGCTGGAAGTGACCCCTGCTCAGTGTAGGAAACTTGCAGCTAAAGTTTCCTTGGCAGCTGCAAGATTCATGTGCTAATCCATCTTTATCCTCGCTGCCTTCCTTAGCATTCATATATGTATTAATTATATTATGCTGCTTATTTAACAAGATTTAGATACCACTTAATCAAGTATGAGAATGCCAATGCCTCCTGCTTGCCTGGACAGAGGGTGGAAAGGCATGGAGCTGAGTGGATAAATCTCTGACCTCTGTAAGGCTGGACTGTAACCTGCCGTGCGAAGTTATGAGTTGCATCTGTTGCCCAGCCCAGTTTTGCCTCTGGCCCCCAAAAGGTTGCCCACAAAGGAATGTGGCCCTCAGTCTGAAAACAATTCCCCCACCCTCTTCTGCACTGAAGCCCCTCTTTGTCCTGGATTCTGCTTGCACAGCATTTCATTGCTGTTTCTCCTCCTCCGTTACCTTTGAGTTGTCGGCTCAGGGCTCTTCGAAACGTCAGGTCGTTGTTCTTTTCCTCATCTGCCACGACAAGAGAGCATTTAATGCCTAGGAAACAGGCGCCCTGCAGAGACCTGCAAGCCCAAGAGATTTTGCCGCCTGAGGCAAAGGACAAGATGGCTCCCGCATTTCTCGTACGGAAGCTGATTGAACTGACAGGGGAATCTTATTTTGACACTGGGGACTGGACAGTGTCCTCCTGAGGGCAGCAGGGGAGATTCGGGGGCACAGGCAGCCTGGTGTCCAGCTCTTAGCCACGGTTCCCCAGCTCCCATCACTTGCTGCCTGAGGCAATCATCTCACTCTGCCTAACGTTAGGGCAGGTCCCAAACTTGCGCCAGCCCTGCCTGTCACAAAGTAACACAAACCAGCCGACTGATGCACTGCTCTTTCTGCAATCATTTCCAAGAGCGCATAAAACTGGAACCATTTCTCCCAGTTCAGCCCCTTTCCCCATACTGTCAATAGATCTGAGTATCGTTACAAGTGCCACATAATGTCCATCCGACACATGCAATGAATTGATCCTTCCATGTAGCATTAATTACACTTTGGAACCCCTTGCCCATTGATAATAGGCGGGCGTCTTCACTGTACTGTTTTTGGAACCTGCTACTAACTTTGTCTAAGCAGAGCTATCCAGGCATGTAAATCCGACACGCCTTTTAATATGTCGGCATTCACTATTGTTGTTTTCAGCATGCAAATGATATGCAATTAGGGAGACTCCCCCCTCATTCCAGTGGTGTTTCCTTTGCACTGAAGTGAACATTGTGTGAATAATTACGTCATTAATTGTGATAAATTTGTAAGTTAACATAAATAAGTACATAAATTACGGTAAACAGCAGATAGCCAACAGATAACATTGTATTTGGCAGAAACCAAACTGAAGCAGAAAGGAAACGGCACAGATTGTGACAAAGGCAGGTCAGAATGAAAATTGCTGCCGCCTTAAGATCCCTACTGAAGAGTCGGAACAATATGCTTTTTGCAATGTTCATTTCAGTAGAGCATCAGGAAAGGCAAGCAATGCATACTCTTCAACCTTCATGATATTCTCTCTCGCCCCAACTCACACTCCAAACACACACACACAAACATCTCTTACATCAGCCCCCTCCCTCTAACAGGGGCGGGAATTTGCCAACTCCATCATCCTCTGATGGTTTTCCCACTCCAAAATACTTAGAGAGGCGGGCCAACTGTCTCTCAAACCAGGGGTAGCCAATGTGGTGCCTTCCAGACGGTCAGGACTACAACTCCCATCATCCCTGATCATAAGCCACATTGACTGGGGGCAATGGGAGTTGTAGTCCCAACAACATTTGTGGGGCATTCCATGGGCTATCCCTATCCCAAATGCTAGTTCTCCTTAAGAGGCACCAGCTACCCATCTTGGCCTATTAACCAGCAACCTATCGGACAACAGAAACTGTTCTTATGTTGAGCCTCCTTGGCTCCGAACCTTTTACACGTTATCAGCTTTGAAATCGTGGCCAAAAAAAGGTGGGGCACCAGCCCCAGTGGACAGCTTGGTGGTGCGATGATGCTCACCTGACCTCCTGGTTGAAACATTGCTGCTTACAAGGAAGTAAAGGAGCAAAGAGCAAGATGGCGGCAAGGTCCATGCTATGTGCAGATGCACCAGTGGGAATGCCAGATTGGCTTTGCCGATACGTTTACATTGTACTGACTTACGATTTTTGTCCAAGCTGAGTGGCAAACATCTGCAGCGAGGACGGTCTGACTTTTGCCTGTCTCACTAAGCCGTGAGAAAGCTGCCTTATCTTTTCCTACATGGAATGTTTATGTTTTACTGTACTCTTGTAATCCTAGCCTTTGTGCTCTCTCTCCTGGCTTGCTACGATGCCGGACAGACGGCTTTATGGCAGCTCTGTCTTATTGAGCTGGCAGCAGGGATTCTCTCTGCACTATTCCTACAATAAATAGTTTAGCCTAAATCATGGCTTGTGTGTGTTGTTCTTCATGCTGGGAGCAATCACATATGACTGCACCACCGGACTCTCTGTAGCCGGGGATGTGCGCACACGGCTTTGCTCTGGCATTGGGGCAGTCTCACAAACTGCCCCAGGTGGGGTATTTGCTGACACACCGCCGTCTCGTCCCTCCCCCTCTGCCACTTGGTAAGCAGCGGCAAAGCAACCTGCTGGATGCCAAGTGAGCCCCACTGCCCCACCGTCCGCTCAAAGATACAAATATATACACAGGAGCAAGCCCTCCTATGGAGCAAGGTGGGAGGGGGTGACTTGCCTGCAGGCACTGCTGGGAGTTTGTATTTCTTCGAATTCCAGAATTTCAGCAAAGCTCGTTTGGGAGTTTTGGGAGGAGGCTCTAGATTGAAACGGGAAAGAGGAGGATTGTTAAGGCAAAGCAGTGCGAGAGTAGATGCCCGCCGGCAGGTCTACGAACCAGGATGCCTGTGTGCCGAGTGGGGAAACCAGCCCACTATACAGAGGCAAATATTTGAGTATGTTGCTGGGCATCCATTTACACCTGACCCCACCCACCACTGGAACGTGGCCCCCAGAAGCTTGCCAAGAAAGGAATGTGGCCCTTCCCTCCTCACTCCTGCCCTCGAGGCTAGTTGTGTCACTGCCGTGCCTGGATGACTAGGGGAAGGTTCTCCTTTTCCTTTCTCCGGACAGCTCTTTTCCAGCCAGTGCTGGAGCTCAGGACAGTAGGCCTCCTGCAATTCCCGTAGCGCGTCCAAGAACTTCCGGCTCTTCTCCGGCTTGCTGCAGACCCTGTCCAGAAGCGCAATGACTTGGTTGCTCTTGGGGTTGGTCTCCAGCAGGGAAAAGTACTCTGGCTGGGTTAAGAGCCCTCTGTCATGGAGTAGGCGGAGCAGAGGAGCTGGGTTGGGCTCCAGCCAGCGCAGGAGAAGTTCCCGGTGCTCCTGGATGAGCCGAGTGCAATCCAAGGGAGCAGCCATCTGCAGGGAGGGAAAGAAGAGGGTGAACAGGAGGGCAGTAGGCCAATCCCATTTCGTTGCTTGGTTGGAAGAGTGTTCCCTGATTATAGGGGGCAGAAAACCCCCCTCAAAAAATGTTAATATATGTAACAACAACAGCTCGGATTCTTTATGTGCAGAAATGGAAGGAAGAAGTTCCTACCAAAGAAGAATGGATAATGGACTCTGCAGAACTGGCAAGAAATCAACAGCAAAATTAAGATCACCTAATGGTGAGTGTTTTAATGGAAGAATGGACGCCTTTTTTCAGAAATACTATAGTATGGTGAACTCGCGAGCAGGATTTGAACTATGAGCAACAGAAGTTATTCGGTTTATAATATTGTAGTTATGATTTAATAGATAGGGTGCAGCAGAAGGGGAGAAACTACAACTCCATGGGAAACGGGTTGGGAAGTCGACAAAAATAAGCAGAAAGACGAAATCATGTTTAGATTGTATATGTTAAAAAAGCTGAAACTTAATGAAATATAATGGGAGGGAAAGAACGAACCTTTACATATCTGCCTACATGTCTAAACACACATATACGTGAACTTATCTCAGATGGGCAACTCCAGGCCAGCTCACTCTTAGCGTTCTCAGAGACAAGCAGTTTAACCCCAGCAACGCCTTCAGCAGTGCATTACTTTGCTTCTGTGACAGTCCACCTGATGTTTTTGCACTACAATTCCCATCATCCTTGACCACTGGCCACGCTGGCTGCTGGGAGTTGGAGTCCAGCAACATGTGGAGGCTCGCAACCCATGCTCTAAGCCAGCCTTCCCCAACCCAGTGCCCTGCTCCAGATGTTTTGAAATATACCTCACACCATTCTCATCCTTGGCGCCGCCATCTGGAGGCCCACAGGTTCCTCCACCCCTGTGTTTGTCGTGTCCAAACTGCGACTCAGTTTGCTTAACCTCCGAGGTCCAGCTTTACTGCTGTTTGACAGCATTACCTGTGTAGGCTACAGAGTATGTTTTTGTTAGCATAAACCACAGCTGGATTAAGAACTATGCCACTGCTTGAGTGTACAGCTAGAGAGACAACCACTGCTGTCTTGAGCATAACTGCAAAGCAGGGCTGGATTTAGGTTTGAGAAGCCCTAAGCTACTGAAGGTAATGGGGCCCTTTATACGTCCAGCCGTCCTTTGTCAACAACAAATTGTTGCTGTTTTTTGTGTTGAATACATGCCACATGGTAATTTATGGACCTAATAGGTATCTAAACCATTTGTGCATGCAGAATGTAGGCACCCTATATATAGAAATGAGCAAACCAGTGATATTTTAGGGAGCAGGCAGGGCCCATTACTTGCATCATAGGAACCTACACAACACAAAACACTGTTGCTATATGTAGGTTTTGTTTTTTTATCTTATATTTTGGAAATGTACATCCAGGGTTTTTTTTCTTTAATTTTTTTGGGGGGCCGCATTTTTTTGGTTTGTGAGCCGCACCAGCAACTGGGGTCCTGCTGGTGCTTGGCCAAAGCTGCAAAGGCCAGAAGCAGCTATGGGGTGAGAAGGGGGCTGCTTTGTCCCTGTTTGCTTTGTTGTTGTTGTTCAGTCGTTCAGTCATGTCCGACTCTTCGTGACCCCATGGACCAGAGCACGCCAGGCACGCCTATCCTTCACTGCCTCTCGCAGTTTGGCCAAACTCATGTTAGTAGCTTCGAGAACACTGTCCAACCATCTCATCCTCTGCCGTCCCCTTCTCCTTGTGCCCTCAATCTGTGCCCTCATCTCATCCTCTGCCGTCCCCTTCTCCTTGTGCCCTGTTTGCTACTAGAGCCTTTTTGCTTCCACCTACTGGCTTCTACTGGTTCGAATCCCCGTGATGGGGTGAGCTCCTGTTGCTCGGTCCCTGCTCCTGCCAACCTAGCAGTTCGAAAGCACGTCGAAGTGCAAGTAGATAAATAGGAACCACTCTGGCAGGAAGGTAAACGGCGTTTCCGTGCACTGCTCAGGTTCGCCAGAAGCGGCTTTGTCA
Organism: Darevskia nairensis; assembly: GCA_034642065.1. NCBI lineage: Eukaryota > Metazoa > Chordata > Lepidosauria > Squamata > Lacertidae > Darevskia > Darevskia nairensis. Next base: position 1,088,155 of record JAWWNI010000197.1, read on the forward strand.
TGCTGGCCACATGACCCGGAAGCTGTACGCCGGCTCCCTCGGCCAATAAAGCGAGATGAGTGCCGCAACCCCAGATACATCCGCGACTGGACCTAACGGTCACGGGTCCCTTTACCTTTACCTTACTGGCTCAGTCGCAAAGTTGTTGCTGCCTCCATAGGAATGACACATTTGCAGCGCACCCAAACGTGTTGTGCTGCCACCTACTGGAGGGTTTGCATTGCAACATCATGGAACACCAATCCCCTCTCTCCACCTCACTGATTGTGTCCTTGCATCAGCTGTGACTAAAGCCAGAAAGCACATTCTTCCAAGATGGGGATGAGGAATCTGTGGCCCTGCAGATGCTGTAAGACAGCAACTCGCCCCAACTCCCAGCCAGCATGGCCATCACAAGCCAGGGTGGAGGGAGTTGCAGCTCAGTGACATCTGGAGAACTACAGCTTCCTGTTTCGAGGAAGAGGGGAAACGGGGGTGCCTGGAGGATAAACTGACAAAGAGGAAAGTATGGCAGGGTAGAGGCAGCCGTAAAGCAGAGGGCAAGAAAGATGGAGGCAAAATTGCAGAGGGGGAGATTGGCGCCAAGGTGCAGCAACGGAGGACGAATGGGGAATTGCACTTTAAAAAGTTGGGATGAATGAGTGATGAGTGGGAAGATGTATAAATAAATTCCTTGCAAGCAGATCAGGAGGAATGCAGGGCCAATGCTCCTTGTCATGCAACCCGCCTGCAAAGAAACCGGAACGGATGCTCAATAAACACCAGAGGTAATTTAACCTCCGCGTAACCTTCATGCAAGCAGATCAGGATGGCTACTCAATAAAACAGGTCATCTGAAAGGGCCCTCCGTTGTGCTTTTGCTGCAACAAATTTACACAGCAGGGAAATTTGCATTACAGTGTAGAATCTCCTCGTCTCTCATCTTTGAAAACAACTCTCTTCCTTACTACTATGTTTGGATTAAAATGCCGGTGGGTTAGCAGGGACCAGGGAAAATCGTTTTGGGCTCGGATCCAGTTCTTCAGCGGCCAGATAAGCAGCTACAGCTCAAGTTGTGGGAAAGGGCCACAACCTGTTAGTGCAACAGGAAATTGCTCTCCTTTATCATCTCATTTCTCAAAGGTAGGTGCAGATAACGGAAGCTATGAACTCGACCTTTCATTTGGGCAGAGTCAGCGATAAGGGGTGCTGGTTGCTGATCAAGCCCAGAGGTTCAGCGAGGGTGTAGAATGTGATATGAATCTATTGTCAATTAGCGAGTTGAGGTCATCCCCAGAGCCGTCTTTTTCCCATAGGGCTTAGTGGTGCGTTGCGCCAGGGTGCCGGCCTCTCAGGGGCGCCCCAGCAAGTGGGGGAGCTGCGCGGTTTTGCCAGCGGCCTCCCCTTTCCCTGCACACCCGCCAGCTGTGCCCCGCCAACCATAAGGCTGGTGGGCATGCAGCTTCCCTCTCAATCCTCCTCGGGAGCAGAGCGATCCCCGCAGAGGCTTAGGGTGGAAGCTGCGCCCTGCCAACCATATGGCTGGTGGGCGCACAGCTTCCCTCCCAAGCTTCTGCGGGGATTGCTCTCCTCCCAAGGAGGCTTGGGGGGTGGGGCGCAACTTCACTCCCAAGCCCCTGCGATGATCGCTCTCCCACAGCGGCATGGGGGAGAGTTGCGCCCCCTGAATGGCTGGCAGTGCGCAGCTACGGCCACCCCAACACTATCCGTGGTAATTTGTGGGTGATGGGTGGATACCGTATTTGCACCCCGGTGCCGCATCTGCTAAAGACGGCCCTGGTCATGCCTTCTAGGGCTGCCATCTTTTACCTTGCTCCAGTTCAGGGAAACGAACCCCACTGAACACAATAGGGCATAAGAGAAGATGGAGAATCTTTTTGGAAAGGGCCAATGGCCCCTCTGGTCTAGCATCCTCTCCTTGCAGGGGCCACCCAGATGCCCATGGCAAACTTGCAAGCGGGACCTCAGCACAACAGTGGCTCTACGTACCTGCAGCTCTCAGCAACTGGTATTCAGAGGCACGTTGTCTCTGATAGTCGAGGGAGAGCACAGCCATCCCGGCTACTAGCTATTAATTGTCTGATTGCACCCCCCCCCCGCCTCTCTACCTGGCCCTCAGAACTCTTTGCAAGCCATGCCCCTCTCACTAGGCCACACCCCCTCACTGCCCCTGCTCCACACATCCCTTGAGTGTGGCTGAAATGTTTCCCTGATTATAAGCCTCTTGCTTGCTTGGCTGGAGTGTGTATCAACTAGCTTACTGTACACAACATGAATCAATTGATCTGCCTGCTTTTGCCTCTGGCCCTAACACACTGGCCCTCCGGTCCCCGGAAAGTTGCCCAGAAGGGAATCCTGAACTGTAATAGTTGTTTGAGAGGCGGGCAGTCCCAGTTGCTGAAGGAGCGTCTCCACCCCCATCGTTCAGCCCGGACACTGAGGTCCAGTGCCGAGGGCCTTCTGGCGGTTCCCTCACTATGAGAAGCCAAGTTACAGGGAACCAGGCAGAGGGCCTTCTCGGTAGTGGCACCCGCCCTGTGGAACGCCCTCCCACCAGGTGTCAAAGAAAAAAACAACTACCAGTCTTTTAGAAGACATCTGAAGGCAGCCCTGTTTAGGGAGGCTTTTAATGTTTAATAGATTATTGTATTTTAATGTTCTGTTGAAAGCCGCCCAGAGTGGCTGGGGAAACCCAGCCAGATGGGCGGGATATAAATAATAAATTATTATTATTATTATTATTATTATTATTATTATTATTATTATTATCCCTCACAAACATCACTGCATCCTTTGCTGCATACATAAAAGCCATTTCCTCCCAAAGAGTCCTAGGAGTTGTAGTTTACCTCTCACAGAGCTACAATTCCCAGCACCCTTAAACTACAGTTGCCGGAATATATATTTTTAAGAGTAATTTAAACGTATGGTGTGGACGTGAATCAAGCCAGTGGATAAGAGGCACCTGTTGAACGGCACACAGCCTTTAAAAGGGTATGGAGGGGGCTGTCAAAAAGAAGCGTCCTCTGTATTCTAGCACCACAAACAACAGCGGGGTCGGCGGGGCGGGGGGTGGAGAGAGGAAATTGCTGCCATCTGGGCTTCAGGCGCCTCTGGCTCAAATCCCTTTTCATCCGGGGAGCTCATTGGATGACCTTGACTGGCCTGTATCTCTCCAGCTTAACTACCTCAGGGGGTTATTGGAAGGATAAACAAGATAAGAATTACAAAGCGCGTTGGGACACAAAAAGTGCCAGAGGATTGATTAATAATAATCATAAACGATAAAAGTTGTGTCAGGAAGAATAGCTGCTTAGCAGACTGTACATTCCTTGGTAGCTGACACAGCAGTTCATGTGCGCCCGAGAGGCAGGCAGGCCGGCAGACAAATCATGCCCTCTAAAATGAAGAAGTAAATTTCAGATTTAAGTAAGGGGCAGCAAAGGAGAAGCTCAGCTCAGCCCCAAAGCCCTCGTGGTCTTCTTGTGGTCAGCAGATTGCATTGTTCAGTCCATCTGAAGGACTAATGTGAGACACATCCCATCAGGCAGCGGTTCCCAAATTTTCTACGTTCCCAGCCTAACCTTTATTTATTTTAATCAATTAATTTCACATTGCCGTGTACATACATGTCTCAAGGCGATTTGCAGTTACCCCATGCAAGCAGCTAAAATGCTTTTCAAAACAGTAGAAAAGCAACAACTGGAAAGAAGTTTAAAACCATAAAAAATGGAAATGGATGTCTACTTGGTAACCTACCTCCCCATCCCAGAATCTAGCATGCACAACGGAGGTCCTTACCTGTTAGGCAAAGCCAGACAGCCAAATGTTTGCAACCTTGAACACGAGGGAAAGCGATGTGCAAGCTTATTTCTCTCCGTGACTGGCGTCTTTAGCACGTTTGCCAATCAATAGTTACCAAGGAGTGGCTCTAGTCAAATATTTACCACAGGTAACTTGTAGCAATGTCCCATTCACCATTGCAGGCGATGCAAAAAATACCAGGGCAGAGAAGTGCTTGGAGGACCTGGATATGGCAGGATTTCTGCTTCGGAGGACTTTGAGGGTCCCTAAGTATTGGGGAAGGGACGCGGGTGGCGCTGTGGTCTAAACCACAGAGCCTGGGCTTGCCAATCAGAAGGCCGGCGGTTCGAATCCCTGTGATGGGGTGAGCTCCCGTTGTTTGGTCCCTGCTCCTGCCAACCTAGCAGTTCGAAAGCACAGCAAAAAGTGCAAGTAGATAAATAGGTACCACTCCGTCGGGAAGGTAAACGGCATTTCCATGCGCTGCTCTGGTTTCGGTGTTCCGTTGCACCAGAAGCGGCTTAGTCATGCTGGCCATGCATGACCCGGAAAAACTGTCTGCGGACAAACGCCAGCTCTCTCGGCCTATAAAGCCAGATGAGCGCCGCAACCCCGGAGTCGTTTGTGACTGGACTTAACTGTCAGGGGTCCTTTACCTTTTTTTTAAGTATTGGGCAAAGCAGGACATTAATTTGTGGCTGGCTACGCTCTTCCCCCACGGTCAGAGGCAGAAATGTTTCTGAATACCAGTCAGTGGAAATCATAGGAGGGAGAGCGCTCAGGTCTGGCTTGAGGGTGGCCACTGCGAGAACAGGATGCTAGACTAGATAGGACTTGATCCAGCTGATTCCTCTGAAGTTCTTAAGCCAGAGGAGGGGCACAGTGAAGATTTGGAGTGGTCTGCGTAACCTAACTGTATAATTTTGGCCAGCTGCTTGAAAGCAGAGGCAGGAGAGATTTTGCAAACTGTGTGCACTACACTTAGTGATTTTTTTGGGGGGGAGGGGGGATTCCATTTTTGTTTGCATTTTAATGAGAAGTTACTTCCCTCACGCTTCTTGGATCAACATATGAACTGAAACACAGCTGGCCTTCAAAATTGGCACTGCCTTGAATTTTGCAATGCAGTTCTCCAGCCAAACAGCATGCTGGAGAAAGCATGTATAAGATATATATTATTGGTGTACAAAATTGCATCAGGGGAAATTGCTTGCAGGGAAGTTGTATGTTAGTCAAAACTGCCCCCCCCCCCAAAAAAGTGTTTATGCGGAGAAATTTCCACTAAATTGCCACAGGATTTTCATGAGGATTGAAAGAGAAATGCGAACTGCTGTGCTTCAGCTTGGAAAAATGAGAAACAGAAACTGACAGATCCATTCCTAATTAACCTCATGGCTTATAAACCCACCCACCCCCACCCCACCCAAAAAACCCCCAGCTTTTTCTTTTTTATTTATTTGTAGGGTACTTTTTAATTGAAGAGTGGCATATAGATTCTTGGAAAAATATATATATAATCTATGCATTCATACATAAATAAATTTGCTTATTTTCATAATTTATGCTGGTTGTAGGATCCAGGTTTTCTTTGCGCAGAATTCTGATTTATTTGTAGGCTGTTGTGCACGTCTTTTTCAGCTGAAGAGTAGCCTATAAATCCTTAAAATCAAATAAAAACCATATCTGCTTAGCCTGATAATTCATGCAGGTTGCAGAATCCATCTTTTCTTTGCGTGGAATTTCCACACACACATACATGCTGCCCTGTCTCCATCCTTGCCACTACAAATGACGCCAAACAGCCGCCATCTGGGTCGCCCTCCATATGTTGCTGAACCACCTCCCATCATCATCAGCCCTGGCTTTTTGGCTGTGCTGGCTAAAGCTGATGGAAGCTGGAGCCTGACAACATCTGGAGTGACCGCAGACTGGGGAAATCCACTGTAATTAGTCATCTGCAAGGCTTCGCCCTGCCCTCATATTGGGGCGTTTAGATGACTTGAGCGCGGTAGCATGTGAGGGATGCCAGAGAAAGGGGAAACAGCCAGAGAGGAGCTATTTCTGCCTTGCTTCCGTTCTCAACTAAAAATGCTGCCTCCACAATAGACAGCCCACACATTGCTCAGCATCACCTCGGTCCCTCTGCTGAGGGGCCCCACCCTTGCCTCTTTCCACCTGGCTTGGGATGGGGCTCAACAGGCTTCACAAGTACTGCGACTGCTGCTTAGCGCCGAGGGCTCCTCTTCAATTGTTTTTGATTTTTATCTGTGTTGTTTCAAATGAGACCATCTTGGCTGTGAGCCCTGGAAGACCTGCACCCTGTCTGACTGGCCCTTTCCCATCTGGCCCGGGAGAGTGGAGTGCGGACTGACTCCAGCTACAAAAGCTGAGGCTGTCGAACAGATTATTGGGCTGGAGTATTGTTTACGGGGGGGGGGGTTGAGAGAGCTGTTGCCGTTATTGATATTATTGTTGTATTTTTAGTTTTAGATCTTACGATTTATATGGAAATTGTTTCCCTTAGGTTGTGTACTCTTTGATGTGCTGTATTTATTGTTTATGGCTTCTGTTATGTTTGTAATTATGTAAATCTTGTCATGTTGTAAGCCGCCTTGGGCATAGTTTCAACTATGGAAAGGCAGCATGGTGTTGATGGTAAAATGTTGGTGGTGATGATGTTTTATGTTTGCGGCTAACGCAGTCCACTCTTCCCACTAACATTGCAAGGATGACCATTTGAGGCTAGCAATGCAATCCTAGGCACAGGAAAGGGGGGCCCTTGAGAGATGTATCCCATTCTTGTGGGAATGTTTGGAATGTGGATGAGGATATATTGCTTAAGATATCCTTATCCTAACTTGTGTTTACAAGTTCCAACTAAGTCAGCAGAGTTACATTCCCCTTTTAAATCACACAGCAGAAGGTTGCTCAGCTTTGTTTAAACCTCTGTAAAATAGTTTCCTGGTATTACCCCTTTATCCCTCTTCAAAATAAGACACTACACAAGTCTTCTATAAAAGCATGTACTCACAGACATCAAATGGTCACAGTAAGATCCCAGATGAAGGCAGACTTAAGCTTAGAAAAGATATGTACATGTGGAGACTCTCCATGTGGGAGAACATCTCTGCTCTAAGATGTTGCTTGCTTGAAGTCCCGATCCAAGAGAGGGAAAATGGCCACTGACCTGTGGTTTTGTCCTAACCTGCCCAGGTGAAGCCACTCCCACTTTCAGTTACTTAGTGGAAGTTGTCTCAGTCCAGGTAAACAGGAAGTTACGGCTGGAGAACTGAGACACTTTCATGTCCACTCTAGCAATGTTATATTTGACTGCTCTGTGTGTTTACATCCCACAATTCTGAGGTGGGGGACCATGCCTGAGGTGGATGGGGCCAGAGACAAAGGTGGGCAGAGAAATTAATAGAAAGTTTGCCTTTGTGCAGGGTGCAGGTTTCTAAACACACTCATACCCTCTCCCTGCTCACTATCCTCCATGCAGGCAAGCAAGAGTCTCCATCAGAGCCCAAGGATTCCTCTCAGCCAGGCGAAGACACTCAAGGAGGATTTGAAGCGAAACTGGTGAGGGAGGGGTGTGGCTTGTGAAAGGGGTGTGGCCCAAGGGCCAGATAAAGACATGCGAGCCTGAAGTTCCCCACCCCTATGCTCTTGCTCCATCAGAAGAGATCCCCATTCAACTCAATGGGACATCTTGCAAGGTAAGTTTATAAAAAGATGCTGTCCTGAACTTGTTGGATGCAGAGGGACAGTGGGAGGGAACAACGGAGGGAGAAGACTGGGAAGAGGAGGTGTCAGAAGCTGAAGAAGTAACAGGGCTTAGTGAGCGGGGGGAGTCTGTGGAAGAGAGAAGTTCAGAATCGGAGGCAGAAGCTGAAGCAGGAGAGGAGGGAGGCCAGGAGGCAGAGATGAATCGGGCTGGTGAAGAAGCATGGGTTTCTACCCCTCCTGCTGCAACATGCTCCCCTCCACACTGATCTCCCAGGACCCAGAGAGGCATGAAAAGGGCAGAGGAGACATTGGCTGCAGGCAGGCAGCATCCCCGATTCCTTGGGGAAATCCCTGGTGAGGAGGGATTTCAGTCTCGGCAACTGATTTTCATGCAGGAAGACCACCGGGAATGAGCTGCTCTGCTCATTAAGCCTGACAGTCAGCCAAGTCTGTGGTTGTGTTTGTGCTAATGAAGAGTTCTTGGGCTGGTAGGCTCGCAACATCTGGAGGGGAAAGAGAACGCAACTTCCCACCTCTCTGCTCCATAGGAAAGGGTTTTGAGAAAGAGAGAGAGAAATGAGGCAAGGGAATCACTCCCACCCCAGTAGCTGCCTTTGCTACGGCAGAAGTGCATGTGATCAGGTGCAAAAAACAAAAATATCAGAGGCTGGTGCAAGGCCTTGAAGTTGCCCGTTTGCAGTGCACAAAATCACCTGATTAGCAATGGCGACTAATTCTACTGCTTGCATTCTGCCTCCGCTGTCAAACACGGTATGCTTCTGAATGGCCACTCACTGGAAACCACAACATGAAAGAGTTGCTTTTATGCTCAGGTCCTGCTCGCAGGCTTCCCAGAGGCTTCTAGTAGGCTTCTGTGAGAATAGGATGCTGGATTTAACGAACCAGCTGCACTGAAAGCATTTCAATTGCTGCGGGGGCAGCTGGGCAAGTGCGATTTTGCATTGTGCTTTCTATTTTTATTCCGGTGGTCTGTGGCGAATTTGCTTCCTGTGCTGTGACTTTTTAACTGCTGCTGGTTTTTAACACTGAAATAGTGTACTGGAAACTCATTGCAGTGTTTTGATATTTTGCATGGTTTAAAATAAAAATAATAAAAATCCTGTAAGCCACCTTGTGAACGTAATGTGTCCTGAAAGATGTGGCAAAGGTGCATTAAATAATTTTTTTTAAGTACTTGGAATCCTTCCTCTTGACCAGAACCACAGTCAGAAATAGTGTGCTATTCTTAAAGACGAAGTGGCTTTTAAAAAATAAATAAACTGAACGTTCACAGAAGAGTTAACTGCAGGCATGTCCAAAGTCTGTTTTGGGGGCCTAATATGGCCTGCCGGTCAGTTTAATCCGGCCCCTGTGGCAGTTTATTTCCTGGGGTAAATTCTAAAAAACCCTCCACAACTTCAATCCTAAAAAAAGGTCAGCAACTTTGGTTGGCCCTTTGGTCGGCCTTTATGGCCCTTCACTTCATCAAATCGGGCCCTCATTGAAAATAGTTTGGACACCACTGGTTTACTGGAATGTCCTTAAGGGCTCCCAGCTTTTCTTGCGTCTTCCTCCCCCTCCACACACCCCACCACTGCTTAGGCTACAACCCATTGGCCAGTTCAGGTGGGGTCAGCCAGACATGAGCGCTTCTCCCCTTACCTCCTAGTACCACATCCCTTCACTTCATAGGCCTGGGTAGTTGTGCTTGGAGGAGAGGGGGGAATATTTCTCTTTCTTCCATGGGGCTGGGGCTGCCACTGAGTTAACAACCTCAGCTGCAGCCGCCACTCCTCCTTCTTCCGCCAGTGTGGAATAGTAAAAAGCTGGAAGCTTTGGTTTGTGCAGCAGCCAATGCAGCAGAGGAGAATGTCCCCTGGGGGCATTGGTCAGCTTCTGAAGAAATAAAAGAGGAGGAGGAGGAGGAGAGAGCCATCTACCTCTCCCTTTTCTCCTTCCTCCCCTTTCTCTCTCTTTCTCCCATGTTTCGTGTTGCTAGGCACCCATGTCTTGCAGAATGGTCATGATCAAAATGGGGACACTTGTATTCTTGTAATAGAAGAAGAAGGAGAGTTTGGATTTGATATCCTGCTTTATCACTCCCCGAAGGAGTCTCAAAGCGGCTAACATTCTCCTTCCCTTCCTCCCCCACAACAAACACTCTGTGAGGTGAGTGAGACCGAGAGACTTCAAAGAAGTGTGACTAGCCCAAGGTCACCCAGCAGCTGCATGTGGAGGAGCGGAGACGCGAACCTGTTTCACCAGATTACAAGACTACCACTCTTAACCACTACACCACACTGGCTCTCAGAAGAGAGAGTTGCGTCCATCTCTGGGCGCTTCCAGGTCATTCATTCTGATTTGGCTGAGGGGAGGCCAGACTTCATGGCATCAAAGCCACTGTTACCCCCACATTCTCTGGCACATTTCCTTATTGCAAAAAGTCCAAACTTTTGGAGGAGCTGGTTGTTGTGGCAACAAGGCCTCTTGACCAGCTCTAATAGCATGTCCTGACCAGCACAGCATTCATCACGATCGGTTTGCACAAAGTTCTGGGTGCCACCATAAAGATATGGATAAGTTGGGACGTGTGCAGAGGAGGGCAACCAAGATGATCAAGGGTCTGGAAGCCAAGCCTTATGAGGAATGGTTGAGGGAACTGGGTATGCTTAGCTGGGAAAAGAGGAGACTGAGAGGAGATGTGATAGTCATCTTCCAATATCTATTGGGCTGTCATATGGAAGATGGAGCAAGCTTGTTTTATCCTGCTCTAGAAGCCAGGACCCAAACCAATGGCTTCAAGTTACAAGAAAGGGGATACCAACTAAACACCAGGAAAAACTTTCTGACCGTTAGAACTGTTTGACCTCTGCTTAAAAACCTCCACTGTCAAAACAGCGAAAGTTTTCAAGGTGTGTTATATGACATCAGTGATTCAGTGTTTGTTCTTGGTTTCAGTTACAGGTAGGTAGCCGTGTTGGTCTGCCGTAGTCAAAACCAAATAAGAAAAAATCCTTCCAGTAGCACCTTAGAGACCAACTAAGTTTGTTCTTGGTATGAGCTTTCATGTGCATGCACACTTCTTCAAATGTTCTTGGTTTGTTTGCAGGGATGTTAGAAGATGTTCCATCAAGCAATTGTCATTCCACACTTTCCAGTGCAGTTCTCCATCATTTTTCGGGGATGTGGAGGGACACTGGGATTTCTGGCATAAGAGCACCAAATCAACTTCAGTCGTGCAACCTGAGTTTGCTGATTGAATCCCACCCAGTCTGGAAGTGCCTGCAGTTTTGTTTTGTTTTTCCACATCAAAATCCATTTCACACTTTCTGAAGCAATATGTGAACTCTTCGTGGGGATGAAAATGTCCCCGTTTTAATTGCCACCAGAGATTTATCAAGCCGTTTGTGGATTTCCAAATATTGCCCAGCATTTCAACGAATGTTGCAATGCAGACCTCCAGCCCAGTGCATATTCTAGGGCAAAGTGTCCATAAAAATGGATATATTGGTGAAAGGGACATTAAAAATGCATTATATTGGAGGAAAGCACTTTGCAAAAGTGCGTATATCATGCACAATTATTATGATGATTATGATTATGATTATTTATTATTATTCAATTGCATGCAAAAATGTGCCTATTAGGATAAATTTGCCCTAAAATGCTGGTGGATTTTCATGAGGACTTTTAAAAAAAGCACAAACTGATGTGGGAATGTGGAGTGTTGAACTGGGAAACTGGGAAACTGAAAGAAACCAAAATCAATTGATTCTCCCATCCCATTGGCCATGCTGGCTGAGAACGATGGGAGCTTTAGCAGACTCTGGCTTGAGGAGTGCAGGGCAAGACTGCCTGGCCCTCACATCTCTGTTCTCCCACGGAATGAAATTGCCCCTGTTGATCCTCTATAACAGCTCTGGGGCAGAGGTGCACTTAGGTAATCTTAGCTTACTTCCAGGTGACCTGCTTGTTGAGCATTCATCCTGATCAGTTTGCACAAACTTCGCAAGGAGGTTAGATGGCTGTTTATTGAGCATTTGTTCCATTTTGCTTGCAGGGAAGTTAGACAACGTTGTGCCAAACTGTTGTTCTCTCACACTTTCCAGTCCATTTTCCGTTTCCTTATTGCAAAAAAGTCCCGGGGTGTGTGTGTGCAGGCAGGTTTGCTGCACAACAGCACCAAAACAACTTGAATCGCAGGGCCTGAAATCGTGTGATTGAATCCCGCACAAATTTAGCGACCCTCTGGAAAGGCCCTTAGACACCGGTCTTTAAAGTCTTGTGGAAAGCCCCCGCTTTAGAAGTGGTGGGATTTAATCGCATACCAGCAGCTAATGGGCATTGCTTAAAGGTAAAGGGACCCCTGACCATTAGGTCCAGTCGTGTCTGACTCTGGGGTTGCGGCGCTCATCTCGCTTTATTGGCCGAGAGCCGGCATACAGCTTCTGGGTCATGTGGCCAGCATGACAAAGCCGCTTCTGGCGAACCAGAGCAGCGCACGGAAACGCCGTTTACCTTCCCGCCAGAGTGGTTCCTATATATCTACTTGCACTTTGACGTGCTTTCGAACTGCTAGGTGGGCAGGAGCAGGGACCGAGCAATGGGAGCTCACCCCGCCGTGGGGATTCGAACCGCTGACCTCCTGATCAGCAAGTCCTAGGCTCTGTGGTTTAACCCACAGCGCCACCTGGGTCCCCCCGGGCATTGCTTATCTTACCTCAAAATGTGGGAAGCAGTCCTTTTTCCTGGCGGTATGCAGCAATACACAGTACCACCACTTTTTGGGGGGACGGGGAAGAGGTGGAAGGACTCTGTGACCCCTTCAAAGCATCACATCTCCTTCCCCAAGGCCAGGAAGCATTTACCTCACTTAGGGGTGTAATGCTCTGACAGGATCCTGGAGCTCTGCTGCCTCCTTCTCAAAGCCAGGCAGGGAAGGCCTATTCACCTGGGTGGGTGGGCAAAGGAGCGTCAAGTGGCTAGCCTGACCTCACTGCCCAGCCTTGGCTTCAGGCCACGCCCCTCCTCCACCTGCTTGCTGGCAGCGGCGCTGGGTATAGGGGGCGGAGGGGGCTTCTGCTCCCCCAATACGTTTTGGCAGGGGGCAGCATATCAACACATCTCATGACTGCACTCCCTCCATGTGTGTGTGGGGGGGCAAGTCAGTGCCCTTCTGGCCAGTGAATACCAGCACTTTTTTTTTACCTAGATGAAAAGCACTGGTGGTAACCAGCCCTGCTAAATGAGGCTCTGGGCTTCTGCACTAAAGTCCTGCCTTGATGGCTCCATTTGTTGGTTTCCCAGGGAACAAAATAGTGGGACAAAAAATAGAATCTCTTGGACCCGTGGCTAGAAATCACGAGATGAAAGGAAGTGTGGACCAGCCCTAGCTCTGCCTAACAGCAGAGCCGGCCCTGCTTGCTTGCGACATATTCCTGTGACCACATGATAAACAATAAAAATGCAACCACAACAAACCATCCGTGCTTTAAAAAAAAGCAGGCCGCGTGCCTACAGGCAGGAGTCCTGGGTCCAAATGCATCTCTTGGCACACTCCCTCTCTCAGAGATCCGTCTTCTTGTAGTCTCCAACCTTTCCAGATCCAGCCCCGCTTTTAACTTAAACATGCATTTGGGGACCCATCACTTCACCTTTTTACCATATATTTGCATGGTGGGAAGTGTCCCTGTTGCGACCCACCTTGGATCAGGCTGTGATCCACTAGTCCACTGTTTCCCAAACTTGGGTCTCCAGCTTGTTTTTGGACTGGAACTCCCATCATCCCTAGTTAGCAGGTCAGGGATGATGGAAATTATAGTCCAAAAACAGCTGGAAACCCAAGTTTGGGAAACAGTGGGCTAGTGGGTCCCAACTCACCAATAGAAGACCAGTGAGCTAGAGTTTCCAGGGTGTGTGTGTTTGTTTGCCTTTGCCTGATTCTAGTGCAGACATAGGCGCAGGATGTTATTCCCCCAAAGGCATCTCTAATCTCAACCCCAAAAGCAGAAGTGAGAGGATGTTTTTTACCAGATCAGGAAACGGGGACTTGCCCTAGAAAATAGTGACATTGGGAAGTTTCGGTATGGAGAAGCGAAAGTGAGTGTTTGGAGGTGAGAGAGAGACTGAGACCGAGAGAGATCAATGCCCACAAAGTGTTTTTGTTTCGTTTTAAAAAAAAAAACCACTAGAGGGAGTCCCACATGACTCTGTAAACAAGTGTATAGGGATCTCCACTGTATTTCACAAATTGCTTGCATTTCTCTTGCACCTTTGTGCAGCGGGAACAAGCCAGCCAAAGTGAAGCACACTAAAATGCCATGGGCATTGGAAGGCTGCCATCCCAGACTCTTCAAGTGTCCCTGTTTTCCAGGGACAGTCCTGGATTTACAGAAGCCGTCTCGGATTCTGATTTGATCCCAGAATGTCCCGCTTTTCCTTAGGACGTCCCTATTTTCATCAGAGAAATGTTGGCGGGTATGGAGCTTTTTGACCCTCCAAACCAAGTAGATAAGTAGCTAGACAACCTTTAGAAGACATCTGAAGGCTTCCCTGTGTAGGGAAGTTTTTAAATGTTTTATTATGCTTTTATATATGTTGGAAGCCGCCCAGAGTGGCAGGGGGAACCCAGTCAGATGAGCGGGGTATTGTTATTACTATTTATTGTTGAATAGGACATCCCTATTTCCATCGGAGAAATGTTGGAGGGTATGCCATTCTAGGCACACTTACTAGGGTCTATGGAGTAAGCCTCACTGAATGTACAGGAGGGTTGCTTCCACATAAACACGGCATTGAAATTCCCTGTTAAATTCCTGGCTCTTGGCTCGGCTTTGCACATTGAGTCAAATCTTAGACCTAGTGGACCTGCAGCCAACCAGAACCCACATTTGCCAGCAACGCCATCTTGCACTGGTCCTTAACTTGTTGCCAGGGGCTGGTTCCTGCATCAGTCTTCAATGCCAGGGGTCAGGCTAGCAACGCAGCGAGTAAGAATACACAACAGCACCTCTGTGCAGGTGCAGAGTGCATCTCCCTTACTGTGGGGATAATTATTTATAATTTTCACATCGTGGATTAGGGAGAAAAGAATCCAGATCAGACATCACGCTCTTGAGCACTGTCGCCTCTTTTCCTAGATGTGAAGCATATGCTCTTCCCCCCCACCCAACCCCAGGCGCAGCTGGTCTTGCCTAGCCATGCCACAGGACGCTGGTGAACAGATGGGTGTTGACCACTTGATGATTGGTCTCTGAGGTCTGGTCTTAGGAGGAAATGTGGGGAGGGTGAAATGGACTGTACCACTTCAGGCTGCAGGTGGGGAAAAACAAGTTTGGATGCTCCCCTGCCTTTAAAAACAAACCCACTCCCTGCAAGGAGAAAACTAGCATAGCCCCTTGCCAGATCTAGCTAGTTTTCTATCTGGAGTGAGGTTAGTTTGGTTTTTTTTAAATGTAAACAATGACTTTTTAAAAACTGTGCTCAACTCTAACTTGAAGTGGCACAGTCCATTTTTTAAGCACTTCTGCAGATGCTTGCCTTCCAAAGCCCATGAATGAAATGATGTATCCAAGCTGTTACACTGAGGATGTTAGTGGCACCAAAATTTTGTTCCACAGGAAGTAACTGTGGTGAGTAAGAACTCACAGTCATACGGGCAGAGCTGGCACTACTTATGGGTGCCGCGTGATCCTCGTTCCGAATTTGTGAGAAACTGATGTGACAGGCAGGTACCTACACTGGGAGGACCCACAGATTCCCCCAAATGAGTGGGTTGGGCCTATGACTGAGTTGCAGCCTGACCTGAGGTGGGCTGCAATAGCATCACTACCACCATAAGGAGCGATAAGAGACATTTAATATAAACACAGTTTTTTACAAAATAAACAGACGGGGGTTCTGGCCAACTCAAATCATGCTCAGAGTAGGCCCATTGAAACTAACAGGCCTACTTTAGCTGCGCCCATCGATTTCAGTGGGTCTCCTCTGAACAGGACTAACAGTGGATGCCAACCCGGATCAAAAAAATGCATGTTTTGAACTCCAGGCTGATCCCAGTTCTATTGGCGTTGGCCTTCAACAGAGGGTCCCTTATGTGCTGCAACGGCATCAGAAAATGAGAACGGAGCGAAAGGGAAAGGAAGGAGAGAGGAGAGGAGAAACAGAACGGAAATAAATAGCATTTCAGAGCTGGGAGGGGTCCCAGAAGGCCATGCAGGCTGACTCCTGGCTCAGTGCAGGGATCTTGCACCTACAACATCGCTGACAGATGGCCACACAGCCTCTGCTTAAACACCACCACTAAAGGAGGGACCACCATCTCCCCAGGCAGGGTCTTATGCTTTAGACTCTTGTTGGGTGCTAGATTCATAAAGGCTGGAAGCCACAGCCCCCAATCACATTTCAGAAATGCTGAGTGAATATTATTTATTTACATTTATATCCCCACTGTTTAGGGAAGTTTTTGATATTTAATGCTGTATTGTTTTAACATTCATTTGGGAGCCGCCCAGAGTGGCTGGGGAAACTCAGCCAGATGGGTGGGATACAAATAATAAATTATTATTATTATTATTATTATTATTATTATTATTATTATTATTATTACTACTACTACTACTACTATTTGACATCTTTCTGCAGGGCCTGCAAGACAGAGCTGTTCCGCCTAGCCTTCGGGTTGGACTCCCCTTGGTTTTGAGTATGGGCGATAAATGAAGCGGCATTTTAAATTTTAAATTGTCTTTTTAACCTGTATTTTAATTAACGGTTTTCTTTTATACTTTATTGTAGTTTTATTGATGTAAGCCGCCCTGAGCCCGGTTTCGGCTGGGAAGGGCGGGGTATAAATAAAATTTATTATTTATTATTATTATATTATTATTACTACTACTACTTGTCCTTTAAGGAGCTTGAAGTGGTTCTCCCTCTCCCCCTTTTAGCCCCACAACAACAACCCTACCAGATAGATTAAGCCAAGAGTGAGTGACTGGCCTCCAAGGATAGGGATCTGCGAATGTGTCAATTTCAGTTTCTCTCTGTTTTTAATTTCCCCAGTCCTAAATTCAGATCTCTCTCTCTCTCCCTCCCCCTTTCTGTTTCTCTTCCTCTTCCTCATGAAACTTCATCGGCGTTTAGCCCAAATCTCGCCTGATAAACACACGTTTCTATGCCATTTCTGCCTCATATCTGGTTGCAAGAAATTCCCCCTCGTCGAATGCACCTTTGCACGCCGTTGTCACAACCATGCGTGCATTTTTACGCACGCTTTCGCCCTAGAGCTTGCCTTTTTTGTACACATTCCTTGACTGGGAAAGTGCAAGGTTCGGGGACGTGCGCGTTCAAAAGGACAGCGGCTCTGGGAGCACATAGCCAAACATTCCTCTTCGCCGGTAAAACCAGCAGGTAGTGAGGCAGGTTGGCGAGTGAAGGCCAATTGGTGCTGAAGGCTGGAAGCAGCGGAGCGCAGAAACTTTGCAGCGCCCTGGGCCAGAGAGAGAGAGAGAATGAGAGAGAGAGGGAGAGAGAGAGAGAAGTGATTATTTATAGTTGGCAGGAGCGGGGAGAGGACACGAGAGGGAGGGAGGGAGGGAGGGAGGGATGAAATGATAAAGAGAATGACACACAGAGAGGAAGAAATAGAGCGTGAGGAGGAAGCTGCCCCGCTTGCAGGTGCTGGGGGCAGCAGCTGGAGACCCCCCCTGGTCTGTGATAGGTGAGTCCCTTGGAGGGATGTGTGTTGGGGTGGGTGGGGAAGGGGCATTCTTTTCTCGGTTGGGGGTCGCTTGTGAGCAAAGCTTGTGAGAGGGAGAAGTGTTTACTAGTTGTTTACACAACCAGTCAGAGGAAAGAACCCAGGAGTCCAGGGTGGGGACCATGCCAGGCTAGCCCTTCTTCTTCTTCTTCTTCTTCTTCTTCTTCTTCTTCTTCTTCTTCTTCTTCTTCTCCTCTTACCCCCTACCCACACCGCTGCTCCCCTCCTGTAGCTGAAGGCAGAACCCAATAAATCTGCGGAGATTTTGACAGCTAGGGAAAGCAGATTCTCTCAACCTCCCAGCTCAAGCCTGCAAAGAATCCTCTCCTGCCCCGAGAAGGGAGACTCGACCCTCCAGGACCCCGTTTCGAGAATCCTGGGCTGGATTACCTTCCCCACCGCCTTCAAAGAAAAACCAGCATAGACCCCCCAGATCCCTCCCACAGATAAGGACAACAACTTGAGAGAAGCTGCTAAGACTCTGCTGCCCTCTCAGGCGGAGGGATAAAAGGCCCCAGAAGAACTCTGCCCTAAGCCTCTAGCCACTAGCCACTACTTCCCTCCGATGCCCACGACATTCGGAGAAAGTCATGCTTAAAACGAAAACAGGGAGTTTTCCAGGGCTGCAATACTGTGCTGGTCAATCAGTTGGATGGATTGATGAGAAATGTTGTGGGTGGCTGAAAATATTTTAAAATGAAATGGTGATTTCAGGCGGCAAGTAGCATTTTTTGAATAGGTATCCCTCCTGTGTAAGAGAATTAAAGTGGGGTATTTGCCTCTTCTTAAGAGGATGCCTGCTGTATTTGACCCATGAACAAGAAAGCAGGGGGTATGGGCCGTTGTTCTTGTTATTTACTGTTTGTTTTATTTATATCTCACCCTTTTCTCCAAGGAGCTGAAGGTGGTTCTTCCCCATCTCATTTTATCCTCTCAACAACCCTGTGAGGTAGGCAGGGCTGACAGGTAGTGGCTAGCCCACGGTCTCCCAGTTAGGTTCACAGCTAAGTGGGGATTTGAAACCTGGTTTTGCACTATGCTCCATTTCTTTAGAATGGTTCCCCTCCCCTCAAGTACCGTGTTTCTCTTATATCCCCCCCCTCAAAAAAACACAGTATGGCTTATTTTCAGGGGATGACTTATTTTAACCGCTCCTCGTCGGTACGCTGCATAGCCACGCCTATCCGGGCCGTCTTAAGGGAGAGGCGCCACGTCACTATGTCTTATTTTCGGGGTATGGCTTATTTTCGGGGTATGGCTTATATTTCACAAATGCGTAGAAATCCTGCTACGGCTTATTTTATGGCTACGTCTTATTTTAGGAGAAACAGGGTATGTAAAGGAATGCAGATTTCATTGATTAATCCAGGGATGGGGAACCACAGGCCTAAGGAGAGCAGATGTGGCCCTCAAGGTCTCTCTATATGGCCCTTGGAGTTCTTCTCAGGCCACACCCTTTTCCTGGCCCCATTCTGCACCCCTCCTGAGTGCTTTTGGTTGACTAGCATGTGGTCTTGGACTGTGACAATGCCATACCTTCCAAGATATGAAAAAGTACCTGGGGGGGGGGGTTGTGAGTGTCTGGGCCCCTGGGGGCCCCTGGACTTGGCGCCAGTGATGGGGCACGCTCTCAGGTAAAGTATTAGTAGGATTTCAGCCTTAATTGAACAACCACCTTAGAGAAGCCCATAGTCAGGTTTGCTTGCCCCAAAACTGGAAGTTTACTTTTGCCGGGGAAGTTGCTTTGGAAAAATGTGTTACGTTAGGCAAAAATTGCATATGTGCATGCGTACATTAGGAGCAACTAAAATGCTGAGCAACTTCCATGAGGACTTCTTTACAAAAAACAAAAAACATTGCAAACTGATGTGGGAATGTGGATGTTTGGAAAAATGAGAAACTGAAGTGGACCTGTTTGCCCAATCCTGGTTGTGTTATGTATTTATTGCATTCACATCCCATATTTTTTTCTCTAAGAAGGTCAAGGTGGCAAAACGTGGTTCTCCCCCTCCTCATCTAATCCCCACAACAACCCTGTGAGGAAGGTTAGGCTGAGAGGCCGTGATTGGCCCAAGGCAGGCTTCCTCAACCCCGGCCCTCCAGATGTTTTGAGACTACAGTTCCCATCATCCCTGACCACTGGTCCTGCTATCTAGGGATCATGGGAGTTGTAGGCCAAAAACATCTTGAGGGCCGAGGTTGAGGAAGCCTGGCCCAAGGTCATCCAGTGGGATTCCTGGCTGAGTGGGGATTCGAAGTCTGGTCTCCCAGGTCCTAGTCCTGACACTAACCACTATGGCACATTGGCCTTTGGACTGTTATCCTCTTGGCCAGGAGTCAGCAAACCTTTTCAGCAGGGGACCGGTCCACTGTCCCTCAGACCTTGTGGGGAGCCAGACTATATTTTGAAGGGGGGGAAATGAACGAATTCCTATGCCCCACAAATAACCCAGAGATGCATTTTAAAATAAAAGGACACATTCTACTCATGTAAAAGCACGCTGATTCCCGGACTGTCTGCGGGCCAGATTTAGAAGGCGATTGGGCCGGATCCGGCCCCCGGGCCTTACTTTGCCTACCCATGTTCTTGCCTGAGGTGGGAAGATGTTGGGGAGAGAAAAATAAGCAGGGAGGTAGGGATCTGAGGCTCCATGATGCCGGCGTGCATGAAT